>JAUPFV010000003.1:189113886-189663277 GCA_036936605.1 Limnanthes douglasii subsp. nivea | reverse complement strand
TTGTAGTAGTTGCTAAATAGAAATGCATTTCACTGTCACAGGATAGGCCCCCCAACACCATTCGCGTTAAAGCATCACCTCTGATTTTGTTGGACATTCCATTTTCAAACTTGTTGTTGTGGTATGTTTGGATCTTACCAACTTACTACTACTTTCTTTTATATATAATGTCACCGATCACTAAAATCAATCTAATTTTAAGAAATTCTATAATCTGAAATGAATATAAACCAACCATTTTGATAGTTTCACGCGGCATGAGATAATCAAGTAAGAAAACGACCTTTATTATTATTTACTATCGACTTTTACCCGAGAACCGATGCTACAATTGATAGTAATTCCAAAATACTGAGTGCAGAAGAGAGAATAAAGGGTAAAAAACATCAGAGATGAGTTTTATGGGGTGATATGTCTCTATTATTATTATTACTATTATGCTATGAATTACAATCATGTCTTGTTGGTTTTCTTTATCTTCACTGGTTGGGTATCTAAAAGATTCCTTTCCTTTTATCGTTCATTTCATTGTTATTTTATTGTTACCGAATAGTCTACCTAACATGGATCTTTACAAAGTCATAGTTCTATTTATCAGACAATTCAAAGTGAGTACTAGTAGTGGCAGGGGAGAAATGGAGTTTAGTGTTTGTCCATTTTGTTTTGTAGTATTATATTTGTTTATATGCAGCAGCAAGCAAATAGGAAACTCTACTAATGATTAAACGGTGAGCTGTGTCCTTTGATTCACAAATATATTCAGATAGATATTTGATGTAATTAGATTGACTAAGTCGATCAATTTAATTATAATAAGTTATCGAACAAGTCGTAAAATTTGTAGAACAAGTCGTAAAATTTGTAGTGCGCGCTTGTCAGATTATATAACAAGTACTTGTCAGATTATATAACAAGTAACAAGATTAAAGGGCGGAGATTAGTTTGTGAATTTTTATTTTTGTTCAATTGGTTATTGTTTCAAGTTAACAAGAAATCAAATTTTGAAAATTTGAACGTATTCAAACTTCAAAGTTCAGCCATTTTTCATTTAAAATTTAAATGTCGTTTTATTTTATGGACCCTAAGTGCTCTGACTGTGTTAAGGAACTAACAAGTTCTGTCACAGTAAGTCTACAGTTTTTTAGTCAAGAAAGAGATCACTTTATTCATCAATAGCTTTTCCTTATTTATAATACACAAATTAGTGGGTAGTTACATTTGGTTACGCTTTTAGCGCCAATATCCCTCTAATGTCATTATCCCTATAATTGCGGAACAAATAACTAACACAACCGTTATCCCTATAACTGTGGAATAAATAACTAACACGGTCCGACTCATGGGCCAGAACGTGTGTTTACATAACAAGTAAAAGACCCTGAGTCTAATCTGTACTTCAATCCGAGCTGAGCTACTCCTTTAAACTACATCAGGTTTGTTCTGGTTTGCAGAGCTCGAGCTCGCTGACAACGTGCTCAACTTATCCTTTTTGGTTTGCAGAGCTCGAACTCACTGACAACGTGCTCAACTTATCCTTTTTAGGTCTTTTCCTTTCATCACACTCCTCGTCCAGTCAATCAACTCTTTCCCCAATGTCTTCGAGCTCATCCCGATCTTGAGTTCAGCAACGATGTATGTACCCTTGAGCTCATTCTGCTGACGAGATGCATACCCCTTTGAGTTCATCATCGGTGTACTTATCTTTGGTTTTGATCAGATTTTGAGCTCGTCAACGTCATAGAATTCGTTCTTTTCTTCATTGCTTATCATAATCCAAACTCACAGTGCTCTCTGCTCATGCTCGCTCATATCTGGGGAATCCCCCCTTATCAGGGCTCCCCCTAGTTTAGAGGTTTATTAAAATATTAAAAAGCTTCTAAATTAAAACATAATTAAAGTCTTTACTTATATGCGTAGTAATTCGAAACGCCTTGTGTCTATTTCTTCCGACACGTGTCGTTGATGCAAATGACAGTTTCTGACATTGTCGTTTCTTGGAAATACCTTTTGGTGATTTAGTTTCGTTGGCAACAGTTTTTCAAATAATTAGTGACGTCACGGTTCACACGCTTATGTAGAAAGCGTTTAATCACTTACACACTTACTGCATCTTTTTGCAAAAACTCACAAATTTTGAAATCTTCTCCTTCATTGCGACTAGAAAATTCTTCCATTTTCAACCAAAGTGCTTTATGTCATCTTCCTTGACGCTACTCAGGTAACATTCTTTCCATCAGATAACTATTTTTTCTCGAATGCTGGAGAGAACCCTGGACTTAGGGTTTCATACTTTCATCACTATGCGATTCCAAAATCAAATCTTTTGCCCTTACCACCATAATTATTCCGATGCATATCCTTACCTAATTGCAGTGTGTAGAAAAACCATGGCACCTAAAAAGGCAGTGAAGAGTAAAGCCGACAAAATTGTGAAGCCTTTATATCAAGACGTCGACGATTTAGAAAACTATTTTTCTCAGATAGCCCCTAGATACACTAACCTAGATGATGTTGGAATCGCAGTTATTAGGAAGAGATGCAATATCCTTAATAATATAACCATTAGGACTCCTGGTCTAGGCGAACACCCCATATCATACACAGGAAACATAAACCTGTCTTTTTACTACTTTATTCGACTGGGGTCTTAGATTACCACTCCCTGAGCTCATTCGCGATTACTTAAGTGTGCTTGGTATCTGTCCTACCCAGATGTCTGTAAATGGTTAGAGGTTTTTTCTTAGCATAGTCCTTAGCTCACGCATGTTAAACACCGAAATATGTTTAGCAGACCTCCTTTCTGGTACTGATGTAATAAAATTAGTCAAAACCCCCTTCTTCTATACCCATTTTAAAGGGATTAAGAAAATTGTCGAACTTCCTACCTTTGATAGGAATTGGAAGAACTCATTTGTCTTCATGTCGGGTAATTGGGAACATAGCATCCCTACCTTAAATCTTCAATTAGAAATAAAATGGAGGAAGAACTGTAAGTACTAGAAAATTATGAGAGATACAAATCTATGTGAACTCTTTCATAAAGTTATGTTTATTTTTCTTCAGGTGAACTTTCCAATCAAGGCTGGTGGAAAGAGGGGAGGCCACTGAACTACGTTAATCCTCTTATCAGATTTAGCAGCCTAGCTTTTGAAGCGTGGCAAAGAGATCCTAAGCAAGTGTTCACACGATACAACTACTTGAAGTCAGGACTATGGCCAATCCCTGAGCTCAGCATCATAGAAGAAGGAGAAGTAAGAATGGCTAATGGTGCAGAAGTTATCATGGGCCGTCTTAGGTCACTTTTAGAAAAGAAACTTCGTGAGAAAAACAGTCCTGGCATCTGGCTATCAGTGCCCTAAGTAACCCACAAGGTTGGTGAAACTGGGGACTCATCCTCTGCTGCTGCTCGCTCCAATGACCAAGGAAATGATACTACCAAAAATAAAGGGAAAACCATCGAGCATAATGAAAAAGAAGCACCACCAATGCCTGTAACTGCTCAACCCCACAAAGTTAGAGCAGATAGAGAGGATGAAGACGAGGAGACCATCTCTGATTCTCTTGACACAAGGAGGAATAAAAACAAAAGGTAATTGTAGATGTTGTCCCCCTAAATCCCAGGAGATTGCAGCTGAGGGATGAAGAGGATGATGATACTGAAGCTACTTCCAACAAAGGAGCAGATCCTCTGAATCTATCAACAAGGGGAGTTGGTGAAGGACAAAATCCTCCTACTGCTAAGGAGATAGTTGACCTAGTGGATGCTGGAGAAGATTACGACAACAATGCTCAGAAACAGCCCCCAGCGCCCCTCGCTCATACAGAGCAAGCTCAGCAGCTAGTGCTGAGCTCATCTGTGGAGCGACGAGCACCGTCAACGGAGACCACTGAACAGAATAATCCTGGAAACAAAGCATTTGAGTCCAGCTAGTAAAGAGCACCTACAAGGCAGCACTCAAAAATGCAAGTTCCACGCCCTTCTTCTTATATATTTGATCAGTTGCGCAGGATCTCAGATCTATCGTACTATGAAAAATGTAAAACTCAGAGATCTTGCAGAGGCAAACCGAGCTATCGATCGAGGTGATAACTACCAATATAGACATATATTAATTTGTAGATCTGAAAATTTTACATCTATCTTCCCTGTTTGTGTACAGATGCATCATAACTCATTTATTCTGAGTTATCGAAACATGTCTCCTGTTGGTATAACTGCCATGGAGAAGTGGAAGCTTGAAGCCATATTTTTTGGCTCACCTAAGCACAACACTTCTGAGGCCATCCTCTTAAGGCATGCTTATGCTTCTGCCAAGGCTGTCAAACATGAAGCTTTAAATGCAAAAGCCCAGATGGAAAGTGTAGTTGCCTCCCGGCAGGAATGGCCAATTAGCTCGTTTGTGTTTATAGACACTTAGTCTGGACTCAGTATGGTCCATTCGGTAGCCAAAAATGGCGTGTTCATGGACCCATTCGTTGTTTATAAAGATAAAACTCACATACACATATTGGCGAAAGCACTAATTTATATTGAAAAGATTTAAAAACTTGTTCTTAGATGCCTCAGTAAAAAAACATCCCCGCGCCATCAGAGAGGAAAAAGAGCACATCTTTGCATCTTAAACGTTTTGGCGATATAACTTTAGATGATTAACATTCCAAGGATGCTTGAGTGCTCGACCTTCTTGATCTGCTAACTTGTACGCGCCATGGTGCCCTGTTGAAATGACTGAATATGGGCCTTCCTAATTTGGCCCTAACTTGCCACTTGTTCCGCTACTGGAGCCCTGAAACACCTTCTTTAAAACTAAGTCACCCATCTTAAACGATCGTGGCTTTAAACGAGCATTAAAACGTCCTCTCATGATTCTTCGATAGTGCTCTGCTCGATCTCTGGCCTGGTCTTGTCTTTCATCTATCAGATCCAGGGATGTTGACCTGACTATAAGATTTGCCTCCTCCTCGTAATTTTTAATCTTGTGGCTCGGTATTATGATCTCTGCTGAGATAACTGTCTCTGCTTCGTATACCAAAGTGAATGGTGTATCACCTATTGTGGAACGAGGGGTTGTTCTGTACGTCTATAGGACCTCCGCTAAATTGTATGACCATTTTATTTTAGATCCCTCCAGCTTCTTCTTTAGTCCTTCCTATAATTTTCTGTTAGTCACCTCAACCTGTTCGTTTTCCTGAGGGTAATAAGGGGTGGAGAAATGCTGGAGAATCCCATATTGTTTGCAAAAGTCGATAAGGATCAAATTTTAGAATTGAGGACCGTTGTCTGTCATTATAATTCATGGGATTCCATACCGGGTTAGAATTTGACTATGTATGGAATCACATACCTCCTGAGCACGGATTCTGAACAGAGCTTTAGCCTCAACCCATTTTGAAAAATAATCCACTGCCACAATGAGAAATTGATTTTTTTCTGTCTCCATTGGCAGAGGACCTACCATATTTATTCCCCATTTATCGAACGGACATGGGACAAGAATGTTTTGCATGGGCTCGTTGGGTATGTGCTGCGTGTTTGAATATTCGAGACATTTGTGACATTGCAATATTAGATTCTCAGAATCACTCACTAGCTCAGGCCAATAATACCCCGCGAGAAGAAAACGTTGAATCAACGTACGGTCTCCACAATGAGCCCACGCTTCCCCTGAATGTAGATCTTCCAGCACAAACTAGCTTCACCTCGGTCGAGACAACGGAGCAGAGGTCTGGTTGAGATTTTCCTATACATAATATTGTCGAGAACATAATATTTAGTCGCTCTGATCTGCAATGTGCGAGCCTCAATTTTACTTGTAGGCAGCGTTCCTTGGTTTAAATAGGTGAGGTATGGAGTCCGCCAATCGTCATCATTAGTGATTGAATGAACAGTTGCAACTTCTGAAATTAATTATATCGTAGGGAGTTGTTGGAGCAAAATTGTTGGATGGTCTTATAAAGCTACAGCCTTAGCTAAAATGTCAGCTGTTGAATTATCTCTTCGTGGAATCTTTTCATAAGACATGTTAGTAAATTTAGACTCATACTCCTTAAGAATCACAAGATACTCCTTGATGCCGTCTTGTCTGACATCATAAAGACCTTGTGCCTGATTCACCACTGGTGTGGATAATAATTTCCTGAGGGTAGGCTAGTAATTTCAAGTGGAGTTTCAAGGTGGTGTATGGGTGTTTAACGGTGGTGTATGGGTGTTTAACGGTTAGAATAGAGAGTAGAGAGATGATTAAGCAGCTTGGTAGCAGTTAATTCTCATTACCCATAGTTAATGCTGGTGGTTGGGTATTTATAGTATGATGTTTGGGCCCTTATGGGCTTTCGGGTCATGTTTAATGGACCCGGGTCATGATTAAAGACCCATGAGCTCTAAGCAGGAGAGCAAGTAGCTTAGTCAGGAAGTGTTTAGGTTTTTTAGTACTTTAGTCATAGTCCGAACAGTCTTAAGTTTATAGTGTCCAAAGTAATCTGTCCGGAAGTGATCTGTTCGATTTATGTCCTTGTAGCCTGTCCGGTGTTCGGAGAGACTTAGACTGATTTACCCTTCCGGGGAGCATGTTGAATTCGGACTCATCAAGAGCCCCTTTTTTAGGTGTTTGAGAAAGTGTTCTTGTCAAAGAACTGAAAAACAGTCCGATGAATGAAGTGGTTCTCAATTCGGACAAAACTGTGGGTATACCCGGACAGGTTAAGCTTTACGAATTCCAAACGGTTTTTGCAAGAGTTAGTGGGACACGTGTCGCTCTCTGATTGGCCACTCCAGTCGTTTTTTCACCTTGAATTTCGCACCACCTTCTTTAACAAGTAACCTCTTTAATTACCAATAGTGACATCAGCGCCGTCTTTTAATTATTGCCCAACTTTTCGGATTCTCCTAGGAATCAACTCTTTTTTTCAAATCTACTATAAATTCACATTCATTTTCCACTATTTTACCATCTCTTTCAAATTTTACTCTGCAAATTTACTCAGAGCTTTCTCACTCTAGAACAAGAATTCCCTTGGCAGTTTATGTTTACAGCAAGAACAGCATTGATCAAAGGTGGTTGGCTCAACCTTTCGGAGTTGGAGAAAGCGCAGAAGGTCGAGAAAGAAAGGCGAATAGCAGCAGGGCTACCATCATCACCAGTTGAGAGACCAGTTGCTTCTGTTACAGAATCGGATCGAGGCTCATCCTCCTCCAAAGGTACCAAGCCCAAAAAACTCTTTCAATCCACCCTCTCACCCATAGTATCTGGTTCCTCGGTTCAGGAGTCAATACCTGCTGTTGAACCAGGAGTTACCGCTACAAGTGTTAGGAAACCCTCACCTTTTATAGCCATGGGGTCTGATTCTGACCACTCTCCGGAGAAGTTAGTCATTAAGAGGCCAAGCCGGTTAGTCAAGGGACTAACCTCTAAAAAATACTCCCTCAAAATCGGAGGCAAAAAATAGTGATTCTGGGTCTGGAATGCCTATTAGAGCCCCCCGGGAGAGGCCAACCGGGCCGGAGGCCAGCAACCCGGTTCCTGCAAGAGAGACTTCTGCCTCCGAGCCCCAATCTGAGGTGAGAAGTCAGAAGAAAACAGACAGTCAACAGTCCGGAGGCTAGGCTGTGGCAAGCATCAACCCTCCCCGGATCACTACCACAGAAGCTCCCCCAACGGTTATGGAGGAGAGAATGGATGACTCTACTGAAGAGGTCCCTTTCGAGTCCGAGTCCTCCGGACAGGCTGATACTACTGCTGTTGCTGCCAAGAAAGGCAAGGAGAATCTGTACTTGAGGCATCCGGAGCTGCCGGAGTGCCTTGAGGGAAGAGTGGGGCCGTGTTTTCACAAAGTCGAGCTCAAGTACTTGTTGGCCTTGCAGAAGACCAAGTACACATTCATCCATACTTCAGACCTGGGTCGAATGCGCACAAAATGGGGGATCCCCGAAAATGTGAAGATTAGGATCCCCATTGATCCGGAGACCCCAATGGACTGTAAACGAAATGAAATAGTCTTCTTTACAGAGCTATTTAACTGGGGACTCAGGTTCCCACTGGACCCGAAGATCGTACGGTACTTCCACCTGGTCAAGCTCTGCCCAATTCAGCTATGTCCCAATGGCTGGTTTACTTTGATGTCGTGTATCATGGCATCCAGGCTGTCTGGGATCCCTCTTCCCATGAAAGAGTTCGCAGCAGTGGCCAACCTTTGCAAGCATCACCAATTCCCCTTCTATCATTTTAACATGGGGAACGATCTCAAGGCTGTTGATGACCTCTTGGACTCGGAGAGCAAATGGAGGAGCCAATTCTTGTTTGTTAGTGGCTCATGGGAAAACGGCAAGAAAATCAAGGTCGGAGAGAACCCAAGCCTCCTCAGGAGTAGGTGGAGGAGTGATCGTAAGTTTCTTACCTTAAGTCTCTGTCCGTTTCTCTCTTTTCTCTTTTTTTAAGTTAAGTTTAAACTAACCAGTTCCTCTTTTGTTCTAGCAGAGCTGCCAAAGAAGTTCGGGGATTATCTGAAGGCCGGACAGACTTCCTGTGGCAAAATAAATGCTTGGCCAGAAGAAAACTGGGAGAATCGATTCCACAAAGCCTTCACCGCTGGAAATCTTACAAGGTCTCACCTGTGGAACACCACAGGTCGAAGAGACCTAACTTGGGAGGAGCTCACCACCCAGCCTGATGAAGATACTGTGCTTAGAAGGTCCCACGAACTAGATGGGACACTCTACCTGCCTGCCCGGGCTAAAGCCCCAAGAAAAATGAAGGGCAGAAGAAGAGGCAAAAAGGTGGCGGGCGGTGCTGAGAAGGATGCCCCAACAGATCCAGAGGGGCCAGCCCAAGTTCAAATTGATGCAGCCCTCTTGCAGGTGGTGGAGCAGGAGACCGAAAGGCAGGAAGTTGACCTCCCAAAACTTCCAAGGGCTCCCAAGAGGACTCGCAAGCAAGTTGGTGAAAGCGCTGACCGGGAAGTTAAGAAGAAAAAGACTTCACAAGGAGATGAGCTTGCTCTCTAGGATCCGGAGCCCTCTTTTCCCACTGGCCCTTCTGACCCAACGCTGGCCGAAGAGATCCCAAGAGAATTTCATACTGATGAAGTTGAGGGAGGAGAGCTCAACTTGGATGAAGTGGACATCACCGGTCTGGGGGGACTTGGTGAATATTTTCTTGGCCTCCCTAGAGACGAGTTCGCGGGGCCTTACATCCCTCCGAGCAGCTCCAATACGGTCAACTTCAACGGTAAGACTTTCATGGTTTCTAGTGAGAAGGACATTATAGCCCATTCCTTGCTTAGTAATGTGCAGCTAGTTCTTACATTGGAGAGGCAAGTCCGGAGTCAAGCAGACACCATCAAAGACCTCCAGTCTGAGAAGGTAAAACTGTCCGGAGACCTCCGCACTGCTACCACCAATGCCGATTTACTCAAGGAAGCAAATGAGAAGCTGAAGAGGAATCAGAATGAGAGCAACACAAAAGTTGCCACCCTAGAACAAACCATAAAAGATCTCCATGAGAAGCTGCCTGGTATGGAGAAGGACCTTACAACCTCAAGGGGAGAAACTGCTGCAAAGGAGAAGCTCATCACCAACCTGACTACTGACAAGATCGCTCTAGAAAATGCAGTAACCCAGGCTGCTGAGGAGAAAAATGCTTTGCTAAGGGATCAAGAGGCCACATTCAAGGCCAAGATCAATGCCTATGCCAGGGAGATGATAAAAAGCGAAGAGTTAATGGTTCAAAGGGTGAAGTCTGATATGGTTCTCCTTTTTCATGAAAAATTTCCGAAGAGGACCCTGGGGGACTTATGGCTCTATGTGGACGATGATGACCTTCCATTTTACACAATGGTCGACGAAGGATTTTCCGGTGAGTCCTCATCTGATAATGAAGAGAAGACCGGAGAGAGCCCAGGCGAATAGGAGAATGATCCCAAGGGCAAGAAGGTAGTCGAAGGGCGGAGCGACATCAAGGGCAAGAAAACAGATGAGGGTGAGCCATCTTCAAGGGCTCAACCTTAATTTATGGTGTACTTTGTTTATCTTTTACTCAAACTAAAGTCCTTGGAAGGCCAAGGCACTCTTTTTGTTATGGTTTCCGGTATTATTCGGACAGATTTTTTGTGTTGTACCCTAACTTGTTCGAAAGTCCTTGGAAGGCCAAGGCAATTTTAATTTGTTGAATGAATGTTTCTATTTTACTCAACCATCATCTTCTTTCATTATTTATTTGTTTTAGTTTAGATAGCTAGAGTTTAAGTAGCTTTTAGTTATTGCATTGTGAGAGTGTTGAGATTCTCCGGCTAGAGTTTAAATAGCCCCTTAGATCTTTCAGTCTAGGTAGTATGACAAGAGATAGAATTTTGAAAATACTTAGAAAATTTTGAAGAAGGCATCAAAATTCATTGAAAACTCTCCGTGCTACCGAAGAGGGGAAGGTATTCCCCCAAATATTTACATGGATGTTTAAACAAGTAAATATTTACACAAGTGTCATTCCAAGTACATTCGGAGATGCTCAATATTCCAAGGATGAGTTAGAACCCTGCCATCTTTGTTTTCCAACCAATAAGTTCCAGGCTTGATTCTTTCAACCACAATATACGGACCCTCCCAGGTAGGGGCCAGCTTTCCGAAGAGCTTTTCTTTAGTGTGTAAGAAGACCTTCCTTAATACTTTGTCCCCCGGTTGGAAATCTCTTCTTTTAACTTTAGAAGCAAACCTGCTTCTCATCAAGCCCTGATAGTGTGCCACTCTAAGGCGAGCTTTAACCCGTCTTTCTTCTATTAAATCAAGTTGATTTCTGATGGCCATTTCATTAGTGTGTCCGGAGAAGTTGTGAACACGAAAGGAAGGAAGTGTCTTCTCTATGGGGGCTACTGCATCCATTCGATAGACCAAGGCAAAGGGTGATTCTTGTGTTTCAGCCCCAGGTGTTGTCCGGTAGGCCCACAAGACTTCTTGTAAATAACTAGGCCACTTCCCAGCAGCCCCTTCCAGATTCTTCCTTAAACCGGACAGTATAGTCCTATTAGCCACTTCAACTTGCACATTCGCTTGTGGATGGAAAGGTGAAGAAAAACAATGCTGTATACCTCTTGAGGCACAAAAGCTTTCCATTTCTCTATTGTCAAACTGTGGCCCATTGTCTGTTGTTAATTTCTGTGGGACACCAAATCTGCAACATATGTTGGACATAATGAATTTTATGACAGCTTTTGATGTTGTCCCTGCCAGGGGAGCTGCTTCTATCCACTTTGAGAAGTAGTCAATGGCCACAATTATAGTTCTACGCCCTCCGGACGCCACAGGGAGAGGCCCTACTAAGTCCAACCCCCATCGAGCAAAAGGGATGGGCTCAGAAATTGACTCCAAAGGAATGGCTGGTACATGAATTTCATTGCTGTACCTCTGGCATGGATCACACCTCCTCACCAATTCCTTAGCATCTTTCATAATTGATGGCCAATAATATCCGGAGAGTAATACTCTTCTTGTTAAAGCTTTAAACCCACAATGGGATGATCCCTCACCATCATGCAATTCGGAGAGGACCACTTGTGACTCATCATCCCCTAAACAACGTAGGAGAGGTTTACTATAGGATTTTTTGTACAACACTTCTCTCAACATAATAAAACCACGAGCCTTGTGTTTCAATGTTCTGGCTTGTGATTTATCTGAAGGCACAATACCATCGAACAGATACTGTATGAGACGAGATCTCCAGTCTTGAGGCCGATTCACTTGTGTTTCAAAAACTTCCTCTTTTTCACCCTTACTAAGTTGAATAAAAGGGCTTTCAAGCACATGGATCCATGGGTAGGACTCCGTATATGCTATTGTTGCCAATGAGTCTGCTAGCTCATTTTCTGCCCGGGGAATGTGCTCATAGGCAACAGCTTTAAACTTTAGCGCTTCATTTTTGAGGAGGAGTAAATATTTTACCAACTGCTCCTTTCTAGCCTCAGATTGGCCTAAGGCATGGTGGACAAGCAACTGGGAGTCACTTAGTAGCTTGACCCTTTTAGCCCCACAGATGTAAGCCAACTTTAATCCAGCTATAGCTGCTTCGTATTCGGACTCGTTATTAGATGCCCTGAAAGCAAAACAAATAGCTTGGAACATGTTGTCCCCGTATGGGGAAGTGAGACATATTCCTGCACCACATCCCATGGTGCTAGACCCTCCGTCTGTTCGGACAATCCACACTTTCTTGTCTTTTGAATCAGTAGGTTGCTCTGAATCCCTATCGGAGTGGAATTCAACTAGAAAATCAGCCACAGCTTGGGCTTTTACTACTGTCCGGGGAGCAAAGTCTATGTCGAAGTCCCCCAACTCTACTGACCACTTCGTCATTCTGCTTGAAAAGTCTACTTTTTGAAGGACATTATTTAAAGGGAAAGATGTCCGGACGACGATAGGATGAGCCTGGAAATAAGGCCTCATCTTTTGTTTTATCGAAAATGGTAGCCACACTTTCTTTGAGCTCTGCGAACCACTCCGGTTGGACCCATGGCCCTCTTTTGTTTCTGGATTGTTGACTTTGAGCAGGAGCAGCTGGCTGAGACTGGGCTTTTGCCCTAGCATGCCCCTGTCCGGTTTCTCTTGCCTTATTCCCGGACTGGTTTTGATTTGGAGTTGGTGCCACTGGGGTGGACCTCACCTGTCTGTGCACCCTGGTCTTCTTTGTTTCATCAACGTTTATTTGCTTGCCAACTTGATTTAGCAATCCTCCCCAGGTCATGGCCTTCTTTCTGGTCACCGAATCAGCCAGATTGCCTGGGTTCAAACCTTGCCTTAGGGATGCTATTGCCACCTGTTCGAAGCAATCAGCCAACCCATTCTTTGTGTTCACAAAACGACTTATGTATTCCTTCAAGGACTCATTTGGCTCGTGGGCACAATGGATTATTGTGTCTTCATTTCCCTTCAGCTCCTTACTCCCTACAAACTACCTTCGAAAGGCCACCCAAAACGTATCAAAATCTTTAATACAACCTTGAGGCAGGCTGTTGTACCATTTCAGAGCACTCCCCGTAAAAGATTGGGAGAATGCCCTACACAGTAGTTTATCATCATCATCAAAGTTCATCATGAAGTTCTTGAATTGCTCCAGATGATTGTCCGGATCAGTACTGCCATCGTACTTCTCCATCTTAGTACTGTCAAACCTCTTGGGGAGGTTTCCGGACAGGATTTTAGAAGACAGTGGAGACTGCCTCCAATTCCTTCCACGACTGAACACAGTATCCTCATTGGGAGTTGCAAAGATACCTGGCTCATCGTGGAAAGCAAAGGGATCCATCAGCATCTTGTTCGTATACCTCCGGTGGTGAGATGACCCCTTTCCAATATGTCTTTTCATTCTTCCATGGTGATCTCTTTTTCTTGAATATTTCTTCACTTGCTTTTGCTTTTTCTTGGTTCGATCCTCATCATTGCTAGAGGACAAGGATTTTTCATTTCCCTCACTGTCCGAAGAGCTGCCCAAAGATTCTGAACTCGAGTCAGAACTCTCCACAGGCTTGGACCGGTGAGACTTTTTAGAACTAGCATGAGTCTTTTTGGTGCTCACATGAGTTTTGGAAGCCTCATGCTCTCTGGGGTTATCGGTGTGATGAACAACCGATGCCTTGGATTTTTATTTCACGCCCATCTTGGCCTTTTCCGCCCTCAGAGCTTCTATTTCAAGCTTTAACTTGTCGCGCTCTTGGACAGTATACTCATCGTTTTCTTCCACCACTTCGAGCAAAGCTGGTGGAAGCTCTGGATTGTCCGGATTCATACGGACAGAATTTCTTGGCAGGTTTTGAATTCTTGATTCAGGCACCTCTCTCCTCCCACTGTGGTCGCCAATTTGGTGTGGATAATAATTGCCTGAGGGTAGGCTAGTAATTTCAAGTGGAATTTCAAGGTGGTGTATGGGTGTTTAACGGTGGTGTATGGGTGTTTAACGGTTGGAATAGAGAGTAGAGAGATGATTAAGCAGCTTGGTAGCAGTTAATTCTCATTACCCATAGTTAATGCTGGTGGTTGGGTATTTATAGTATGATGTTTGGGCCCTTATGGGCTTTCGGGTCATGTTTAATGGACCCGGGTCATGATTAAAGACCCATGAGCTCTAAGCAGGAGAGCAAGTAGCTTAGTCAGGAAGTGTTTAGGTTTTTTAGTACTTTAGTCATAGTCCGAACAGTCTTAAGTTTATAGTGTCCAAAGTAATCTGTCCGGAAGTAATCTGTTCGATTTATATCCTTGTAGCCTGTCCGGTGTTTGGAGAGACTTAGACTGATTTACCCTTCCGGGGAGCATGCTGAATTCGGACTCATCAACCACCAACTAAGAGTCATATCTGATCTTGATAGTTCGAGCTCCACATATCAAAGCCAACTCCATGCCACAAAGGGAAACCTCATATTCTACAGCTTTATTTGTTACTGGAAAATTAAAGCGCGCCGCCTGTTTGACCTCCTCCCTGGTTGGAGTTCGATTATAATACCTGCACCTCCTCCTGTTGTAGAAGACGCGTCATCGACAATAAAAATCCATTAGTCGAGCTCAACCATTTTTCCGTCTTTTATCTCATCATGCTCTTCCCTGGATGAGTTGAACTCTGCTAAAAATTCAGCAACTGCTTGTCCCTTTATAGCTACGTGTGGCTCGAAGCGAATGTCATACTCCCCAAGCTCAATGCTCAATTTGGTTAACCTGTCAAAAATATTGGGTTTTTGAAATATTGTTCGTAAAGGGTATGTTGTTCGTACCGTGATAATATGCCCTTGAAAAAGTACGGCCTCATTCGTCGAGCTGCAACAACCAAGCTCAAAGCTAACTTTTCAAGGTTTAAATATATTGTCTCTGCATCTATTAATGTTTTGCTCATGTAATACACTGGCCGTTGTTTTCCCTTTTGAGCGCGCACGAGAACCGGACTAACAGAGAAATGTGACACTGCCAAATACATATATAGTGGCTCCTCAGGTGTAGGGGCAGACAAAATCTCAGGAGATGTAAGATATTGCTTCAGATCGTTAAAATCTTTGTCACACTCGTCTATCCACACGAACTTCTTAGCACCCCTTAATACTTCAAAAAAAGGGTGACTCTTGTCCGAAGCACGTGAGATGAACCTTGACAGAGCTTATAACCGTCATGTAAAACACTAGACTTCCTTGACATTCTTTGGTAGTCCCATCTGTAGAATTGCGTTTAGTTGAACTGGACATGCCTCAATACCTTGCTGACTTACCATATAACCTAGGAATTTGCCAACATTTTTCAGGATTAAGCTTAAGATTATACTTGCGTAATAAATCAAAAACGATCTGTAAAATATTAAGGTGTTACACTTATTCATGTGTTTTAATAACCATATCATCAATATATTCCTCCAGATGCTGCCCCAAATGACCTTGAAAAATGTGATTGATTATCCTTTGTTAAGTTGACCCCACATTCTTCAGCCCAAATGGCATGACCGTATAATAATAGAGACCCCATTCGGTTTGAAAAGCTCTGTGCTCCTGATAAGACAGATGCATGTGGATCTGATTATATCCTGAGTACGCATCCATAAAAGAAAGAAACTTGCAACCTGAAGCTGAATCGACCAGCTGATTTATCCTTGGTAACGGGAAAACATCTTTACGATACGCTTGGTTCAAATCGGTAAAGTCCACACACATTCTCCATTGTCCGTTCTTATTTTTAACTAAAACTGGATTGGCTATCCAGACCGGGTATCTTGCTTTTCGGATATGCCCCAATCGAGTGAGCTTGTTGACCTCGGTTAATATAGCAGTCTGTTTTTCAGCTGAAAATGACATAGGATTCTGACGTACAGATTTGGCACAAGGATTGATAGCCAACTCATGGCTTATAATTGTAGGAATTACTCCTGCAACATCAGATGCTTCCCAAGCAAACACATCTAAATTTCTTGCTAATAAATCAATAAAACGTACCTTTGAGTCTGGAGCCAATTCATTTCCCAGTCGAAGTATTCTATTGGCAGCTATGACTATATCCACTGTTGTAGCGTCTGTAGTGGCTGAATCCTCATTTTCTCGTGGATCATCCATTGGATCTGGCGAGGTGAGATCCATCATTGTTGGTACAATGTCTCCCCCAAAATTTGATTGTTATTGGATAGGTTTGGAAGGATCTGACGCGATTGCATAACAAGTTTGCGTAGTCCTTTGGCTGCCTTGAATTATACCTCTCGAACTACCCACTGGATACTTAATGCATTATCTGTATGTGCACGGCGTCACTTCCATCCTATGCAGCCATGGTCGTCCAATAATTTCATGGTAAGGGCTCGGCGCGTTGGAGATCAAAAATAACGTTTCAGTTCTTTTTTTGTAGCTCCATGACCGACTTTGACTACCAGCTCCACCTCCCCAACACATTGTAAAGATATTCCTCTGTATCCTACCAATATCCTCTGAGTAGGTCGATATGGTGGGACATTCTGCATACGATCGAAGCTGCCTTTGAAGATGATATTTGCCGAGCTTCCTCCATCGACCAGTACTCTGGTTACCATTACTCCTCCAATGTCCAAGTGAATAGTTAAGGAATCTTCATGGGCTAGACTAACACATCTGAGATCATTATCATTAAAGGTGAGATTGGCAACTGGTCTCTATAGTTTCGATAGGAATTTCCATTTATTTCATAAACGTCGAACTCATTTTTAGCTCGTTTATTCTGAGTAGACCCTTGTCCTATAGCCAAACTCCCCTTGATATGGTCAGTAGCCACTGTTGTTTGTTTGCTTCTGACTCTTCTCCAGCGGCTGGTTTGTGTTTGGAGGGTGATCTTCCTCTCGTCGATCTGATTGAGTTCGTTTGATAATTTGAATCAATTCCCTATTTTCTATCAAGCGTTGAATCTCTTCCCTTAAATGCTAGCACTCATCCGTCGTATGTCCATGGTCATGATGATATGCACAATAATATCTATTAGATCGCTTAAATCCAGGCGCACTCATTGTTCGTGGAGTTTGGTACCTCGTACGCCCCTTCGTGCGATCATAAATTACTGAGATAGCCTCCGTCAGTGGAGTGAAACGCCTGTTTGGTTGATCGAGTTGTTGAGGTCTTCGGCTGTAGTCCCCCTTGGTTGCTCGTTAGTTTTTTTTCGTTCTTATCCCCCATCTTTGAGATCTGGCTCACGCCGTTCAGGTGACGCCCCTTTTCTGGCATCCTCAACCCTGATAAAAGTATCTGCTCTTGCGAGTAGATCCCCTTTGTTCTCAGTTGGGAACTTGATGAGATCAGCATATAGTTCCACTCTTCTCTTGAGCCCCCATTTTAAAGAAGCCACCGCCATGTTCTCAGCTAGTAAAAAGCATTCATGGCATGAACAAATCGTCTAACATAACTTTTAAGAGACTCACCTCGACGCTGATAAAGATCCATGATCGAATCCCGCTCGCGCTTGAGCTACTTCTTACCCACGAACCTCTCTCTGAATGCTTTCCATAGTCTAGTAAAATCACAGATAGACCCTTTTGGCAAGCTACCGAACCAATCCATGGCGTTACCTTTAAGGGTTATGGATAGTGCCCGGAAAAGCATCACATCATCAAGATTGAAGACTAGCATCATGTTTCTTAACTGTTCTAGATACCTCTCTGGATCCCATGTGCCATCATAAGCTTCCATCCTGAACAGGTCGAACTTCCTTGGGAGTTGAGCTTCCAGGATTTGCTCAGAAAATGACGATTCCTTCAATATGTAGGCCGATAACTTTGGGCGGATTTGATTGTAAAGAAGGTCCTCATCCTCTCGAGCTCGCTTGATCGGCGTCTGTTTGACCTCATCACACGGCCCTCTATTATGATTATTTTCCCCGCTCTCGCCTTCACCTTCTTGTTTGTCATCTCTTTTAGAAGAACGATATGTCCTGTTGACCTTGCTTGCCTCTGGTCCTGATGGTTGGTGAGTCTTACTCGTGCCTTTGACCGTTGCATTTAGAGCATGAATAGTGTCATCCATACCTATCATTGTAGCATGCATAGCCTGCTCTCTAGCGTCTCACTCAAACGCTATTTTCAGTTGTTC
Organism: Limnanthes douglasii subsp. nivea; assembly: GCA_036936605.1. Taxonomy (NCBI): domain Eukaryota; kingdom Viridiplantae; phylum Streptophyta; class Magnoliopsida; order Brassicales; family Limnanthaceae; genus Limnanthes; species Limnanthes douglasii. The sequence goes on along the minus strand of JAUPFV010000003.1, from coordinate 189,645,226 downwards.
ATCCTGCAAATTCTGCATCCGTTGTTCCAGTTGGAGAACCGTCGATTCATTCGCCGGCATAGTTTCTGCAGCTCTGTGAGCCCCTAGTGCATTCTAATTTTGATGGAGATGCACCTCTTCCCTGGAAGCAGCAGCTGGCTGAATTGGAGGTCCCTCTGCCACCACCGCTTCTTGGGGTATCAGAGGATTAACCTCTTGAGGAATTATGGGGTCGAGACGACTTACGATTCTTCTCTGGTGTGTTGTTGTTTCGCTAGTTTCCTGATTATCTCTCTCGATTCCTAACCTAGTGACTACCATGGTGATTGGTTAAAGATTTCCCACATACAGCGCCAAATTATGTTAGACGATTTGTTCATGCCATGAATGAATCGTCTAACATAACTTTTAAGAGACTCACCTCGACGCTGATAAAGATTCATGATCGAATCCCACTCGCGCTTGAGCTACTTGTTACCCACAAACCTCTCTCTGAATGCTTCTCACAGACGGCACCAAATTTGTTAAGGAACTAACAAGTTCTGCCACAGTAAGCCTACAGTTTTTTAGTCAACAAAGAGATCATTTTATTCATCAATAGGTTTTCTCTATTTATAATACACAAATTAGTATGTAGTTACATTTGGTTACGCTTTTAGCGCCACTATCCCCCTAATATCATTATCATTTTAATTGCGGAAGAAATAACTAACACAACCGGTATCCCTATAACTGTGGAATAAATAACTAACACGATCCGAATCATGGGTCAGAACGTGTGTTTACATAACAAGTAAAAGACACTGAGTCTAATCTGTACTTCAATCTGAGCTGAGCTACTCATTTAAACGACATCAGGTTTGTTCTGGTTTGCAGAGCTCGAGCTCGCTGACAACGTGCTCAACTTATCCTCTTTGGTTTGCAGAGCTCGAGCTCACTGACAACGTGCTCAACTTATCCTATTTAGGTCTTTTCCTTTCATCACACTCCTCATCCAGTCAATCAACTATTTCCCCAATGTCTTCGAGCTCATCCCGATCTTGAGTTCAACAACGATGTATATATCCTTGAGCTCATTCTGCTGACGAGTTGTATACCCCTTTGAGTTCATCATCGGTGTACTTATCTTTGGTTTTGATCTGCTTTTGAGCTCGTCAACGCCTTAGAATTCGTTATTTTCTTCATTTCTTATCATAATCCAAACTCACAGTGCTCTCTGCTCGTGCTCGGTCATATCTGGGGAATCCCCCCTTATCAAACTGTACAACCGATTTTATTGGTCGAATTACTTAAACATTGGATTCTGTTAAAAAATCATATCACATACAATATTTCATTTTCTTTGTTCGAAAAATAAATCTCCCTGATTTTATTCAATTGGAATTTTTTGGAGAACTCCAAAAAATAATTTCAATTAGAAATTGTTAACAAAACTTCATAGATTTATCCGGAAATCAAATACTGTTTCCTACAAATAATTGGAATTATCTGTTCTTGTTTATAAAGATAGAGATGACGAAAGGAAGAGTATCAACAAAGGAGATGAAAATTAAATTTGTTAAACTAGACAAGTTCGAAGGACATGATTTCAGACGATGGCAGAAAAAGATGCATTTTATATTGACTACTCTCAAGGTTGTTTATGACTTGAGCACCCCCTGCCCGGAGATCATTGAGAATGAAACGGTGGAACAAACAAAGAGGTGCGACAAATGGGAGAATGATGATTATATTTATCGCTGCCACATATTAAACGGTATGTCTGATACTTTGTTTGATGTATACCAAAATGTCGAATCTGCAACATAATTATGGGATTCTATTGAGTCGAAATATATGACTGAAGATTCTTATAGTAGAAAGTTCATGGTCAGTAATTTCATAAATTCTAAATGGTTGACTCCTGACCTGTGATGGAACAGTATAATGAATTACTAAAAATTCTAGGTCAATTTGTTCAACACAATATGAAAATGGACGAATTTATTTCAGTGTGTTCTGTCATTGACAAATTGCATCATTTATGGAAGGATTTTAAACACACTCTGAAACACAACAAGGAAGAAATGACTTTAGTCGAAGTTGGTAGTAATTTTAAGATTGAAGAGTCTCTAAGGGCTCAAGATGAAATCAGTAATCCTAAGGGTAAAAACCGATTAGGAAACCTATCTGTGAATAAGGCTGAAAGCAACGGTTATTTAAGAATACAAGTACAATTAAGGGGAATGAAATAAAATTTAAAGGCAACAATAAAAACAACAATGATTCCAACAAAAAACCTAAAATAGTATGCTGGAAATATGGCAAACCTGGTCACTTTAAGAGAGATTGTCAAATTAGAAAAGGCAAAAACAATGTTAGTCTAAGTGTAAACAATGCTTGTACAAGTGGAAACATTGATGGTTCAAGTTGATCTAAGGATCCTGTAAAATAACAAGGTCAGAGATAAGATTGACTATCAATGATCTAATTTTCAACTTTATTTAGTTGAAGTTTCAAGAGATAAGATTGACCATCAATATCAATATTTTTTTGTTATTGAAGATGATCCAATGACTTTTAGTGATGTTATGACATCAAGGGATGGTGCATTATGGAAAGAAACAATCCAAGATGGGTCTATCATGCATAATAATACATGGGAGTTGGTTGATTTAACTCCTAGTTGCAAATCATTGGGAAATAGGTTGATTATCCAAGATGAAAGTAGATTGTACTATTGAAAGGTATAAGGCTAGATTGGTTATCCAAGATTTTAGACAAAGTGAAGGAACTTTCTTATTTGATACTTATGCTATGGTTGCTAGGATTTCCACTAGTAGATTGTTGATTGCACTTGCAACTGTATACAATCTTGTAATTCATCAAATGGATGTGAAAATTGCATTCTTGAATGGTGATTTAGATGATGAGATTTATATGAAACAACCTGAAGGGTTTGTCATGCCTGGTAATGAAAACAAGGTATGCAAGCTAAAAAAATATTTTTATGGTTTCAAACAAACACCAAAAGATTTGTATAATTTTTTTGATAATGTGATATTTTCTAATGGATTTATTCTTAATTAAATGGACAAATATGTATATAGAAAATTTGATAATTCTGGTAAAGGAGTTATGACTTGTCTATATGTTGATGATAAGTTGATTTTTGGTACTGACCAAAACCAAGTTGATGAAACAAAGAAATTCTTATCATCTAATTTTGAGATGGAGGATTTTGGGGAAGCTGAAATGATTCTTAGTATAAGAATCAAGCGAAAGAACAATAGTTATTGGTTTCTCAATCTTAATATATTGAGAAGATATTGAATAAATTTAATTTTAAAGATTGTTCTCTGGTAAGCTCACCTATAGATACTAGTCTTAAGCTTTTACCTAATAAAGGTGCTGTTATATCTCAACTTGAATACTCAAGAGCCATTGGGTGTCTTATGTATGCCATCACTAGCACTAGGCCGGATATTTCCTTTGTTGTTGAAAATTTTAGTAGGTATACTAGCAATCCTAGTTCACACCATTGGCAAACTATAAATAAAGTATTCAAGTATTTAAAAGGAACCATGAATTATGGATTAACCTATACTGGATTTCCTTCTGTACTTGAAGGATATTCATATGCGAGTTACATTTCTAATATAGAAGAGCATTCTTCCACAAATGGATGAGTGTTTTTACTTTGGGGAGGTGATATCTCTTGGGAATCTAAGAAACAAACTTGTATTACTGATTCATTAATGGAACCAGAGTTTGTGGCATTAGCAGCAGCAAGTAAAGAAGTTGAGTGTCTAAGAAAATTAATGTATAAAATTATGTTGTGGCCCAAACCAATATCACTTATATCCATCAGATGTGATAGTGAAGCTGCCTTGGCCAATGTCTATAGATAACTACAAAGGCAGGTCTAGACACTTATGTGTTAGATACAATATGATTTGTGAGTGCATCACGCTTGATGTTTTTTCAGTAGAGTTTGTGAGAACTTAATATAGTTTAGCCGGTCATTTAACCAAAGGGTTAACTAGAGATCTTGTGCACATATCGGCTATGTGGATGAGATTAAACTCCATTTGAAATCTCTCATGTTGAGATATTCAATTCTTATTTAATATGATATTAGGTGTTGAATTCAATATGAAAAGCTTAACATCTAATATTGGATCACATTTGTAGTATAATTCTAAGGTATATGTTCAGGCCTGCAAGTTGTGAAGGTTGAATATTATCTTCTTAATCGTTCTTTTAAAAAATTGCATATGCATGCGCAAGAGGAAAAGAGCTACCTATTTGAGCATGAATTTTAGCCGCTTCAAGAAGCTAGGAATTGGTTTTTATATGCTTGAGAAGGATAAGAAAACAAGGATAGTAAAAGATAGCGTCAAGTAAGAACAAGTGAGAATGTAAATTTATGTGTATATTATTTTCATGTATTCATTATTAATAGTATAAGTTCAATCCTTAGTGATACCTTCATATTCGAATGTTTGGAATGTGTAATACACTAATTTAAAATTAAATCGTTATGATATTTCATTTATGAATAATTTGTTAATCGTTGTGATTGTGTATAGTTGATCATGAATTACACTAAAATGAAAGAAAATTATTAGATATTTTTAATGTGATTGGATCGACTAGTCGACCAATTTAATCATGATACATTATCGAACAAGTCATAGAGTGCGGAGTGCACATTTAAAATCGTAGTTAATGTTTGTAATAAATTTATAAAATTTTAGTAAAATAAAATAAAAAATATGAAAAAATATTCAAAAGAAAAGCTAGAAATCTAAATGGCCGAAATTAAACCAATACGAGATTGTGTTTGTCACGTAATACATGACGAATCTAGTTTTCCGCAAAAGCATATATTAAAACATTTCGTTAGGTTTGCTACAATATTTATAAAATTGATTTTGAGTCTATAAATGGCTACAACATTTCGTAATACATAACGAATCTAGTTTTCCGCAAAATACTAATATTTTTTCAACGAGAGATTTCATCCAGTGGTGAGCATTAACAAATGGGTCAAGCTATCTATACCCAAATGTGGTTTAAATGTACCCAATTTTGAGTTTACCCAAACTTGGTGTAAGTTTACCCAATTTTTGACAAAAATACCCTTTTAGGGGTATATAAGCCTTTTTTTACTAACCTCCCTCCATCACTTTTTTCCTACAACACTCTCTCACTTCCCTCATTCCTCTCACTTCTCTCTACAACCCTAAACCTCACTTCTATCAAAATCTCTCACCTCTCTTTAACTTTTCTGGTGAACCATCATACCCCCACATCTTCATACCCTTCTCCTCCTCTGTCATTGTGAAGAAAACAAATCCACCACCAACAAAGTAAGTTTCTCTATTTTTACTTTCTAGGTTATTATATTTAGGATTGAATTTTTTGAATTTATATAAGATTTTGAGTTTTGTTAGAATTAGGATAGAATTTTGAAGGATTTAGGTTAGAAATTAGAAAATAAGGTAGGATTAGGAGGCCATTTTCCAGCCCGATTGCTGGATGGAAAATGGCCTGAAGTGTCACCGGTGGGGTGCGCCAGGCACCCCCAATGGTGAATTGGGTCTGTACCGCTCGGTACATGGGCTGTGCACCTATAGTGCACAACTTCAAAAGTTGCATTTTTAAAAAATAAAATTTCAAAATTTACGTTTTTAAAAAATAAAATCAAATTATGTTGAATTTTTTATCAAAACTTTTAAAACTATGAAATGTATTTTATATGATGGTTTAGGTTTAGTTTGTAGATTTTTTGGGGGTTATGGTTTGTATTGTATGTTGTATAATACTATCAACTTTGTTTGTATTTTGTTATTATTTCAGGTCTGATTTTATCGAGCCGTGACCCGCTGGCCTTCCTCGGTCAAGGGCGGTTCCTCCAGGATCAAGGGTGATTAACCCGGGGAAGAATTTGAAGACGGTATGGGCCATCGAAAATGAAATATTCTGTGACAACGGAGGACACAGATACTAGACATCTAAGGGAGGAAGAGGAGGAGAGGGACAGATCTGATCGGTCGTTGCACCACCATGGGAAACGAAAAGAGAAAGCTGTTGAAAAAACAATTGATGATACTAGAGGTAGAGGCTCACCACGACGAGATACATCACATGTCCACCGATCACCATGTCCCGCTACTAGTTCACCACCCCCTACGCATACTATATCACGTCCACTACCTGTTAGTGAGAGGGTGGATGTTATTATGGATCCCGAGTAGGATGTCATTGACGAGGAGCATATCGATGTTATACATACTGAGGAGCAGCGGAAGACGTTTGCATTTTTGAAATGCAACAAGATATTCCTCTTTCCCGACTATAAGGAGCATGAGGCATACCATGTCTTCATCTGGCAGGTAAGTATCAAATTATTATATGGTATCCAGCCTTATGTTTTAATTTGATTTATGTTTGACTTAGTTGTTTATTCGCAGGCTCACACGTCGTTAGGCGTCTAGGCATATTAGCGCCACTTGGAACAAACTCCTTTCGGACCTCTGATTTCTCACTTGCCTCAGTACTTCACGCACTCTGTATTTGATGAGGTTTTCGTTGAGCGTTGGCATCAGGAGACCAACGCGTTTCATTTCTTCTTCGGGGAGATGACCATTACTTTGGACGATGTCAGCTGCATTAGAGGTCTCCCTGTAATTCGTCGGACTTTAGACGTAGTCACGGTTCCACATGATGAGGCATACAGCTACTACGCCAGTATGTTGGGGTTGAATGTTGAAGATTTTTGTGCTTAGATCCAGTCCACGAGAGGTGTTTGCTTCAAGATAAAGTGGTTGCGAGAGACGTTCACTAAAAGTCGCTACATTGAGCAGACTTATCTAGACACTATCCGCCAGGTATCACAAGCATACTTGATGTTCCTATTTGGTTGCATTATATATGCGGATACTAGTCAGAAAAGTGTCAAGGCTGACTACTTATAGGGATTGGAGAATGTGGATTCTAGGTTATGGGACATCGCGTGGGGTACGAGTGCATTGACATTTTTGTTTTGTGGTTTGGGTGATGCTTCGAAAGCATCGAAGTATAACCTTTACGGATTTGTTGTTATGCTAGATTGGTGGATTTACGATCATTTCCCCGCATTTAGAGCCCCTGAGAATGCGGATCATGTAGTGGCTACCGAAGAGGATTGTTGGAACAAACATCCGCCCCAAATCGGTTATGCATACTCTTCTTTCGGATCAGAAGGAGACAGATGTAAGTGATTATATTTATTAGTAAGTAACATATTTATACTAAGTCGTATTTTATTATGTATTCACAGTTTTACTATATTTCGAACAGATTATTTTCGAGCCATACGAGGGTATCAGGGTTCAGTTTCCCGTGCAGAAGATCTGCACCATCGCTTATCATTTGCGGATGATGAGCATGATTGAGGGTTACATGCCCAATCGTGGTATGCGACAGTTTGGACGGGTTAAGAATGAACCTGAACTCCCACTTCTACTCAGACTGAGTTACAAGAAAGGAGATTTGGCTAGATACACATGGCGTGAGAGTGCATTGCTGGATTAGCGTCAGTATTTACTTTCAGAGGATCGATTGACTGTTACCGTCGATACTTATAAACAGTCGGCAACAAACACATATTGGAGGTACTTAGCTGAGTATGGTTGGCATACGATCAGTCTACCCCCACGCACCACGGACGATAGATTGTTTGAGGCCGTTTGATCAGTTGTTACATTGCCTATACATCGAGATTTAGAGGTTGTGTATCCTCACCGACAACAGAGGATACGGTTTTGACTAAATCTATGTTTAAAGAAATGATGGAATATGTTCAGGATCAAATCGCCATGAAAGAGGAAACACTGCGTATTCTCACCAACAACGGAGGATATGATTTTGACCAAAAGCTATGTTTAATTTCAAGTTATGTATCAAAGTTTTGTATCCTATATATCGACTATTTCCATTGACAAGTTATTGTTGTTTAAGTTATGTTTAATTTTAAGTTATGAAATGATAAGTTTCTTAATGCTTGGTCGGACAGTTTACTGATTTATCATCAATATAAAAATAAAGTACCAAAACTCAAACCACTACGAAATAAAGTACAAAACGTTATAATTAAAAAGTAAATAAAGAGCTAAACAACATACAACCGACCAAATAACATAACCCGACTAAACAAATTCATCAAGATCAGTTACTTCTGGGACTAAACAAACTGGCTTTCTACTTTCGAGCTCCATATATGTTTTGCAGCGACCAACTATTGGTAGCTCCCAAGTTAAAGCCTTCTCACTCTTCAATCCATACCACGTAGGATGTATACGTGCGCAAGGACATAAGGGCTTGATTGCTAGCTGTTAAATCAGACAAGAATTAGAACAAAATCTTATTTAATACAAGCGTACTGAATATCAAAAGTATGATTCAAATGACTTACATTAACGAAGTGATTAGTATCAACGAATCCAAAACCAATTTCACGTCTTTTGGACATCATAGGTGGTTCACCGCATTTGGCTATAGTTATGAGATCCCACAAATGACACGAAATGAACAATGCATTCGAACTTGGTTGCAATCACAATGCACATCTCCGACATTGTTATCCAATATTTTGTGGATGTTGGAGTTTCATAATAGTTTATACTTTCTGCAACCTTTAGGTACTCTTCTTTACCGTTATATATCTTGTTATAATTTGCATAATTGTCCATTAGTTCATCGTAGATTGCCTTCCTAACACTTTGCAAACCTTCTCCATGACCGTACAGCCCAAACAAAATTGCTTTATATCCACAGTGACCATCTGCTCTAACATCATATATGCCAGATATAAACGGATTAAAGTGAGTCGGAAACCAACGCAAAAAACCTTTTGGATCATATATCAGTTCTTTGCCTCCAGCAACAGATGATTGTACAATATTTCTAGCAAGCGAGGCAATGGAAGAACTACGAGTACGAGGTAGTCTAGGCACATCCCCACGAACTGTATTTGCACTAGCAACTGCTTTACGGGAGTTAACTTTTAGGTTTTTAAAAGAGTTCATCACTGATTCTTTGCTAGCCTTATCGGCATATTTCACATGTTCCTATTGATATTTATCTCGTTTAGTGGATGATGTATCGACAACAAGTTTTCGTTTTGCCTGCGGAATGGCTCTAGCAAGGAGGATGTCTCTGGATAAACAATTTCAAACCATTTCTTATAAATATGTTTTATAAGGATTTTGTTTTTTGTCTCCATAACATCAATTACAAGTTTTTCCAAATCATTTTTGAGAATCTTCATCGTCGTACGGTTTGTACGAGGCTGTATTTCTAACCATGTCAAATGGTTGTGAAACACTTCTAACGATGTAACCTTTCTATTTCTACGCCACTCGCAGATCTGGTGGTAGCACGGTATACTGTGTGTAGATTTTATCACGCATATGCAAACTTCATCGCCTATATCGTGTTTAACATCCGACCCATCTTCGATAGCGATTTTCTTACAATATTTAACCAACTCTAATTCGGTAAAAAATAGTTATAACGCCATGTGAGAAACCTTGCATCAAATTTTGTCAAATAGTTTGTCGGCGAATTTATGCAGCGCTATATAACGACTTTTTGAAAGGAAGACCTAATGGAAGCATATTGGATTTCAATTAGTGAATGCACCCTCCCTCAAAATAACTCAAAGTTTAATTTGCTTGTACGTAGGTAACGCTTTAAGTTTGAATGAGAACTCTCGACGCGGTTAGTCGTGCAATGTCCCAAATGCATGTACTTGTTCGTCTTCCACACAACGAATTTGTCCGTGTATTTATCAAGCCACGATTTTTCAGTATATTCAATTGCAAGAGGATAGTCTTTGTATTCCAATAGCATGTCTCGTCTGGCGTGATCGAATTCAATCTCTGATGCTGCATACACAATCTTCTTCTAAGTAGAAACAAACTTCATATGATCACTTTTCTCAAGGAAATACTTCATTGTTTGCCCCTGAACATTTTGGTTTATGTGCCAGCGGCATAACATATGCGTAGTATTTGGGAATACCACTTATATGGCGTTCATCAACGCTAAATATTTGTCGGTCAAAATAACACGTGGTTCTTTGATCCCGTGAACGGAAATCAATAACTTCAAACACTCTAAAACCCATTTGAAGTTGTTTAACTTCTCATCGGACAAGAAAGCAAAAGCCGCACAGTACGTCAAACCAGTACACTTCACACCCACTATCTCAAACAACGGCATACCATATCTTACGACTTTATACGTATTATCCTTGATCAACAGTATTGGAAATGTCCACAAAATGTTAACACTAACTGGATGCGCAAAAAAATATATCTGTAATGACTTTTCCATCGTCTTCACCAGATTTATGTCATTCATAATAATCATGAGCATTAAGCTCTCCCAAAAAGAACTGCAATTGTGACCTACCCGCCTTCTTCAAAACCCTTCTTTTTTGTCTTGCATTGTAGATAGTGCGCATACAAGAAATATTATCTTCATTTAGCTTCTTAACAACATTCAGTATATTTCTAGGGCTTGTTCCAATATAGGTCTCTCGTTCAACATATTCCATCTCTTCGTCGTTCAAACGGTCGGCAAAAGAATAACCATCTAACTGTTTTGAAATCTCATAGTTGTGAATCCCAAATTTCACTTTTAACTTCCATCGATCTGGTTCCACCATTAACCCGAGAAGCTCAAATGGGCAACCAATTTTTTTAGTTCATGTCGACTTTCGTTTACGGTCTTTATCGGCCACTTTTGGAACATATTTTCTTGACCTCTCACACTAGAAAAATATCCTAGGACTTTTTCTACTCTGTATTTTATCGCGCCGACTTAGCTTGATAACCAAACCATGGTGTTTTCCGGTTTTCGTGACCCACTTAATCAATGCTTCTTGTGTATATAACTCGATGGTGAAGAACATATGACTCTAGTCGGTAGTGAAAGCTTCGTCAGAGCCATGGGAAACATCTATTTCTTGTTTAAGAAAAACAAAACACAACTCACAATTAAGTACAATAAAGAAAAGGGTCAAAACCTTTTGTTTTCAAGATGAGCATGCACCACCGTTCAGGGCCTTAGAACCGATGTTTCTAGGCCATAGAACCTGTCGTACACAGCCAGTTACCATCGGTGCCAGGCCCCAGAACCGGTGGTGTTGGGGCCTCAGTACCGAGCGTACTGAGGCCACAGCACCACCGTTTCTGGGGTGCTGCACCGGTGGTGCGTAGGTCTTGTACGACCAGTTATAAAGCCTATAACCAGCCTTCACCACGGTACGCACCATCGGTTCCAAGACCCAGAACCGATGGTGCGTGGCGAAACCATCTACTATGTTACCTTTTCCGGCGACATCGACTTCTTTTTTGTCGACTCGAGCTCCTTCTCCGACAACATTTCCTCATCTTTTTCCTCCGGCGACATCAAATCCTCCATGATAATCCCTAGTTTTGGGTGAGTCATGATTGATTATGTGTTTTTCTCTAAAATGAGGTTGAATGTTCTTGAGAGTAATTTGAATTTTGAAGTTAATTTTGAAGATTTTTAAAAAACAAGACCAATATGGTGTTTGATCTAGTAAGGAGTTGCGTTTGTTTTGGTATAGATAGCCAAATAGGTTATTTATGAATTGGGTATACTTAGGATATACTTAGTGTTTTTTTACTTAGTGGAAATTCGGTAATTAAATGGAACATCGAGGTTATTTTTGTCCAAAAAAAGTCAAAGAAAAGTCAACATAGGTTTTTGGGTAAACTTAAACCATAATTGGGTATATATAGCCATACCCTTAACAAATAATAGTCTTTCACCGCAAGATTTCATCCAGTTCAGCCTTTCATTCGGGTTTTAGCTTAATAGGTTTTGTGGGTTACGACACGACTGACCCTCCATGAGTGAGACAAATCTGTTTCAGACATAAGTTACGTGAAAGATAATTTTAAATTTAAAGTTATCTCCTCGCTTCTCTATTTCGAGTTGTCGCTTGAGTTTTTATGTTTTTTCCTTTTCATCTTCACCTTACATGTGTATTTTTTCGCTTTCTAGTCGCTACATATTCCTTCGAAAAATCATCAGTTATGTCATCTCTCCTCAAACGGAGCAAAGAAATTTTATAGCGACAGTTTATCGCGAGAAATACAAATCGAACACCAGACAAGGGTTGCAATGTCAGTAGTTTAAAGTAGTTTAATTTTGAGTAGGAAGATACCTAATCTCGAGATCACGGCGTAGAACTTGGTCATATATAACTAACACGTTAATTTCTATGTGATTCGACGTGCGTGAAAAAACTAGATTTGAAGCCAGAGAATCGGCTCCGAGATTGTCGCACTAGACGATCGATGCTTGAAAAAAAAAAGATAATTTTAATTCACCCAAAAATAATTGTAGTATGATAGATTTGCTAATGATATACATTCTGATTTTGTACTTGATCTTGCTACGAATGAATCACCAAGAAAGACGCAATAGCCACCAACGGTCTCCCTATCGTCGCCTGAATTAACCTAATCGGCATTGAAGAACCATGTGACACATAGTTTAGGTGAAGACTTGAAATGAAGTCTAAGATACCTTTTGTGCAAGATAAGTAGCGCAACATCCTTTTTACATATTTGTAATATATAGATGTAGGAGCTTGAACAAACTCACTTAATTTGTTAACTACAAATGATATAGCATGCCTTGTATTTAACAAATACTACAATAAGCCTAACAAACTTCTATATGGTGTATGGTTAGATAGAGGAATAACATCATGAAATGAAATAAAATGTCCAACTGGCATAGGAGTATCACCAGGATTACAGTTTTCCATCCTAACTGAGAAAGTATTTATTTTATGTATTTATTTTGCATAATATATAGCCAATTGTGTCTCTGACTATTTCCATGCCTAAAATAATTGTAGTGCTCCAATGTCTTTTAAAATAAAAGTTAAATTGAATTGTTTAATGAATTTGTGAAGAAACTGTGCCATCTTCATTGTCATAATTATATCATCTACATACATTAGGACGATTAAAACAACCTGTGTAGTTACATAGAAAAACATAGATGAGTTAGAGCTTTGTAAACCCCAACTAAGTAGAAAATTCTTTAATCTTGAATACAGTTACTTGAGAGCCTACTTTAGTCCATATAAATCCCTATTGAGGTTGTAAACATAAAGGGGATTCAAGGGATCTTTAAATCTATTAGTCTTGTATAAACCTATTTAGAAACGCGTTATTGATGTCTAGCTGGCGAATATTCAAATCTCTAAACACACCAATGCTTGGAACCAACTTAATAGTGGAATCTTTGACAACAAGACTGAATGTCTCATCAAAGTCTATCACATGTGACTGATGAAATCCCTTAGCCACCAAACGAGCCTTATATCTCCGTATAGACTCATTCAAAGCTAACTTAAGTCTAAAAACCCATTTACAACCCACCAAGTGCATAGTGTAACTACATCGTATAAGTGTCCGAGTTTAATTTCTCTGTAAATCCTGAAATTTAGTTTTGATAGCCTTGTTCCAATTTGAATCAGAAAAAATATTGAAATTTTGTTTTTATGGCCTTATTCCAATTTAAATTAGAAAAATCATCATAAAATTTTGTAGGTTCAATGGTTTTGGGGGAATATAAGTTAGCTAGGCCAGTGTAAATGTGTTTAGGTTTGGAAATGCTTGCTTTAGCTCCTATTTGTATGATATGTGTGTTTGATGAAATAGAAACAAGATGAATAAGGATTTTGTTAGATATTGTATGTGTTGTATTTGGGAATATTGTATATTATCTATTGGTTGGTCAGGTAAAGGATGTTGTATGTATCGTTGTGCGTTAGAAAAAAAACATTTCGTGAGTAAGAAGAGTTTGTATATTTGGTGATGGTAGAGTAACATCATTGGTTGGAAGGCGGTCTATATGAGGACTAATGGTTTGTTTTAGGGGTGAGCAAAAACCGAAAAAACTGAATCGACCGACCGAACCAAACCAAAATGGGTTGGTTTGGTCGGTTTTTTAAAACTAGATTTCGGTTTTGGTTTTAATTTTTTAAACCGAATTTAATTCGGTCGGTTTTCGGTTTGTACGGTTTGACCGACCGATTTGAACCAAACCGACAAATCTAGAGAATATATTGTATATGTTAATATATAGACCGTATTTGATATAAATACTGTCTCCACCTTTCGCCTAGTAGTTGTACACTTACAATTTAAGATCTTTTATTATAGACATATGGGGTACGAATCTTAGGGACTGTAACTATTTTTTTTTCTTTTTTTTCGTTTCTCTTTCATCTCGAATTCCAAATTGCCAACCAGAGCCTGTTAGTTAGTTGAAGTCTGTTTAGAGTTAGGGTTTTTGATACACTGAGAAGTAATAGATGTTAACTATGGTAGTGTTAATAACAGGACAAGACACGCTTACTCTCATAACATAAATTCCATTGAGGGCATTGATAGCTGCCATCGCCGTTTCTTTATTTGCATATTTGACAAAATAACATCCTACAAAAACCAATTATCACGTACAAGGTCATGTGACCAGCCTTGTGCCTGGGAGAACACTTTTAATCATTTTTATTTACGCCAAAACCCTCAAATACAGCCAACGGTCATTGGATTTGGCAAAATATCAGACAGATAACTATAGGTCTAAACCATGTCTTATTTGCATTTGAAAAAAGCTAATTGGGTTATGAACACAAATGGGATAATTCAATGGATCGATAAATGTTCATCGTATTAGTGGTTTGTAGTACTCACCACGACTCTGCTTTAATTCATCACGTATGAGGTAAACATCTTCAACGTGACCGTATTGTGCAAGACTTGCAGGAGAAGTAGTTATTTAGAAACATTACAGAAAATAAGGATTTAAAGGGCTGTAGAAGTGGTCCAGGGACAACGGACACAACATCGGTCGTTACTGGCCTAGTGTCATCGCCCCGATAGACAAATGCAGCTCTGAATCTTGTGACTACCGTGGCGGATACAAACCTTGTGACTACTTTGGTCCAAAATGGTTTCTTTTGTATAAATAGCCCATATTTTCATTAATCTACACGCACCGAACCGCACCGAACTGTACCACACCTTTATTAAAACCAAAAAACCGACCGAAACTGACCGAAACCAAACAAACCAAAACCGGAAAAAAACGATTTTTTTATTACTAAATCGGTTTAATAATATACAAACCGAATTATTTTGGTTTGGTTTAAGAATTTAAAAAAAACCGACTACAAGAACCTACAGTAGACTCGCTTGAGTTAGGGTTGCATTTCGTTGATGTGTCTACATTTTCTATGAAACTAGGACATGTAGAGAACCAACTACATTGTGACATTACCATATGAGACACATACGCTCTAATGTTTAGGAAATTAGACTGCAATGAAAAGTCAGAATCATCGAAAATGACATTCTTTAAAATAAAATAAAAACAGTAGGTTTCAAACATTTGTAACCCTTACGTGTAGAATAATAGCCGATAAATATACACTTTAGAGAATGTAATTGAAACTTATATTGTTAATAAGGTCTAATACACGGATAGCAAACACAACCAAACTAACGAGGCTTCCTACTGTAGAGTGTTTCATAAGGTGACTTGTACTTTAATATAAGGGTACGCATTTTATTAATTAGAAAGGTAGATGTTGTAAAAGCTTCATAACAATAGGAATATTATAGTTGAGACTCGGTCAAAAGGGTTAGGCCATTCTCAACTATGTACTTATCTTTCCTTTATTTCCTACCATACTAGACAAATGCGTGAGGATTAAGTCAAGAAAAAGTTTAGTATGAGAGGTAGACACTGAATAAGATAGGCTATGAAGTTTACCAAGTCGACAATAATCACAAAATAACTTTTATAGATTCAATAAGATAATTGCATTTTCTTAGAATCCTAGACAAGATTTGGTAAAAATGATGGACTAGTATCTTATGACATCCCTCTGTTTTAGATACATAATTAAACTGACTTAAAGAAAATTGAACATTAAACACTCTAGGACTTAGTTCTTAAGAAGCAGTAGACCCGCCACTGCAGTAGAGTCCATCCGTAGATGCCTTGTTAGTAAGATTCTCTATGTTTGTGTATTCTTCACAAAATAACAATCCTTATAAAATTCAACGAAAACAGAGTTATGTTAGCTAAGTTGTGAGATAGAGAACAGACTTTTGGTTATTTTAAGAATATGTATAACACTTCTCAAAACTAACTGAGTGTTTTACTTTATGGGTAGTTTAGAAACACCAATATGTTTGATTATCCATTTTTGTTTATTACCAACAGTCACAAAATTATTACTTGAGAAATCATTCCTTTGACTCATCAATCTAGGAATTTATGTAACATGGTGAATATCACCTCAATTTGCATACCAAGATTTGTCTTTATTTTGGTCTTGTGTAACCATGTAGGTAGTTTGTTTATTCTTTGATTTATTTTGTTCATTAGAGCTTGTACCTATAATTGTAGGATCATCCATGTAGTAATAAGTAGCAGCACTATCATCATATTTGCCACAAATTTGGTAGGTTGGTATATTAGAAGATAATCTTCCGCCTTTGTTTCTCACATAGCCATTCTTGCCTCTAAAATTATTTTCATAATAATTATATATGCCCTTATAACCTTTGCATTGGCCCCTAGCATAATAAAAATTCTAATTCATTGTAGTATTGTTATTGTTATGTGTTTTTTGTCACTCTTTTAATGATTGAAATTAGATGAATAAATTTTTAGATTAGTTATAGTAATGTGTAGGTTAGATAATTACTCCAAACTGCTTCCAAATGTTAGGAGATAGGCTTGAAGGTCCACCCAGGTGAGTATGTCATTGACATGTAAACTCACGGCTATAGGAGTATAGTCTAATTCTTGTCTTGTAAGGACCTGAGATACCAAATCATCCACAGAAAAATTATAACCATCTAATATAAGGTTGTCAGATATATATGTTATATTTTAGCTAGATTGTCCATCATATTTGTAGAATATTTTCTTGTTCTTTGAAACTCATATTATAATAGGTGATCATGTCTTTAGTTTGTGATCCATAGAAATTAGAGAATAAGTCTCATAAACCTTTGGAGGTTTCAACTTTTTTTATGAGCTAATCAGCAATCTCAAGGTTGTTTATAGTATACAACCATCCTAAAAGAGTTGATCTTTGGTAACCCAATCATCGTAGGTTATATTTTTCTATCATGTTTCATGTTGAATCATGAACAAATTTAGCTGCACAGAGACTCTAATGAAAAATGAAACCATTAAGTATGTTTCCTCTTATGATGGGAAGAATCATCGTCTCTCACAACAGATAATTTGTTCTATCGAATCAAATACAATTTTTATTACTACTGGCATGGCGGTTCATCTGCATTTTGTAGATTTTCCTTGCACGAGAAGGAAGAAGGTCTAAGCTCATTGATTCACTGCTTAGCGTGGATGAAACAACGTGAGCTATAATATGCTCTGGTACCAAGTAAATTTAGTATATAAAAAAGAATGTAAAGATTTATATATTTTAGTGTATTGATTTATCCAATGAGCATGTTATTTACATTTTGTATTTATACATATCTATTTTTGTTATTTGCATTGTTAGTGGTGATCACTATAAAATAATATTTTTGTACTGGAATATTCCATCTAGCTCAACATCTCATTTCACGTGACTAAATATGAGTCAAGTTTGAGCTTAATAGATTTGGGATTTGTGGGTTACGACGCGACTGAAAGCCCATAGGTGAGACAAACTTGTTTCATACATAAGTTAGCAGAAAGCCAATTCTAGAGTTTAAGTCATTTCTTTACTTCTCTATCTTGAGTTATCGCTCGAGTTCCCTTTTTTTTCTCTTCACCTTCACTTAACATGTATATCTTTTATCTTCCTATAATCAAACTTTTTTCTTTACTAAATCATCAGTTCTATAAGTCATAATAAACATAATTTTTCGCGGCAAACTAAAATCTGAAAATCTAATCTAATTCATCATAACAAGTCTCATATCATGATCTACTAAATATGGGAATCATCAGAGTTTGAATCAAGGTGTTTATAAGCTTCATTCAGATCTTCCTGAGCATTATCCTTACCATCTTCCTCTTTATCTGTACTGATGCACATCAACTACTACTTTACTCTGTTAAATAGATACGACAGATTTGGAGGATCTGTTGAAAGAAGAGGCTTGGGTTGATTATGTTCGCCCATTTTGTGTAACTCTTTCTCCTCATTTTGGTTCACGTGGGTAGACACCTTGAAAGTACAAACACAAGAACAAACACAATATATATGGGATAAGAAAATAAAAAAACTCATGTTTCGCCAATGTCGTTTATGGGATTGTGGATCGGTCTCTATGGATTCAGATCTTCCATCTACTAATTGTCATTTGTATTCTACTAATTCACTTTTGTCATTTACTTATTCGCCTTGTAATTTATATGTTTTTTAGATTTTTTTTATAATTTTATTGGAAAAAATATATTTTCTACTCGGTAGTATAGTTCCAGCAGAGTCACCAATTTGGTGAGTATAAAATATAGAGAAATTGAAGATGGAAAGTACTTAAATTTTATTGATATATTACTTTCCTTATATATGAAAATATAATAATAGAATATATTTATTACAACTTATGAAGTGCTTACTTAATTATGTAAGGTTATAACAACTAAATTCATTTAGGTAAATGTGTTTAATATTGTGAAAGTCTAATTATTAGAGCATGGGTAATGTTGTAACTGACTTGTATTAATGTTGTAGTTTCATCTAAAGGTGTTTTGGTTAGATTATACTTTGGCCATGGACCTTCGAACAAATGATGCTTTAGTCAAGTGGGTGAAATCATCCCTCATCGGTATCATCACGTGTCTCCATATCAATAATTTGATACCAACATTTATCTATGTTGGCCCCATACGTAGTCACATGATGTTCTCACAAGCATATGGATCTGGTTCCAACGATTGTGGGTTGGCCAATATTTACCATAAGTTAGTCATGAGCTAAATAAAGTGACATATGTGTGTACTATTCGGCCCACCTTATATTTGGAGCTTGGTTTAAATCTACAAGTTTTGTCATTCAGCTTTAGTTGTGCTCGTATGGCTTACAGAACATCAAAATTGTATACCTCCCTAACAGAATGCCCAAGCGTAACCATTTCATATAACTTCTCTCATTTCATCGCTAGTTGATGCGTCAACTGAAGGGTTTTCTAAAATACTACATAGGTTTCTTCTGTAATATCAAATTTTCTAGTTTATTCGTCTAACTTTGTATATGCAGCGATATGATTGTTGGATTTTGCTTTCTTTACTTAGTCATGGGGATCATCTTCTAAGGCTCGGCCACCATCTCAAACATGGGTCTGAAATTAGGTTGGACATGAGTGTTATTTGCTAAGACATAATGCAACACCTTCAATCACCTAGACTTGCACATTGGTTACTCGTATTGGTCTAGCCACTACCATCGGGGCTTTGGGTCGCCTACCTTCCACGACAAGATCTAATTGAAACAAAAAAACATCTTAGATGACCTAGTTCAAAAACTTAGATGTTTAAACCATTTTCAACCACTATAGCGTCGGGTTTATTTCTGGGTAACGTTAATATTTCTTTCCATTTTGAGTCTCTCATGCTTTTTGGGCAGCCTTTTTCTCTATCTTGGGACCATTCATGCGGCATACACTTGTTTGTGATTCAGTTTATCTTCTTGTTTTGTGCATGAAAACATATTCATATACATTCTCTTTGTAATACCATGAAACCGGAGTTGGGATGGATAACATCTATAAATACAAACATATTTAGCAAAGTCTGACCATCTTCACGAATAACAATTTTTTTTTAAATGGTGGAGAAGATTTTATAACATCAACTAGGGATAAGTGTGTTGGTTCGGTACATTCAATACCGAAAATGGGGACGGATAACACATTCTATAATTTTTATTTAAAAAACATAAGAGAATAGTCATTAGATTGCATATAACTAAATTTATCCTTATCTTTTATGAAGCTCATATTTTTAAAAAAAATATATTATTATATCCAATTTGTAGTTTTTTTTAATATGCCATTTGAAAGTTGAATAAATAAAACAATATAAAATAAAAAGATAATATTTTTTAGAAAAAGGCATAAAATGGATTGTACAAGAATATTAAAAATAATAATTTTAAAGCTCTTTCATTTTTATTACACTTTCTTTGTATCTTAGTTTTGTTTCTTATGATTTTAGATTATATATACCATATTTGTTAGTTTTTTATGTTTTTATATTCCATAATTAGATTATTCCTACATTGCTCTAGGTTAACCTCAAAAATTAAAAAACTAGTCAATGATAACCCTTCATGGATTCACCTATATAAATCGCATCCTCAAGTTGTAAAAATAAAATCTTGAATGTCGCTTGTAAATAATCCAAAGAACATAACATTTATTGGAACCATTAAAGTTACTAAAAAACAAGAACACCAACTACTAATTGAGGGGCTAATATATTTCTGAAAAATCAAAAACCTTAATATGTAATATTTTGTTTACCGGTTCAGAAGGATCCATCGAGACTACAACCGCCACTGCATAGCCCTGCATAACCAACCATTTCTAATAGCCAGAGATAAAGTATTCGAGAGTCAACAAAACATGATATTACTTCTCCCAACCATTTTCAAAGAAGTCTCTGAATGTAGTAATTATCTTTTTGGTCGTGTCCAATAGCTTGGAAAATTTGCTATATAATTATACATTTACATCCAAACATATATAGTTACTAACTACAAATAACACAACAATTATGAAAAAAAAAACATTTACTTATGTAGGAACAATGTCGAGGTAACTTTGGTTGAGAGAGTGGTCATCTAGTTTTCTAATAACCACTAAGAAATACAAAGAAACATTTTTTTATAATTTTATTCAATTCGAAATGTTGGTAACCATTATATTCTGGTTTTGCAGGGACATATAGAAGTATAAGTTCTTTCTTGTTAAACTAATGATAGTCAGAGATATGAACTCTTCTATTCTAAACACAAATAATGTCACATATCATAAACTATTGTCAAAGCAACAAATAATCTACAGTTATATGGAGTTAATTGGTTGGGGCACATGTTGGTGAGTTGCAATAACTTAAAAAGTCTGGGATGTAAGGACAGTCGGACTCCAAAAGAGAAAAGACATGTAAAAATGAATACCACATGTGTCATCGCAGCGCTTGGTGTCTTTCTAATTTTTTATAAACAAATAAATACAACTTTTTCTTCAAGTCTAACAGAGCTTCAGATTCCTAGTAAGCGTACATCTCTTTCAACACTTTTTTTAATGATGGGTGGAGAAATGTCTATTCATATATGTTATTTTGCCACCATAGTGAAGTCTTGACCTTTTAACCCTTTCACATAAGTGGGCCTATATTTAACACCCTGATCGAAAACCTATTTTGGGATTTTTCATTTGATCTTTAAAGCTGCTGGAACCTGTGAGAATAATCCATAGGTCATAAAACAAGATCTAGTAGACCCAAAGAGCCAAAACAAAAACTCCAAAAGTGCGATAAAATTAGGTTTGACAATCAATACTATAACATTTTTAACGTTGGGTTTGAACATTAGACATATTTCCAACTACTTGTGGAGGACTAGGTGAGTACTCTTTAAATGAGGGAGACCGACAATCACTATAGTTGTCCAGACCGTTGTTATTGGATTTGCAAATGATACACACAATCTTATGAAACATGTTTAGCTTAAAGGAGTTTGATAAATGATAGTTGTCGTGATGGGGGTTCAGAAAAAGAAAGAAAAGAAAGATTATAGAGTTTATTGAATACAACAAACAATGGGGGCGCATAAATAATTAATTTAAAGTAAGTCAATCTCGTGAATTGGTTTATCTATCTAACGAATGTCTCATATCATTTTTATAGAGTACCAACGGTTATGCATGTCGAAGCCAAAAATTTTGTAGCGTGCGCTATCAAAATCACCATTGTTACATTTTGAAACATTATTTTAATGGCATTTTAGACTACGTTTGGGTAAGATTTCTCGATGATACTATAGGCCTTGATTACTTCGGTCGTTCTACATTTTGGCTTAAATATTACACGATTAGCGCCTTGGTTTCATATTTAACTAGTGACATATCTTAGGCTTTGGTTTTTTGTTTTAGTCATTCTCCCATGCTTCGAAGCACTGAGGCTACAATAGCCAGATACGAAACGGTTTTTCAAATATATTTTTCACCCAAACCCAATCATAATTTTTGTTTATGAGATTCTAACTACTAGAGGAACTAAAACACCAAGTCGCACTTGTACTATTCTTCCTCGTAAAAAAATTCAAAAAAAAAACTTAACGGATGAAAATTTTAATGTACCAATTGTAAAATAAAAAAATCTTTGAGACTTTTAAGAAACTAGTCATAATTGATTCAGTAGTCTATATCAGTAAACAACTTTTAGGTTTGGTTTAGACATTTTGGTTGCAACGCATATTTAAACAACATGCAACCAAAACATAAAGATTTGACAAATCATTCAACACAATTCTCCATTAATTCATAAATAAGATTCTACGATTTGGACATGATGAGGGTTCGAGTGATATACTGAGACCGGCCGCGAACAATTAAATTCGAATTCAATTATCATTCTTAAAATAAGATTTAAGTACTTCGAATCCTAGTTCTACCTCGATTAATTCCCTAAAATTATAAAACTAATGATGAAAATAATCAAACCAGTATGATCAACAAAAACTTTATCTATTTTATAACCTCTATAGATACAAACAACCATTTTGATACAGAAGAAGTTTGATCTACTTTTTCCAACCATACATAGTTTAACACATTCTTTTTATATTTTTACCTATTTTACGGAACTCCGGACTCTCAACCTTTTCCTACTGCTAACCATAGGCGGAGCCAGGTGGGTTCCTGTGGAGTCCTAGGAACCCATCTAGCTCCATAAATATTGTTTTTAGTCCCATACTTCAGGCTAGTTGGTAAAAGCGTTGGTCAGGAACCCACAGATCTTGGGTTCAAGACCGAGCTGTGGGTTTAACTTCAATTAAGTTTTCTACTTTATGAGTCTAGTTGGTAAAGGCTCTGAGTCTGTTCAATTAATATATTTTATTATTTATAGTTAGTTTTCAGAGTCGGTTCAATTAATATATTTTATTATTTATAGTTTTTATTTTTTATTATATATATATATATAAATAAAACAATGTAGAGTCTATTCAATTAATATATTTTATTATTTATAGTTAGTTTTCAGAGTCTGTTCAATTAATATATTTTATTATTTATAGTTTTTATTTTTTATTATATATATATATATATATAAAAACAATGTAGAGTCTGTTCAATTAATATATTTTATTATTTATAGTTTTTATTATTTATTATATATATAGATATAGAACAATGTATTAAGATGATAGGATATAAACAATAATATTGTAATAAATATCTTAACTAAAAGATAATAAGATACAATTTTTTAAAACAATTGTTCTTTTACTATTAATTAGGAAACTCAAGCTTCTAATACTAAAATATTTATTATGACTTTATGTTATTAATTTTTATAATTCAAGCTTTGCTACATGTCTTATATTACTATTCAATAGTTACAAAGAATAACATTGATTGATTTATAGTTTCTCTTAAGATAGAAAGCTGTAGATTTCAATTTCGAAACAAATAGACCTGCATAAATTCATAATTTTTTATTTTGCTTTACAGATCAAACCGTAACAACATAGGCTCTCGAGTTCACTAACAATACATGTCATAATCAACACATCTATTAGTTTTTGTATACAGCGGAAAAGCTCAAACTAAAACATGATCAAACGTAACAACATAGCCTCTCGAGTTCACTAGTAATAGATATCCTAATCAATACATCTAGAGTTCACTAGTAATAGATATCCTAATCAATACATCTATTAGTCTACTTATATTTTTTTATGTTATAATAGTACTTCAAAGTGTTGACAAAATTAATATGGAAAACTCACTTAAACAACTTTTATATAAATGAAATATGAAGATATATTACAACACCATTTTTACAACTTCCACTACAAAAGAAATATTTTTTGACAATAACCAGAACACCATAGGGTGAAAATCTTAGCTACGCCACTGCAGCTAACTATCGTCGATCGGATTAGACCAAACAAATTATTACGGCATCATATGTATATATAAGGATAAAGCCGCTCTCCGAATAAAAAAGAACAATAAAGAGCAATGACGGCATATCGACCACTTTGACTGTAGCTGATGTTGAGCTAAATTGTTTGGAGATGCTTTTGTAAAAACTAATCCCATACCTATTATTCAGAATAATGCAGAAACATCCTCCAATGGACAATAGAATATACCAAGGACTATGATTTGTTTTGTATTACTATAAGGACCCATTCTATGATGAATCAGGGAGCACCCAAGATAATATATTTTATATGATTATCAATATTTAATTAGTGAAAAATAGTATATTTCTTTATAATGTCAACCCATATCGGTTTATTAGCCAACATGTTTTTAATTATGGGCATTTTACAAATTTATAAAAGAGAAAAAAAAAGACTTCAAAGCATACATGATCAGTATCTGTTACCCCCCATGATGAATATTTGATTTAATTTTTTAAACCTTTTGTTCAACAAGTAGATCAGGTCAAGCTCCAAATAATACTCAATAAGATTTTCATTAACTAATATTAATTTAATAAACAAAGTTTATTGATTCAAATATGATAGATAGCATGTATCAACTTGAGATATAATCACACTTTGACTAAAATGCTAAGTTTGGGACAGATCCATTGAGATTGATAAATTTATTAAAGTGTTCAATACATAAACAACTTTAACAAAAAGCACAATGATATACAGAACATAAAGTCATATTTGTTCCAATTTAACGTGCCTATTCAAAAATAAAGTCTGAAAAAAATCATAACTTATGCTATACATTTATAGATGTCAACAAAAAAAGTATTTGGATTACTCTTTTTCAGTATAAAAGTTGCAGGTGTATGATTGGTGCGGCTATATGGTTTCCCTCAACTCCGCCAAGCAGAAGATGCTTCCAATTCAACATCTTCTTCCCACCAGGTCGCTACCTGCATTCATTACATTGACCAAATGGTTAGAATACGAGCTTTCACTGCTGAAAACATTCAATCCACTTCGAGACCTTATTTCGACTTGGAAAGGAAGGAAAAACTTGATTAGCTTCAGAAGATAGGCATACAATTATATTTCCAGGGAAAGGCAAACAATACAAAGCATGCGATAAAATTGACAAGAGTCGCTTCCTAATGGATACATACGGCCACAATCATCTGCCTTATATAAAATAATCCTCTCCTTGAATGATTGACACTTAACACTGCTAGTGATAAAAAGTTTTAGCTATTATCGGTCATTTACTCGGTCATGTATAAGTATTCTATATCTGGGAATGTTTATTGCAAAATCTATGGTGGTATACTTAGCATTGTGTATCATTAGATGCACAAGCTAAAGAAATACTAATATCAAGGTTTAAAATCAAATTGCAACGAACGCATATGATATAGTCACATTAGTCTATTATACGCATTATAGTGTTAAAAAACTATACTGTATTCTAGTACACCTCCTAGGAAAATTCTAAACAGTCAACAGCTGCCACTGTCTCTGGCCATCTAATAAAAACACGGTCATGTTAGCAGCAAAGGGTGATGTTCATAACATGCTTTGTCTCTATTCTCAAGTTGTGTACTATATATCTTCTAATATCAAGCCACTTGCTGTACTATAGCTGTAAATAGAATTTCTAAAATGCAGCTGGATCCTGTAAAGCCTGATGGCAGCAACAGGAGAAGAAAGAGAGACACTGAGGCACGAAGCCGTATCTGCATATATAAAACAGGAACTATAATAAAAGCGGACACCAACCTTGTAGCCCCTACGAAGAAATTCCAGTGAGCTTCCTTGTTCCTCTTGCAGTCCCATAACCCTCAATAATTCTTCTTTGGTCTACAGCACACAAAACAAATATTCAAGCACTTGCTAATTTATTAGAAACAAATAAATAAATTTACTAGAACTTAAAATGTGGTGATATACCTCGCCCAGCGTGAATCTAGTTTCACTTTCTGCAACGCAAGCATATGAACCATCTGCTTGCTTTAGCATTACCTGCCAAGCTCCTGTAAAAGTTCAAGTGAAAGAAGAAGGTGCAATATAAGTAGTTAAACCAGAAGTGGCAGGCTGCCATCAGGAAAAGAATACAAGTGCCAACCACACTAATAGTAAATTGCTAGAAGTGATTGACAAAAGAAATGTAGACGATGCGAGGATCCAACTTATTTCAGCAAAAGTATCATGACCGTTCTAACTTGAACAGCAAGAGAATTCTTACAAACTGTAATTTACAAGGCAATATAATAATAGCTGAGACGATCAGACGACTTATTAAGAGATACCAGTATATAAGATACTCCGTACGTTCACTAAACTAGCAAGAACTCTGGTGAATGATGGATTTGTAAATGGCAAGAACCCTTAGATGTTGAGACCTATTTAGCTTAGGAAATGCTTTGATACCTCTGGATGTCTGATCCGCGATCAAATAAGAATTAATTACTTTTTGAGTAAAATTTACCATCTATAAATTAGATCCGCCATCAACTTAAGTTATCTAATTTAAAAATATAAACTGTGTTGCAATCCTTAAATTCCAGAAATCTGATCCATCATATTAGAGCCGGCATCAACTTAAGACAATGCGTTTCGAATCTTGCTATCCCAAAATTCCAAAAATCTTTTCTACCGCATAAGAAGAACTAAAGGACTTTCAGTAAAATTTGCTACATGTTATCTGTTGGAGCATGACTGCTTCCAAAACAGAAGGAAAACTTAAACAAACTACTTTGTGATGGAGTATGCATTGCAATGTCTAAGTTCTTGATATCTGATCTATCACATAATAAGAGCTCATAGATTAGAGTATTTAAGTAAGGTACGCTAAATGTTCTCTGTACTAACTACAATATTAACGCATCATAGTTTTATACACTGTAGAGAAACTTAAAAGACAAATCTTACTTCTAACGAGGTACCAGGCGGCTACTTTGATACCAGCAAGTGACTCTAGTAGTTGGCTCACTCAGTGTGCTGGCTAAGCTTATCATTGACTGAAGTGAAATAACCCAAAATTTACACCTTACATCGTTAATAAGATTCGGTGTCTTTCCTAGATACATATCATATACATTTCCAAGAAACTATACACTCTAAAGATCAAAGTTATCGGTTTGGACTCCTAGCTATATCAAGGATATACATAAACCAAGGAAAAAACATAAATTTAAACTAAATCTCAAAAGGGAATACAAGATTATCCTTTATCTAAATCTAATTGACCTCTTGTATGCATAAAATATACAGTTCTCTTATCATTTTGGAATCCTAGCAATGAAGTGATCAAATAACTTCATAGGAAGAAAAACGAACAATAACCTAAAGTTTTTAGGTACAAAAAGAATATTAATTGATTCAAAGAGATGCAAATTTCAGAGACCAGGTAGAATAGTTAAAACAGTAACGAGGCTAAGAAGATTAATTGCGCACCAGGATATTGGCGAAACAAAGCTCCACTGTAATTGATTACATAAGGTGCGATAGCTACTGTCTTCCATGATTAGAACAAACAACAATTACGCAAACTCAACAGTTGTAACATAAGATAAAAGTCACTGAAAATATAAATACCTTTGAGTATTCTCTGACTCGTATATAGAACACTGGAACAAACTGAGAAAGAAATCTATAGTGTAAATCTTTGGTAGGAAATCCAAACATACCCAAATCAGCGCTGCAACGAGAAACAGCATTTACTTGGGAATGGAAATGTAAGTTTATATACAACAACATTGAAAAGTAAATTATCAGAAGAGGCATACCGTAAAGTGTCAAGTTCAAGGTTAAACAGAAGTGCTGGCGTTGACATGGCAAATTTTTCCTGCACGTTCAATGTTCATTTACAGAAGCAACATCGCATTTGAAGTCTAGGGATGCGAACATAAAATAGTAGACCACCTTAGGTTGTGTATATACAAATAGAAGATATGGTTAAATTTTGAGAGGAGGTGTCATATCAAAAATTCCAAAACATCAAGCTTAGTTAGAAATCAGATAAAAACAGACTAAGGTTTGACTATAGTTATTAATTGCTTGAGACTTAATTTTGGACATAGACAACAAGACAACGAGTTACTTTGAAATATATAACCTTCTAAGCAAATTCTTCTTTACACCGTATTTACCTTTGTGATCAGCCATGTATGTTTGCTGTTGAAATGAAATTTTGGAACAAAGTTAATGGAAACAATCACACTTGAGAGCAACTGAGAGCACTTGAGAGTTTTATAATAAGTTTGATCTTTCTAGAACCACCATTTTGAGAACTCAATAGCCAAGATGGTCCACGTATATACTGAATGAATATAAAATAGAAAAAGGCCAGATATAGAACTTGAAGTCATCCGGGCTAAAATGAGCTTGTATTTACAGAAGTTATTCAAAAAAGCGTTAATGCATACAATTATTAGTATGCTAATGACAGGATAAGAAATACAAAATATACTTTGAACCCGAAAGAAAGCATACCACGTATGCCTCTATACCAGACAGTTCACGCGTACTGCAATTAATGAATAAATAGAGCGTCGGTGGTTCCTTGGGCTCCCAACGACCTGCAGACGAGAGTGACAAAAACTAAATGGAGATGATGGACTTCTTATATAGCCAAGGTAACTTCTACTACTAATTAACACTGGTATGACAACCTAGTTGATCACTACAAAGCACTCTCTAGAACAGAACAAACGTATGGAAGTCTGGAATAGCTACACTGCTACAATTAAGATCAAACATTCAGTTACATCCAAGAAACTCACTGTAATTTCTGAAACAGTTCTGCTCCTTTGAACTTTCTCTAATTATACTAGTAACATAATCAAGACTAATGAAACAAATTATCGTTCTCACATTTTTATCCTTTTAAATGACGAGGTATATACACTTGTGTGTAGACAAGTCCTTTGGCTCATGAAGAAGAATATATGTTCTCAAGTCTCAACCTATATAACCAGACTTATATTGCCTACTTCTTGGGACTCAGAGAAGCAATCCGTAGAACCACTGTATGCTTCTAGAACCATTCACGGCCTATTAGAGTGTATGTTTATATCCCCAGCACAACATTATATAAGGCTTCTCGTGAATAAATGCAAAAGTAGGGTCATCATGCTGACAGATTGCTTCTACAGAATTAATACAACCAAAATTTGTAACACCTATTCTTCACATTTCTGGCTACAACTACAAGTCAATAATGCTCATACCAAAATGAAAAACAGTCATAAGGAAAAAAAAAAAAAAAAAAAAAAGAGGCATATGAACAAATCAAGCATGTATCTCAACTTTCTTTCGCCAAATGGTGACACAACTAAATTTGCCACAGTTACAAATAAACACCTGTTGTAATTTGTACTATAATAAAAAAAAAAAAAAATATATATATATGTGGGTGTCTTCCTTCTGAAGATTACTTCTACTATGACATAGTAGAACCTAACCTTTTACCTTCATTTTCTTCCTCAAAGTCAAAATCCAGGGTATTCTTTATTGATCTAAAAAAAGTGGAGAGAGGATCAACAGGGACATCATCAAGGGATCCTGTGCTTATACCATCTATCTGAAAGCAAAAAAAAAATCCATAGAGAAGAATAAAGTATTTAATTATAAAGGTCCCCATTTTTCAAAATTAGCAATACCTAAAGCAAAAACGAGAATAAATTAAGTACACACATACCCACTCCATGTAATTACCACAACTACTTATTGTATATGTTATTACAAACAATGTCCATCTCCATTTAGCGGTGGCTTAGTCCCGAAGCTAACACGAAACACTTATAAAACAAATAGTAAGTTTTTCAAAGTTACCGAATCAAAAGCTGCTTTAAAAAGCTGGCAGGCATTCCGCTTTTCTGGTTTATCAGGAAACACCTAAAATAAACTTTGGTATATTAGGGTCAACTCATAATGAGAGATATAAATTCTTAAGAAAATGAGAGAATTGTTACTATGCAAGCTCTGGTCTCTCTTTTCTCTTGGAGCTTCCGGACAACCGCCAATGCCAGTTGGATGTTGGCACCAATAAAGTCATCTGAAGAACCCTTCACACATTCAGACATCATAGACAATTATGTAGAGATTTCCTTTTCAAAGTTTAGCCAACAGGCAACAACCAAACGCTAAATCTCAAACCCTATAAGGGAAGAAACTAAGTTACACTTGTGCAAAGTCTCTTACTTTATAGCTAAAACAAATTCAGAGTTCTTAATTTGACGAAAAAAGTGGAATGCATTTATTGAAAATAGAACAACGATTGAAGCAGTTAATTTTGTGAGTACCTTGTAAGAAGAAATGCTGGTAGGTAAAGGCCTGGGATGTGCAAAAGCAAAGATATAAATTATACTCGTGTCAGAGAAATACAACATAAACCTAACAAAATGCATATAGTATGGAATAGATACGCGAACCAAGGAAAGGAGGGGATTACGGGAAATCAATCTCCAATTTAGTTTTGCCATCTTCGAGACCAAAAGCAAGACACTTAGCAGCATCAGAGACGAGAACTTCGTAAGATTGTGGCTTGTAAACCGAAACTCCGGTTCTTGAATCGCTTTGAGTAGTAAATGATATGTCGTTGCCGCCGATGCTCGTGCACTGGACTCTGGCGGTGCAGGGGCATCGTTTAGAGAAAGACTGAGGTTTGTGTAGAGATAAGAGGTGGGGCGAGCGAGAGAGGGAGAGTGAAGATAGAGAAGGGCGCGGGAGTGAGAGAGGAGAGGAGAAGACGAGAGGGAGGGCCATGGAAGTTGCAGAGAGCGAGGGAAGTGATGACAAAGGAATTAGGAGATGATGCACTTGAACTACACAACTAGACACGTGTACGACAATAAAAGCATAAATTATGTAATCTTAAATCGATAAATATATTAAAAGGATTGAGTACCCGCCCGCTCCAACTGTATTGTTACTTAGGTAACCGCATTATTTTTTATGCCTACTAAACACCTCTTTTATCAAATTAACTTTTTTCCATATTTAATATTTTATTAATCTCATAATTTATTTATTTTAATTTTTTACTTATTTTTATACTAAAAATTTAAAACATTTGTGTTTTAGAAACCAACTTCGTAACTCTTGGAGAGAATAAATCTGGTGGAGATTACTTCGAAACCGGTCTTTTCAGGTGAAAATTGGAAATCTCGACATGAAAGACTTTTCGGTTTCGCTTCGAGTTCATCGTGATTTCTCTAGGTTTTAATGTCTCTCCCCAAATCTTTTGTTTCGGTCATTCGAAGGACTTAAATTCTCTCCAACAAGATTCGCATTCGATAAAAAGTTATGAAAAACTCGGATTCAGTTTTACAGCAACGGTTTTAATTCTAAATTTTCAGCGCTAAAAATCTGTAAACAATCTGATTTCACTAGAGATGCTTGGTCTCGTAGATGGACAAGGCATGGTAAAACAATAATTCTTTGATCAGTAAGATGGTAGATTTCGGTGTCTGAAATCGGATTTTTCGTGCAAAAAATTGTGGTGCACCTAATATGCGAGTTTGGTATATACTTGGTACTATGTGAGTTTGGTGTATACTTGTTTCAGGCAGACTAGTTACTGCACCTATTGTGCAAGTTTAGTATATACTTGTGACTATACGCTTTACCTATAATGGCATCTAGGCATGCGATTTATGACCATGCTAGATTAGTAGTTCATGTTTTGGATTTTCATAGTTGGTAGATCATGCGATTTAGTTGGTAGAACATGCGATTTGGCAGTGAAAAATTTAATTAATCAAACGATTTTAGTTGGTAGATCACGCGATTTTTGTTTATTGCATTTGTCATGCGAGATTGTGTACGTGACTAGTACGTAATTTATGGCTAAACTATATGCATGTGATTTTGATGCGTAATAGTATATAATAATGTGATTCCCATGTAGTGATTATATACTATTATCATGTAATGATTATATACTATAATAAAACGATTTATGATTAGTACGCGGTTTATGGTTAAACTATTAAAGCGTGATCTGGTGTACAAAAGATTTTTACTTTGGTCCTAAGAAGCATACAAGTCTAGCTTTTCCTGGTTTTTGAAATTTTGTAACTTGGTTTATGTTTTCACGCTTTATCCTCTTTTAGTTTAAAAAGTTGATTACTTTATCATCAATGAGTTCTGTAGTTTATTTTAGATAATCAACTTTTGTAAAAATTTATAGCTTATAAGTTACAAGTAGTGCACCAAACAACTTTTAAATAAAAATTATTTTATGTAATTCTAATTAATCATGAGTTTTCCCATTGCATAGTAGTCACCTTGCAAATTGTTCTAGTTCCAATTAACAATTTATGTAAAATTCACAGACCTTGTAATAGGGTTAATTATCGCATCCGCATGTGAGATTGTGCATAGGATTAGTACACGATTTATGGATAAACTATATGCCTGTGATTTTAAGGGGTAATAATATATAATAAAGCGATTCACATGTAGTGCTTCATGCGATTTTAATGGATAATAATATATAATAACACGATTCTCATATTCTACACCAATATCGCAGTTGCGATTTACATACAATCATTAACACCACATCGTACACCATTTTTGGAGTGGATTTCGAAAATGAGTAGGCTAATTGTTATACACTTCTCCAAAATGGCACACATTACTCCAACCCATTATATCTCCGGATACTGAGTAGGAAAGGGTTGAACATATGAACAAAATCAATAGTCGCACAACATCATTTGCGGGGTCTTCCCCATCATCCATTATTGTCTTCACCTCTTTGCAATACAATGGACACCGTGCTACATTAGTTCTTATCTACATCTACCATAAAGCAGACCTAAATATGCACTTACCTTGATCATTGCGTTGGATACATATTTCGGATTTGTCGATCTGCTTTTTCATTAGTGAACCAACAAAGTGCAAAACAGCTGATTGTTTCATTACAATATACAACTAAGCAAAAATCTGTTAAATCGCAACTGTGATTTACTATAACTAACAAAGTCAAGTTTATATATGCACATATATGTACCTAAAATAAGTGTAATTGCAATTGTGATTTACTATATCCAACAAAGTGCCAAAAATTGGACCGTTCCATTACAGTATATGACTAAATCTTAAACATAAGTTGTGCACCTGGAGACATTACAAAGAAAAACTAAAAATATCAAAATACATGTACTAATATCGCAGGTGAAATTAGTAAACAAAGAGTATATAATTACCATTTCTGGAACCAGTGAAAACAAAGACCAGACGACATATTTCGACGGTAGTCCTTGGGTGGAAATTTCTTCACCAACTGATATAACAGCAGCCAAGGAAGAATACATATAAGACGAACCCAGTGTAAGGAAAGGTGTAGAATATCTGAGGCTTAAATACCCTGAAATTCAATAACACATCAAGTTTACATCTTCAAATATACGAAACTTTAACGGAAACCTAACCAAGAACATAACAAGAACAAAACAACAACAAATGAATCGATACAACCTACTAACGGAACCCTAACCAAGAACATAACAAGAACAAAACACTTATCAACTTCGACGATGTACTTTTATTACAGTTTTTTACGATCAACAGTGGCAACCGGTTCGATTTCGAACTCGAAGGTCAATGATTGTTCGTCCCTAATGGTTTAAAGTGCTTGTCTGAATTATTATCAATGGTTAGTGTTCTCCCGAAGAAACAACAAGGTTCATCTACTCAAACTGGTTGTGGGGTTTATAGGTTTACCGACTCTTGGTTTATTTCGCTTCTGATTTTGAGAGGGAGATATAACACCAAAGGTGTGGCTGAAAATGTGATAAAAGTAACTCACAACCTAATTGAGCCTATTTATGCACTTGGGTAGTCCATGTTTTAGTTGGGGTACCTTATGTTACTATCTAATTTATGGGTACTGATTTAGTATTACATACTTGAAAATGTATTTATGGATAGTTTTCTCTTTATTAAATTTGATGAGTCTGGATTTTCTCACCACTCACTGTGGGAACCAGACAGGGGCAATTCGGACAAAAACCACCCACTGAACCATCCGAACAGGACTAATGTATTAAAAACTAAATCACTTCATGACTAAGCTAATTACCTACTTGCTTAAAAACTAACGGGTCATTGAACTCGACCCAAATTCATAAGTGTGACCCAAAAGCCCATGTGGCCCATAATTAAAAGTATAAATACCCAACCACTCTCATTAATGAGGATAATGAACATTTAATACAACCAAGCAGCCCAAATCTCTCACTACAAACTATCCAAACATTAAATACTCTTGAAACTTCACAAAACTCTAGACAAAATTACCCTCAGTTGAAAATAATCCACACCAAATTTGCGACCACAATGGGAGGAGAAGGTGCCTGAATCTAGCATTCAAAACTATCAATAAAAACCAGTTCGGATGAATCCGGACGTGCAAGAAGTGCCACCAGCTTTGGCAGAAGTGGTGGGGGAAAATGATGAATATACGATTGAGGAGCGAGATAGGTTGAAGGTTGAAATAGAAGCTTTGAGGGCTGCCAATAGGGCAGATATGGGAACAAAAGAGAAGTTTAAGGCGTCAGCAACTCATCATACTGACAATCCAAGAGAGCATGAGCAATCAAAGACCCATGTGAGTGCAAAAAAGACTCAAGGTAGCTCAAAAAAGTCTCACCGGTCTAAACCGGTGGAGAGCTCAGATTCAGACTCAGAGTCTTCTAGTAGCTCCTTAAATGAAGATGAAGTTAAAGAGTCCTTGTCATCCAGCAACGATGAAGGCCGTTCTAAAAAGAAACAAAAGTTGATCAAAAAGTACTCAAGAAAAAGTGACAGACATGGAAGGTTGAAGAGGCATCTGGGTAAAGGATTGTCTCACAGTCATAGTCATGGACGGAGACACGTAGACTGCTTGTTAATGGATCCTTTTGCCTTCCATGATGAGCCAGGTATCTTTGCAACTCCTAACGAAGATATTATATTCAGTCGTGGCAGGAATTGGAGACAATCTCCATTGTCCTCCAAGATACTGTCCGGAAACCTTCCTAAGAGGTTTGACAGTATAAAAATAGAGAAATATGATTGCAGTAAAGACCCAGATAACCACTTGGAACAATTCAAAAAATTATGATGAATTTTGATGATGACGACAAATTACTTTGTAGAGCATTCTCCCAATCTTTTTTACGGGGAATGCTCTGAAGTGGTACAATAGTTTGCCACAGGGCTGCATCAAAAAATTTGACACTTTTTGGGTGGCTTTTCGGAGGCAGCTTGTTGGAAGTAAGGATGTAAAATGCAATGAAGACACAATTATCCACTGTGCCCAAGAACCAAACGAATCCTTAAAAGAATACATAAGTCGTTTTGTAAATACCAAGAATGGATTGGCTGATTGCTTTGAACAAGTAGCAATAGCTTCTCTGAGGCAGGGCTTGAACCCTGGAAACTTGGTTGATTCAGTAACCAGGAAGAAGGCCATGACATGAGGAGGTCTGCTGAATCAGGTCGGTAAACAGATTAATGTAGATGAAACAAAGAAAACTAAGGTGCACATGCAGGTGAGGTCTGCTCCAGCTGCACCAAATCAAAACCAGAACCAGCCCGAGATTAAGGCCAAGGAAGCCGGACACGGTCATAACAGAGCCAAAGCTCAGTCTCATCCAGCTGCACCAGCCCAGAGCCAGCAATCTAGAAATAAGTTGGGGCCTTGGGTTCAACCAGAGTGGTTTGCTGAGTTGAAAGAAAACGTAGCCACCATTTATGACAAAACAAAAGATGAAGTACACTACAGAAGGTCGACTGCATTGCAATTTCCTAGGGAGAGCTGTAATAATTGTTTTTGTCAATATCACCATGATATTGGCCATAATACTGAAGATTGTATTACGTTGAAACAAGAAGTGCAAAATTTGACTGAAAGAGGAAAGTTGGGAGCGTATGTTAAAAGAAGAAATGGAAATAGGCTTGACAATGCTCATCGGGCTGGTCCAAACAATGCAGGCACATCGGCTCCGGATGGAGCTATGGTAATAATCGAAAGATTTGATGTAGAATCAGAGTATTTAGATCATGATCCAACCCGGAATAAATTGGGTGTTGTCACAGAACATTACAAGACGGTGTCCGGACTTATCAGATTTTTTGAGTCGCTTACAATATTCGGGGGAGACACCATGACCGCACCAACTGCTTCTTAAAGAAAGAGGCACGTTCATACATTAACTACCCAACTGGAAGGAGTCATGACTTCTTATCTGTCACAGATTCCATTTCCCTTCATTGTTTTTTATGAGGATGACTTGAGGGATATTGCTGGTCCTCATGAAGATGTTGTTGTCATAGGAGCATCCATTGGGGGCAATGACATAAGACGAATTTTGGTGGACACCGAAAGTTCAGCCAAAATTCTCTTTTTAACTTCTTACAAAAAAATAAAGAATCCAGCAGTAATTCAGCGTTCGAACAGGTCAATTGTGGGTTTCACTGGAAGCTCAGCAGATGTGATCGGGGAGTTCGATGAGGAGCTTTTGTTAGGCAAAGGCCCTTTTAAAAAGATGGTTAGAATACTTTTTATTGTGGTGAATTGTCCTACTTGTTATAATGTTATTCTTGGGAGATGTTGGCTCTCCAGGATGCATGATGTGGCTTCAACAGTCCACCAATGTTTGAAGTATGTTGTGCAAGGACAAGTGGGAGTTGTTCGAAGCAGCCAAAATGTAGCAAGAGAGTGTTATGCAACAGCGCTGGCCCCTCGAACGTTGGGGGCAGTCCGGATCAATGGGGAATAGCGATTTGAGGGGCCCTCTGGGGGAAATGGTGAAATTTATGACCCCAGAGAGACCCCTGGTGTTTTAATACCAATTGAAGAAGTTGAAACTCACTCTCTAGCTGAAGGAAAAAGTGTCAAGATAGGATCCAAGATGACATCGGAATTGAAGGGTAAAATGTTAGATTTCTTGAAAGACCATCAGCATGTCTTTGCTTGGTACAATGCTGATGTAACCGGAGTACCAGCAGATATTATATCACACCAATTATCCATCCGAAGGGACATAACACCTGTTGTACAAAAGAGGAGAGCCTTTTCAAAGGAAAAGATTGATGTCATAGTTCAAGAGGTTGACCGGCTTACTAAAATGGGGCACATAAAGGAATCTCAATACCCTTTATGCACAGCCAATCCGGTGTTGGTAAAAAATAAAAATGGTAAGTAGCGTATGTGCATCGATTTCACAGATCTTGCCCAAAAGATTTATATCTGGTCCCCCGAATTGATCAGTTGGTGGACTCCACATCTGGAAACAAGTTGTTGTCCTTTATGGATGCCTTCCCCGGTTATAATCAGATTCAAGTAGATCAGAAGGATCAAGAACATACTACATTTGTTACTGATATGGGCCTCCATTGTTACAAGGTGATGCCGTTTGGGTTTAAAAATGTTGGGGCTACTTATCAGAGGTTGGTGAACAAGGCTTTTGTTGATCAGATTGGAAGAAGCATGGAAGTTTACATCGATGACATGATGGTGAAAAGTGTGGACGAAGAACTACACTTGGCAGCTCTCCAAGAAACTTTTGCCAACTTGGTGAAAGTAAATTTAAAATTGAACCCAGAAAAGTGTGTCTTTGGAGTGCAGTCCGGAAAATTCTTGGGGTATGTGATAAGTGAGAAAGGGATACAGCCTGATCCAGACCAACCTAATACTTTGTTACAAATGGAGCCTCATCAGAATATTAAAGAAGTACAACGATTGACTGGGAGGCTGGCTGCACTAAACCATTTTATTTCAAGGTCTTCGGACATGTGCGCCCCGTTTTTTCAAACTCTAAAAGGTGCAAAAGATTTTAACTGGTCCCCACAGTGTGATGAGGCCTTCGATGAGATTAAAAAGCACTTGTCTTCCCCCAAGACTTTGTTTAAACCTATTGATGGAGATACCCTCTACGTGTACTTAACAGTTTCTGATTATGTTATAAGTGCAGTGTTGGTAAGGGAAGTGGATAATTATCCTCGTCCGGTGTACTATATCAGGAAAAGCTTGATAGATGCAGAATAACGGTATTTAAAACTTGAAAAAATAGCATTAGCCATGGTGATTGCTGCGAGGAAAATGAGGCCCTATTTTCAGGCTCATTCTATCATTGTCCGGACGTCTTTTCCCTTGAAAAGCGTTCTCCAAAAGGCAGACATTGCAAGTAGAATGACCAAGTGGTCAGTAGAGCTGGGAGACTACGATATTGATTTTTCCCTTCGAAAAGCAGTCAAAACCCAAACTGTGGCTGATTTCTTAGTTGAATTCCATTCAGATAGGGATATTAAACAAGCAACCGGTGTAAAAGATAATAAAAGTATGGGTCATTCGGACTGATGGTGGATCAAGTACCATGGGTTGTGGTGCTAGGATATGTTTAACCTCTTCGTACAGTGACAAGATGTACCAGGCTATATGTTTTGCCTTCAGGGCTTCCAATAATGAATCCAAATATGAAGCTGCTCTAGCTGGTTTGAAGTTAGCTCTCATCTGTGGAGCCAAAATGGTCAGATTAATGAGCGACTCTCAGCTTCTTATCCATCATGCACAAGGTCAATCCGAAGCCAAAAAAGACCAGCTAATTAAATATGTGTTCATCCTCAAAGAAGTGGCACTCAATTTCAAAAGCGTCACTTATGAGCACATACCTCGAACGGAAAATACACTAGCAGACTCCTTGGCAATCATAGCCTACTCTGAGTCCTACCCTTGGATACATGTGCAAGAATGTCCATCTATTCAAATCAATCCGGATAAGGAAGAATAAAGTTTGAATATACAGATAAAACAACCCCAAGATTGGAGATTTCCTCTCTTTCAATATCTCTCAGATATCATCTTACCTCCAGAAAAAAGAAATAGCAAGGAAAATAAAATACAAGGCTCGTGGTTTTGTCATCCTAAGAGATGTTTTTTAAAAAAATCCTATAGTAAACCCCTCTTGCGATGTTTGGGGATCGAGGAGTCTCAAATGGTCCGAATTACATAATGGTGAGGGATCAGCACGATGTGGGTTCAGGGCTCTAACTAGAAGAGTTTTGTTAGCTGGGTACTACTGGCCCTCCATAATGCAAGATGTCAAAGAGTTGGTGAAGAAGTGTGATCCATGCCAACGATACAGCAATGAAATTCATACCCCAGATGTCCCTTTGGAGTCAATTTCTGAGCCAATACCTTTTGCTCGGTGGGGGCTGATTTGGTGGGACCTCTACCCATGGCGTCCGGGGGGTGCAGAACTATAACTGTTGCCATTGATTATTTTTCGAAGTGGATCGAAGCAGCCCCATTGGCATGAATTACCTCGAAAGTTGTTATCAAATTCATCTTGTCTAACATTTGTTACAGATTTGGGGTTCCACAGAAGATAACTACAGACAATGGGCCACAATTCGACAACAAGGAAATGGAGAATTTTTGCGCCGCTAGAGGTATTCAACACTGCTTCTCTTCTCCTTTCTACCTACAGGCAAACGATCAAGTTGAAGTGGCTAACATGACCATATTGTATGGTCTTAAAAAGAATTTAGAAGGAGCTGCTGGAAAATGGCCAAGTTATCTACAAAAAGTTCATGTAAATATTTGGGGGCATACTATTTCCTACCCTGGTGGCGCGGGGAGGTTTTAATGAGGTGTCCGGCCTTTTTTATAAAATTTGATGTCTTCTTAAAAGATTCAGAGTATTTCAATTAATTGTTTTCTATGAAATTTTTATCAATAGCAAATCGGATTGAATTGATGGAGTGATGACTACTTAAACATTTGTCATCGCAGAATTTAAACACTCTGACTTTAAAACACTTGTAAAATAACTAAGGGTTGCTTAAACATTAGCCACCAAAGTTGAAAAACTATGAAACAATACAAGAGTTGTGTAAAATAAAACTACCCATTAAGATATACGAAATACCTTGGCCATCCAAGGACTTTGAATTTTCAAAACAGAAAGGTTTATCCGGACAAGGGCCGGACATGGGTACAAAAAATGCCTTGGCCATCCAAGGAATTTGGTTCAATCACAAAAAATTAAAAAGATAGTTGATACTTTAATACTAAACTTTCTTAGATGGCTCAACCTCACTTGGCTTCTTCTTTTTTGGATCATCATTTTCTTCATCCGGACTCTCCTCAGTCCTTTCCTCTTTATCGGTTGTGTTATCCCAACCATTAGAGTAGTTATGCTCGTCACCATCAGCCATCGTGTGGAATGGGAGGTCTTCATACTCTACAAACTTCCATAAATCTCCCAGTATCCTCTTCGGAAATTTCTCATGAAAGAGCAGGACCATATCTGACTTAACTTCGGCATAACTTTCCTCATGAGATTCTATCACCTCATTGGTATAAGCATCAATCCTAGCTTTGATTGTTTTCTCTTGCTCCTTTAACAAGTCAGCTTTTTCTTGTTCAGCCTTGGACACGGTGTTTTCAAGCGAAATCTTGTCATTGGTTAGGGTCTGAATGATGCTGTCTTTGGCCTTCACCTCCTCTTTTGAAGAGGAGAGGTTTCTTTCCAGATTAGATTGCTTCAATTGGAGTTCTTTGACAACTCCCTCTGAAGTGGCCAACCTGGTGGCCAAGTCCTCCTGACTTTTCTTCAACTCCTCATTTTCTTTCTTCAATGCCTCATCATTTTGGTTGGCACTAAGGAGGTCGCTAGATAATTTTTCTTCATCGGAGTTAAGTGTGTTGATGATGGCCGACTGATTTCGCACTTGCTTCTCCAAGGTAAGCACTGGCTGGATATTTATCAGTAAGGAGTGGGTGACAATGTCTATTTCACTTGAAACAGAAAACGACCTGCCATTGAAAGTGACGATGTTCAAAGAGTTTGGGGGGGAGGTAGGGTCCAGCAAAATCATCTTTGGCAAAGTCGTCAAAGTAAAGACCAATCCCTTGAAGCCCAGGATGTCGACACCATCAATATTAATGCCCCCTCCGACACCCTCTCCGGTGTGAAAGTCACTGGGGATTTCTTCTTCTTGAGTAGGGTAAGTTGGGTCAACTGGAGGAAGAGGCTCCGGAGGTCGGAGAGAAACTTCATCTCCCTTGGAGGTTTTCTTTTTCTTGGCCTCTCTCTCTACGCCTTCCGCTCCCCGTTTTCTGTCTTTCTTGGGAACCTTTGGGGTTTTTGGAGATCCAACCACTTCCCTGGTGCTTTCATGCTCCACTACTTGCAATAAAGCAACATTAATCTGTCCCTGGTCTTGCCCCTCTGGGTTTGTTGGGACAGCTTCATCCACCTCGGTAGGATTGGCCTCAACCACACCTTGCTTGCCTTTGCCCTTCTTACCCTTCATCTTGCTTGGGGCTTTAGCTCTGCCCGGCAAGACCAATTTTCCATATTTTCCCTCTATCTTCTGAAGAATCGCCTCCGAAGGGGGTGGAGTGGTTAATTCCTCCCAAGATAAGTCCCTCCGGTCGGTTGTATTCCAGAGATGGGATCTTGTTAAATTGCCTCCGGTAAAACAGTTGTGGAAGCAATTTCCCCATTTCTCAGCAGCCCAAGCATTTAGCTTGGCACAAGTAGTCTGCCCAGCCTCTAAGTAATCGTTGAAATCCTTAGGCAGCACTACCACAAAACAAAAGAAGAGAAATTAGACAAACAAATTTATTATAAGTAAAGGTGGAAGTATGTGACGAGGTTTTTACCATTTTTTCGCCATCTGCTGGTAAGCATGCTTGGGTTGACACCAGTTTTAATTTTCCTCCCATTCTCCCAGGCACCATTGATGAACACAAATTGAGTCTTCCAGCTTTTCTCCAACTCAAGTAAGTCATCCACCGCCTTATAATTATCGCACATGTTAAAATGATAGAAGGAGATGTGGCGGTTCCTGCAAAGGATGGCCACTGCAACAAACTGCTCCATCGGAAGAGGAATTCTGGAGAGCTCTGAGGCCATAATACAAGCGATGAGCGTATACCAAGCGTTGGGGCTCAATTGGCTTCGGCGGAGCTTTATGAGATAGAAGTATCTAACGATCTCCGAATCTAGGGGAAGCCTAAGCCCCAAGTTGAATAGCTCAGTGAAGAAAACTATCTCACTCAACTTGCAATCCATCGGTGTCTCCGGATCCACCGGTATCCTCACTTTAACATTCTCAGGGATCCCCCACTTTGTCTGCATCCGGCCTAGTTCGGCTGTATGAATAAAAGCATAATTAATATTCTGCATAGCCAACAGGTACATTACACTTACTTTGTGGAAGCAAGGTCTCACTTTTCCCACAAGGCACTTCGGTAGATCCGGGTGTTTCAAACATAGCTTCTCTTTGCCCTTGCTTTTCTTGGCAGCAGCAGCCTCACTTGTTTGCCAGGAGACGTCGGACTCAAAAGGGGCTTTTTCGATACTATCCTCCATTACATCTTCCATTACCCTGGAAGGATTATCGGTTATTTTTAGGAGAGAAGAGCTTGTGGTTGGCTCAGTAGGTCCTCCAGATGGTTGGGCGTTACTTTCCTCTTGTGGTCTAGAGTCCGGCTGGGGCTCAGATCCGGAGGTCTCTTTCCGAAGGCTTGAACTGGTTGTCTCCGGACCGGACAACTTGTCCTTGGGGATTTTAATGGGTGCTTCTGGCCCTGTAGTTTTACTCTTAGCCCCAGACTTAGAAGGCATGGATATTGCAGGTTTAGGCTGTGCAGTTGTAGCTTTCCCTTTCACCAAACGACCCTTATGTCGATCTACCAGCTTCTCTAGGGAGATATCAGCGTCTGATCCCATGGCAATGAATGGGGAAGGTCTCTTAAAGCTTGTAACCGCCTGCTCTGGTTCAACCACGGGCTCTGATTTTTGGACCGATGAGCCTGAAGCGATTGGAGAAAGGTTAGGCTGGAATAACCTTCTGGGTTTAGAACTTTTGGCAAAAGACGAACCCCGATCAGGCTCTGAACTTGGTGTGACAGACTTGTCAATAGGAGAAACAGGGAGTCCTGCAGCAATGCGCCTTTCTCGTTCGACTACTTGA
Source organism: Limnanthes douglasii subsp. nivea (assembly GCA_036936605.1). NCBI lineage: Eukaryota > Viridiplantae > Streptophyta > Magnoliopsida > Brassicales > Limnanthaceae > Limnanthes > Limnanthes douglasii. The sequence continues at coordinate 189,602,025 of JAUPFV010000003.1, read as the reverse complement.
GCTTTTTCTAACTCCGAAAAGTTGAGCCACCCACCTTTTACTAGGGCGTTTCTTGCTGTGCACATAAACTCACACCAAAAGAAAGGTTTTTTTAGAGGTCAAAGCTTTGAAGATTAACAGAGTAGAGATGATGAATATGGTAAAACATTGAAAAGTGGACTAATTTATACTAATTAAGAATAGAGTATCATTCTCACAGCAAAATCAACAAACACAAGATTGAATGGTGAATGAAGAAGCTTGGTTTGGGAAACTAATTAAATTGCTAAATATGATGAGCAATTTTTTAATTAAGGAGCAACCTTATCTTTGATCATCACTCTCCTCAAAAGATGAACAACCTGCAACAACAAAACATAAGATATAGTTAAAAAAGTTGTAAATCCAAGATCATGCAAGAAAGATATTATACATGATTAAGTAAACATTTTAAACAAATGAGAATTTAAAGACATCCACTTTACGGAAAAAAATAAGAATATTCTTCTTAATAATGTTAAATTTACTCTTATAGAAAAATATTCATTAGACAGGTCTTAAGTGAATATAATTCAATTATTTCTTGAAAAAATACATTTTAATGGTGACTTTAGCATATCAGTTTTGGATCAAAGACACATTCTAATTGAAATTGACCAATTAAATGATATACAAAAACTATAGAAGAGGAATATTTTGCTTATATGTGAGTCTCTTGTAACTCCAGTTTGGGTTACATTTCAAAACATCCATGAATATCTATAATCATCATATTATCTACACCATTGCTAAAACTATATGTAGGGCTTTAAACATTTGGATATTAATCATAAATATGTTTAAATTTAATTGTTGCAAGTCATGGATAAAAATGGATATATCCAAGCCTTTAAGCAACAAAATATGGATTGATTTTGGTGGTCATGTTGGATTTTGGTTGGATACCATCTATAGGGATATACCATTATATTGTCTCGATTGTTTTCACCTTGGACACAATATTGACCAATGTAAAAAATAGCTAAAATCCACTGTAATACAACCTTTAGACTTAACTTAAATTTAGTACAAACTAAACCGTTCAGATACAACAACCATCAAAAGTTACTGGAACATGGAACCTTAGATTTCAATTTTGAATTCTTAACTTAAACATTTAATTTGGATCCTTTGAAATGATACTCTTAAGGTTAATGTAACATGTAATCATGATAAATTTACTCAACTTAAGGTCCAACACTCATCTCTAAATAAAGCCTTCATAGTTGAAGAGTTTTAAGAATGCTCATGGGTGATTTTGTGTTACGAAGATCACTTAGTGCCAAAATAGACTTAAAAACTTAGCTAAGGAATCTTTTTAGAGAGAGAAAGTAAGTACCAGCTTAAGTAGAGAGAGAAAGTAGTATTATATTCATCTCGGGATCTGTGAAGCGTGTGTGGTTCTTTTATAGTACAATTGCGGGCCCCACACACTTTATTTCCCGTTATTACATCTTTGGTCCCTATATCTTTTCACCTTCTCATAATAGCTATCTCTTCTATAATTTATACAATTCTCCCCTAATATAATTTCTTCTTTACAATTCTCTCCTAACAAACTTCTTCTTTACAATTCTCTCCTAATAAACTTCTTCTTTGCAATTCTCTCCTAAAAAACTTCTTCTTTGCAATTTTACCATGTCTTTTATTCTCCCTCATCAGTAGCCCCCCCCCAGTCCTAGTGAAAATATTTTCGCTGGGACTGCAAAGAAATCTCGGTTGCTCATTTCAATCCTCCTCGAAGATCCACTCCCTCGAACATCTTCTCCTCGGATAACTCCTTTTTAACTGCTAAATTTCTCTTCGAAAATCCGCTCCCTCGAATATGCTTTTGAACAATGCTTTAAGTGCTACATGTCCCTTCGAAAAAATGTCTCTCAAACAAATATATCCTTCGAATATAGACTACTTTTTACATCATATTAACCAGTAGCCCCCCAATCCTTGCAATATCTTAGCAAGGATTGACTCAGGCCTTAGTAATATCGCCCATCGGAATTTGTTGTATCAGCATAGCATAGCCACCAATACTAGGCTAAGACATTGCAAAGATAAAAACAAAAAGATATGACGTCAGCAGTCGTACTTTATTGTCAGCGCATCTTTTTAGAGATCATTTCATATTCCCTAAACTGGATTATGCCTCTGCAGCTTCTCCCGTGTTTTTTCTGTCAATAATTTTGCACCTATGGTACCCAATGCCCCTAGGCAAACAAGAGAAAATATCCCCAGGCCTGACTGACCCGAAAAGTCCATTATCCTCTATAAATACTGATCTCCTTCCTTAGCATTGCAAACTTTACATCATAAAATTTATAGAGAGAAAGTTGGCTTATAAACCTCGTCGGATTCCAGAGTGGTTGCTTATTAGCAAAAAAATCGAAGAGAAGGTTGCTGCTGGTGAATACATTGGGCCCCAACCCCAACCTGCTGTCACTACATTTTACGGCTTGTGGCCTCCACTAGAAGATTTCACTGCTATCATACCCCTCGAAGTTTCACGACAGAGCCTAATTTCTAATCAAAGCAAAGTCGACCTCATGGTCAAAGATAAACAACATAACCACTCGTCCGGGAAAAGGAAAATGCATCATAAGAGAAAATTTGAGGAGCGCGAACGCGCTAAAACAACGCCCTCGGAGACTTCAAACTCCCCGTTGGCTCTGATCGCTGAAAACCCCCTTCCAAAAAACGACAACTCAGGATCAAATCTTCCAGCCACTCCTTCAATCACAGCGACCGAGAGCCCTCGATTTTCTCCGGGAAGGAATACCTTAACCGAAGAAGAGCTTCGAGACATGCGAAACAAAGCCTTGGCTGCTAAATGAAAAAGGATCGTCCCAGATATCCCTGAGCCATAAATTCAACCGGCATCCCTTGAAGAGCAAAATAAGACCACCAACTTGCCTGCAGAATCGTCTAGTCAAGCGGCTACCAGGCATCCAGTAATGTCGGAGGAGCTAGCTCGTCGAATTGCACCTAAGTCTAAGAGAGATATTACGCTTCCCTTAGAAATTAATGCCATTATAGGCAACAATATCCGAGGGATCGAGAACAAACACTTGGTGGCATTGCACAACATACAATAAAATTATTTCTCACCACCGGAAGAGCCCATGATGAGAACCCGGCGGTGCATTCCTTCGTACATTAACATAAGGTTTCCTTCAGAAGGTGAGTCTTCTCTATCTGTGAGGGATGATGAACTGATTGTATATACCGAAATTATGAACTGGGGTTAAGGTTTCCTTTAGACCCATTCTTTATTGAGTACTTTTCCAAGATTAGTCTCAGCCCCTCAAAAGCTGGTCCAAACATGTGGTTCACACTTATGGCAATCATTATGGCTTCAAGGATTTCAGGCATCGAATTCTCCTTAGAAGAGCTGATCAGACTTTCTGGCTTAACAAGGAATCCATTTTTTCCCTTTTACTCACTAACCTTTAGCCGACGACAAAAAGTGTTAAAAGAGTTGCTGGAGGTGGATAAAAAATGGAGGCAACAATTTATCTTCTTCTCTGGTCACTGGGAGACAGGGTCAGAATCGACGCCTTCGAATCCTCACAGGCTATCCCTCATGTGGACCAATAAATATAAGTTGACTATCTTTTGTAGTCTTTTCTCCTCGGATAATAACATGCTGACTTGAAAATTCTTGTAGCTATGACAGGTATTTCAAAACCCTACTCGGATTATGTAGAGAGTGCTACTACTGTCTTCACCGAATTGAGCGAGTGGGCCAAGGAACACTAGGAAAATAGATTTCGCTTGTGCTTCGTTAACAATAATTTAGCCATGGGCCGGTTGTGGAGGTTGAATCCTCTTGACCGATTGACCCTGAAAGAAATCATGACCCCTCCCCCACAACAAGAAGTCTTAGACCGTGTGACGAAAAAAGACATAGTCATATACCTCCCAAAATGTCCCCGTGCCAAGAGTCACCTTGGTGAATCCGATGAGGAGCTTTCCACGAAGGATCGTCAGTCAGATAACGAAGGAATAGTCACCAATCAGGAACCACCTCCCTCTGCCATCATTGAGATACCGACTCCAACTCCCCTTCAACTAAATCTATCCATCCACCGAAGAAGAAAGACACCAAAGCAAGAGAAAAGAAAAATAAAGTTGTTCTGGAGCCCATCCAAAAAATACCCGAGGATGGCAAAACGCAAGATGATATTCAAGAAACCACTCAGGGCAACGAGCTCTAAGAAATATCGAGTGAGCCCGAAAAGGACGTTAGAAAGAATTCTCCCAAGGAAAACTCTAACCAGACACCAAACTCTCCCCAAACTCAGGCTTCAAGGCCTGCTCTCATCGAAACTTCCCCTGTATTGGCACCACTCCCCATTCCTTGAAGTAACCCTCCTTAGAATGTGGACATTAACATTTCAATGGGGGAGACTTCGGATTATGATCCCACAGTACTAGGCTCACTCACCAACTCCTTCAAAGTTCCTCTTAATGATGAGTTTTCATTAAGTCTTCGAAGTTTGCTACATACCTCTGTCATTATGGGAAGGAAGATGCAACATCTAGAATATCAAAAAAATCACTATAAGTTCAAAGCATCCCTGATTGCTTCGCAACTTGAAGAGGTCAAGAAACAATATGCCATTGTGGAGATCCAAGCAGATGTACTGTATGAAAAACTATCTGCTTCTGAAAATTATGTCATCATGCTCGAAAGATGCTGCCAGGAAGAAAGGGACCTTTACCAAAAGAAGACGGGGGCTCAAGAGAAACTCCTGATCGGATACCAAAAGGCTCATAAAGTGGCACGCAAGGGATTTAGCGATGCTGTGATGATTATGAAAAGGTTTTTAAGGACAGAGAAAAATTGGTGAAGCGAATCGAAGATTTTCCTCGGCAGGTGGAGGTGGAGAAGGAAAAGGCCGTGAATGTCTATGCGGCTAAGTGTACAAACAACCTTGCTGTTCGAGATGCTACAGTCCGAGCAGGCCTGATAACTCAAATCCATGCAGAGCACCCCGAATACAACTTAGGCATCTTTTGGAAGCTCGTGTCCCCAGATCTCCGTCCTCCTCATATTGTCATGAGTGAGAGTGAGTCATCGGACTCTGAGGAAAGTCATTCCCCAGATAAATCTGAGTAGTTAGGAAAAAATGGTAGCACAGTTTGTAGTTTTTGTATATAAGACCTTCTAAGGCGATTTTTGTAGCCCTTCTTACTTTATGCGAGGAGATGTACTCCTCGGATATTTGTGTATGCCACAGCTTGGAATTTTAATCGTGTAATTTATTAATTTTCGTACTATCATAAGTGTTTGCCAACTCGCATCGTAATATTTTTTCAATAATTAATCTATACCGACTTGCGTCGTAATATACATTATAAACTATGCTAAGATTAGCTTAGGGGAAATAGGTTAAGGCACCAGATGAACTATGGTATCAAGAAATTTGAGGCACAAAATATTATAACCCAAATAATAGTTCGAAACATCAAGAAATTTGAGGCACAAAATATTGTGACCCAAATGATAATTCGAGGCATCAAGAACTTCAAGGCACAAAATATTGTGACCCAAATAATAGTGTAAGGGATTAAACAATTCGAGGCACAAATTATTGTGACCCAAATAATAATTCGAAGTATTAAACAATTCGAGGCACAAAATATTGTGACCCAAATAATAGTTGAAGGCAAAAAATACATTGTATTAAGCAGCTCATAGGGACACCTCGTTAAAACCTTCATGTGCCTATCAGGATAGGAAATAGTATTCCCTCGGTATGTTTTGTGACCGGGAGATACAAAAAAGGACAAATATTACGCTCTAACTAGTTCCTCATTCAAGATACAATTTTAAGTGTTCAATGTTCCATGGAAGCCGCAGATATCGCCCTTCCTTGTATTTTAATCGATACGTGCCCTGTTTTACTTTCTCTGTTACTTCATAAGGGCCCTCCCAGTTTGGTCCTAATTTTCCAAGACTTTTCTGTTTAGTGTAAAGAAAGACTTTGCGTAATACCTTGTCACCACCTTAAAATATTTGTGCTTTACCTTGGAAGCATATATACTCCTCATAAGTATTTGATAGTGTAAAGATTTCAATTGTGCGAGTTGTCTTTTCTCTTCAACCAAATCTAACGCCAAAGTTCGGCTTTGGTCGTTCGAATCTTCTGCATAAGTTGCCACGCGATATGATGGGAAGACGATTTCCAAAGGGACAATTTCATCCATACCATACACTAAGGCAAATGGGGATGCAGCAGTGGCAGTTCGAGGTGTTGTCCTATAAGCCCATAGTACTTCTTGTAAATAATCAGGTCATTTTCCTGCCCTTCCTTCCAAATTCTTTTTAAACCCATCCAGGATTGTTCGATTGGTCACTTCTACCTGACCGTTAGCCTGAGGATGAAATGGGGCGGAAAAGCATTATCGTATGCCCCTGGAAAGGCAAAATCTTTTAAATTCTTTGTTGTCAAACTGAGGTCCATTATCCGTTGTGAGTTGCAGTGTACCCCAAAACGACAACAAATATTCGAAACGACGAATTTGATAACGTCCTTTGCTTTCGTCGCTGCTAGTGGTTCTGCTTCTACCCATTTGGAAAAATAATCTACGGCTACAATTATACTTTGCCTGCCTCCAGATGCCATTGGTAACGACCCAACTAAATCAATTCCCCACCTATCAAATGGTACTACTTTTGAGATGCTTTCCAATAACACCCCAGGCTCGTGGATTATGTTTGCATAGTGTTGACACGTATCACATCGTTTTACCAAGTCTTTTACATCCGAGGAGATGGTTGACCAATAATAACCAGCCAGAAACACCCGTCGAATTAACGCCTTGTACCCACAATGGGAAGATCCTTCCCCATCGTGTAATTCAGACAGGACAAATTGCGACTCATCCTTGTTCAAACACCTTAATAATGGTTGACTCAAAGATTTCTTATACAAGATACCTCCCAACATGATATACCCATGAAACTTAAACCTGATCTTTCGTGCCCCATATTTTCCAGCGGGTAAAGTATCTTTTTCCAAGTAGTTAATAATTTCCAACCTCCAATCATTTGTGATCACATTGCTTACTTCTTTAATGTTCATTGAATGTTCTGCATCGATCATGACCGAAGGCTACTCCTGAATCAGGACCCATGGGTACCCTTCCGTTTGCGATGTTGTAGCTAAAGAATCTGGGATGACATTTGCCTCTCTACGAACATGTTCATATTGAAACCCATCAAATTCGGCCACAAAATCCTTTAACACTTTCAGATACTGTATCAACTTATCTTTTCTGGCCTCAGACTCACCCGATGCTTGATTGATCACCAACTGTGAATCACTGATCAGCTTAACCTTTTTTGCCCCACATATTCGTGCTAAGCGCAGACCTGCCAACGCCGCCTCATACTCTGCTTCATTATTAGTTGCCTTGAAACCGAATCGAATAGCTTGGAACATGGAAATCCTTTATGGAGAAATTAATTGGACCCCCGCACCACTTCCAGAGTTATTCGACCCTCCATCTGTTCGAACCATCCACTCCGTGTCATCAAAATGGCCAGTGACCTCCATGTCCTTTCTATCTGAGTGGAATTCAACCAAAAAATCAGCCAAAACCTAGGCTTTTATCGCCGTCCGAGGCTCAAATGCTATGTCAAAATCTCCCAATTCGACTAACCATTTAGTCATCCTCCGAGAGATATCGGGCCTTTGTAACAAACCTTTTAAGGGGAATGTCGTTCGAACAACTATATGATGTGCCTTGAAGTAAGGTCTCATCTTTTGGGCAGCTGTTACCAAAGCCAAAGCTACCTTTTCCAACTTGAGATATCGTTTCTCTGCATCCAACAAACTCTTACTGACATAGTAGATAGGTTTCAAAAGAGTGTCCTCTTCTTGGAGTAAAACAACATTGACTGCACAATCGGAGACCGCTACATAGATAATTAATCTTTCCCCCACCAATGGTTTAGACAGTACATCAGAGGATGTCAAATATTCCTGAATTTGGCGAAAAGCTACTGAACACTTATTAGTTCAATTAAATTGTTTCGCGTTTCGTAATACCTTAAAGAAAGGTGCACACTTGTCCGAGGCCCGAGAAATGAATCTATTCAGTGTTGCCAATCTCCCTGTTAAGATCTGAACTTTCTTGATACTCCGAGGTGGAGTCATGGTGATTAAATATTTTATCTGTTATGGGTCAGCCTCGATGTCTTTTGCACTTATCATATATCCAAGGAAATTGCCCGATCGTACCCCCAAAACACACTTTTCCGGGTTCAGTTTCAGATTAACCTTACTCAAATTATTAAAAGTATCCTCCAGGTCAGAAAAATGAACTTCGTCCCGCAAACTCTTGACAAGCATATCATCGATATACGCTTCGACATTCCGACCAATTTGTCCCTCAAAGGTTTTGTTGACCAAGCGCTGATAGGTCGCCCTTGCATTTTTTAGGCCAAATGACATAATCTTGTAACAATATAACCCTCTCCCGGTTATAAAGCACGTGCTCTCTTCATCTTGTGCATCCATTCAGATTTGATTATACCCTGAATACGCGTCCATGAAAGACAACAAACGATTGCCTGAGATCGAATCCACTAACTGATCAATGTGGGGCACTGGAAATGGATCCTTAGGAAAAGCTCTGTTTAGGTCCGTGAATTCCACGCACATTCTCCACTTGCCATTCTTTTTCTTGACTAAGACTGGTTTCGAGACCCATACGGGATAATGCGACTCGCGAATATGGCCTATGCTTAATAGCCTTTGTACTTCCAACAGAATAGCTGCAGCCTTCTCCTGAGAAACGGGTCTCCTTTTCTGGACAATGGGTCGAACATCAAGTCGTACCGCAAGTTTATGACATATTATCTCGGATGGTACTCCAATAACATCATGTGCACACCAAGAAAACATATCGAGTTTGTTAGACAAAAACACAATTAATCTTTCTCTGAACTCAAAAAAGAGTTTTACTTTGATCTTCAGAAATTTTCCATCTCCAAATTTATGTTCCTCGGAATCCTCTTCTGGGACCAGAAATCCGGAGGTCTCCCTCGGATCATCACATGGAATGATTTCCGAGGAAGACCCCTTTAATTGCTATGCCTTGTCCGATATTTCTCCCCGAACTCCCTTCGAAGATAAAGCGATCTGGTAACATTCGCGGGCCATCTTCTGGTTGCTCCTGATTGTCCCGATGTTGTTTCCTACCACATATTTCAGACACTGATGCACCATCGAAATCACACCATGCATTCAGGACAGCCAAGAGCGACCCAAGATTGCATTATACGAAGTTGGTGCGTCAACAACAATAAACAATACTTCCACCTCCTTCCTAAACGGCCCACGACCTAACTCGACCACACACTGAAATTCTCCAACCACCACTGTTGTGGCGTCGGTAAATCCTACTATGGTTCTGTCTGATCGTCATATAACCGGTGGGTCAGAAATTCTCCTGTAAGCGCTCATAAACAAGATGTTCGCTGAACTTCTTGTATCAACAAGTATCTTCTGAACTTGATCACCAGCAATACCCACGACAATCACCACCGCATCTTCGTATGGGCCCGCAACATTTTGCATGTCGTCATCGTTAAAACATATGATGGGGGAGGGTAATCGGTGCATTTGTGCCGACACTCCTGCTTCAATCTGGGTAGTCAGATTGACCATATGTCTTTTCCGCGAGCTATTAGAATTCCCGGCGATGGTATCCCCTCCAAAGATTGCCAATGACTCAAAGAAAGCACAGAGGTCGTTTACTCTCCCCCTTGGAATAACTTCCTCCACTATATTTACGTTGTTCCTTCCCTCCTTGGGATCCAGATACTCTTGCTCAATATCAAAAACGTCAACTTCCTCGGAAATCACCATAGTTGTGTCAGCGACTTTTGGAACAACCTTTACCGCCGCATTTTTCTGAGAATGTTTTTCACAAACTCTAGCAACATTCTATTCTCAACCAAAGCTTGCACTTATTTTTTTCAAAGCAATGCAGTCCTTCGTATCGTGCCCGATATCCTCGTGATACTTACAATACTTGCTAACACTTCTGCTTTCCCTCGGAGTTTGAATAGGAAAAGGTTTCCTGAACGGCACCGTTGATCTTGCCTTATCAAATATCGTGGCGATATTTTCCGTTAACTCCGCGAAATAGTCTGGTCGAACCCACTTGTTTGAAATTGGTCTAGCCCCTTGATTGTAATTTTGCTGGTTGCCATATTATTGTGGGTTTGTTTTCTGCCTCGGCGGATACTGACCCGTACTTTTGGCTTGAACATTGGCACGAGGCCCTTGGTTACTAAACTCAGATCTCTGAAACTGGTTCTGATCCAATTGATCATCAGATCCTTTCTCAGATGCCTGAGTCTCCTCCATCATAATTCTCTTCTCAACCTGATCCAACAATGCTCCGAAAGTCATGGCCTGACTATCCGCCACCGTGTCCATTAATAGTCCGGGGAGTAGGCCCATCCTGAAGGCTGCAAGTGCCACTGAGTCTTTACAATACTCCATGTCTGTTTTCGTTTTGACGAATCAATTTGTATAATTCTTCAAGCTTTCCCCAACTTTTTGTCTACAATAGATTATTGTATCTCCGTTAGCTCTGAACTTTTTGCTCCCCACAAAGTGTTGTCTGAAGATATTCCAGAACATGTCGAAATTCTTTATCGAGCCCTGCGGAAGCCTATTATAACACTTGGAAGCTACCCCATTGAAGGTCTGAGAAAACGCTCTACACAAAAATTTATCATCGTCATCGAAATTAATCATGAAGTTTTTGAATTGCTTGATGTGGTTATCAGGGTCTTGTGTCCCATCGAACTTTTCTAACTTCGAGATATCGAAATGCTTTGGGAGATTTCCCACCAAAATATCCGGGGACAAAGGAGAAGCTCTCCAATTATGACCCGTCCGATAAACATTAGATCTCAAGTTTTCATTGCTCGGAAAATACAATCCCTCCTCGGATGGTAGAGTATATTGATGCTGCCACTCCGAATTTCGCGGGCAAACATTTTGGTTTCCAGTGGGAAAATTCGTTTGGCCATAACCACACTCATTAACTCGAGTATGATAACTCTTCTCCCTCGAAGATTTAATCTCCGAGCTTCTTCCCCTCCGGTGATCTGCGTGTCCTCGACCATGTCTTTTCTTTTTGTGATTTTTCCTATGAGATGATTCCGACGAGCTGTAACGGGAATAATTGTTGAGTCAGGTGACTCCAGAAGCCGTTTTTATTTCCTCCTCGAAGACCATCGTTCATATCCCCTATATCTATCATTCCTAGTTTTAGGATGAAAATCGGCTTCGCGCTCCTCTTTTCCACTGTCTGGCTCCCTTCTCACCTCAGAGCGAAGATTCGCCTGAACAGTTTCCTTTTCCGCCTTCAATCTCTCGATCTCCAGCAACAATTCGTTCTTTCGAGCCAACAAGTCTGAGTCATCAAAAATGTCTCCAACGTGCTGGCCCCCGTGAGCCTCGTATTCCATATCATTCCAATAGTCGTCACCCACCAGATTCTCCTCGCAATTGTTAACAAAATTGTCCCTTTGCTCTTCCATAATTTCCCTCGGATTAGGAATTATTTCCAGGAAGCTATTTTCGTCAGAACAATCTTCGCTTCTCACAGACGGCGCCACTAAAGAGTTTTAAGAATGTCTAGGGGTGATTTTGTGTTACGAAGATCTCTTAGTGCCAAAATAGACTTAAGAACTTAGCTAAGGAATCTTTTTAGAGAGAGAAAGTAAGTACCATCTTAAGTAGAGAGAGAAAGTAGTATTATATTCATCTCGGGATCTGTGAAGCGTGTGTGGTCCTTTTATAGTACAATTACGGGTCCCACACGTTTTATTTCCCGTTTATTACATCTTTGGTCCCTATATATTTTCACCTTCTCATAATAGCTATCTCTTCTATAATTTATACAATTCTTCCCTAATATAATTTCTTCTTTACAATTCTCTCCTAACAAACTTCTTCTTTACAATTCTCTCCTAACAAACTTCGTCTTTGCAATTTTACCATGTCTTTTATTCTCCCTCATCAATAGTCACTGTGGTATTTGCCAAGTGTTTCAGAACTAACAGGTTACCATTATGGGATAAGACAAGAGAATTGGTACCGATCTAATGAAGTTGATTATTATGGGTGATTTTAACAGTATCAAAAACTCATCGGAATAACTTCTATGCATTTTATCGTGTATTGGAAGTAATTATGATTTCAATAACACAATATTAGATTGTTTTCAAAAAGATGCAAGTTATATAGGTTCTTCATACACCTGATCAAATAAGAGGAAATTAAAAATGTTGAACAAGGTTTTTGAAAATGCTTCATTGAAAAATTATTTTGAAAATGTTCAGGTTAAACATATGGCTAAAACTTGTTCAAACCATTCACTATTATGGATAAATATATCAAATAGCCTAAACGAGCCAAAAACATCCTTTAAGTTCCCCAACATGTGGAAATTGCACCCATAATTCACAAAGATAATTGAACAATCCTCGACTATTCCTAAATATGGTTCCTTTTTACATGTATTTTGGCAAAACGTAAAAGACTTAAGATTAAACTAAAGTTTTGGAACTTAAAGTATTTGGTAACATCTTCAATGCTCTAGCTAAAGCTCAAGATGAAGTTCTGTTACATGAAAATAAATATCAAGAAACATAAAATTTAGAGGATAAGATCAATCTCTCCGAAAGTAATGTTACACATCCTCTTCTCTTGGAAAGAGAATAAATTAATTGGGAGCATAAAAGCTGTATTAACTGGCTTAAGAATAGTGATAAAAACACAACCATTTTTCATAATTTTGTTAAAAATGAATAAAAATAATAGGATTTGAGAGATTTGGCATGATAGAAGTTGAATTGAATATCAAAACATTGTTTAAGACTTTGTTGTTGAACATTTCAAAGATCTTTTAGCATATTCTAATCATATTAAGAATTACGAAGATCCTATGTATATTATACTTAAACTAATTACTGATTCAGACGTCGAATTTATTGTTGTTATTCATTATGTAGAAGAAATTTGTAGCTCAATCAAAACTCTCACTACTAATAGTGTTGCTCGAACTGATGGGTGTAATGCAACTTTCTATCAAACATGTTGACATATCATACATAAATATTTATATGATGTTATGATAGATTATTTTTCTGGCAAAAATTGTCCAAATGACATCTTTGCAACTGTCATTTGTCTGATTCTTAAATCTACTAGTCCTAAACTTTGGAAAGACTTTAAACAATTTAGTTTATGTTCTATTTTCAATATGATATTATCTAAAATATTGAATGAAAGACTCTCTAAAACTCTCCCTAAGATCATCTATGTGGAACAATGAAGATTTGTCCATGGAAGAAACATCCATGAACATACACACCTTTCCTAAAAACTAATACATGATATAAACAAGAAATCTAGAGGTGGTAACATTCTTGTAAAGATATATATAATTACGACATTTTGATAGTATATCTCACAACATTTGTCACAATTGGTATGGAAATATTTGGTTTTCATATCAATTTTATAAATTTTATTATCAAATAAATAAGTTATTTCTTCTTTTTTATAATTATAAATAGAAAGCTCAAAGGTTACTTCAAAGGTTTAAATGGTATCAGGCAAGGGGATCCCATTTCCCCTAGTCTATTCATCATTGCAGAATAATACCTCATCTGAGATATTAAAATGAGTTTCAACATCAATCATGAAATGAAATATAAAACTAGAATTATCCAAGATATAAATTGTCTAGCATTTGTAGATGACTTTGTCATATTTACATATGGTTTTATCAATAACATCAATAAACTAAACACATTCTTGCAGCTATATCAATATCTATATGGGAAATGTATAAACAAAGGAAAATATAACATAATAACCTATGCAAGAATAACACAACATAGAATAAGAGAAATTGAAGATGTAACAAAATTCAAGAACAAAATATTGGCTTTAGAATACTTAGGAATATCAGTTTACATAAGTAATCAAACCTGCTATTATGATGAACTGGTTAATAAAACTAGAATTAAAATTCAAGATTGGGATTATAAAACTTTATCATTTGGGGACATTTTAGTATTGATCCAATCAGTACTAATGGTCATCTCTCCCTACCACACCCAATGATATCTTATATTATTAAGACTGTTATTAGAAAGATTGAGAAACTCTTTAATAGATTTTTATGGGGTTCATATGACACCACTTATGCTATAATCTAGACTAAATATTCATCTTTATGTAAACCTTACGAGAGATGAGGGCCTAATGTAAAAAGGATCAATGATATACAATATATATTCTCATGTAAACATTGGTATAAGTTTCGTGAAAACAAATCTATTTGGACTTAATTCAACTATCATTAACTCTGACATTAAGTTCATCTAAATTTCAAAATTTATGAAGATATAAAGGGTAAAATAATATGGTTTGTATCTAATTCTGGTGACTTTAACACCAAATATACTTGGAAACAAATTAGAAAAAAATAGTGTTGTTCCCAACCTCTTTAAGAAGATTTAGTACAACACCACTCCAACTAAATAATATTTTCCTCGTTGGAAGATACTCAAAGGCTAGATTTCAGTAGACACAACACATTCATAAAATAAGTTTCTACCTAACATTTAATTGTCAGTTTTGTCAAAACATAAAAATAGTTAATCACTTATTTGTTAGTTGTCCTGTAACATGGGTAGTTTCAAGTCATCTAGGTAACCTATTTGGTATAACTTTAGGTAGATACATGACTATACATCATTTTATAAGATGCTGGTTTTGGTCAACCAATAATATTACCCACATTAGAACTATTATTCCTCCTATAATTTTCTGTTCCATATGACATTTCAAAAATAAATCACAATACAATTATCAACCTCTAACTTATAAAACAATCATAGAGAAAATATTTTATATTATCTCTAGACTAGACAATGCTAATCTGCTAAAAAGGATGAAGAACTAAAGATAACTTATGAGTTCAGTTGTTACTTCCACCTTACTCAACCAAATAAGACCAGAATTCTTAAATGGATACACCGTACTAGTAATAGGTCTAAACTTAACTCATGTAGTTTATGTGTATCAAATAGAGATGTTAATTTCAAACAAATAAGGAGGAAATTATATTCATTACAAAAAATGCAACTTTTTAATTCTTTAAACATTATAATTCTAGGCAAGCTAGTCAGTTAAGTTTATATTTCTTTTTTTAAGATAATTTGTTTCACTATTTTGCCTTCTATAAGACTAATTGGGGTAAGAGTACCCCAACACATGCCATGAAATATTGATCGATAAAGAAAATATAAACATTTTTGTAGCTGAATTATGTACTTATTCTTCTGGGAAATATGTTTAGCTAAAATAATTATAGGATTTTAATTGAGTATTTTCTCATAATTATATTGTCTTCATGAACACGACTTTTAACTGGTTAGGTATTTAGATGTAATGTTTTTGTTAGGTATTTTGGTGTTATATTTTGGTTAGGTTTTCATAGCAGTATTTTGGTTAGGTATTCATATGTAAGTATTTTGGTTAATTATTCTAATGTTATATTTTTGTTAGGTTTTTTTATCTAACATTTTGGTTAGGTATTCAGATGTTATATTTTGGTTAAGATGTAATATTATTGTTAGGTATTCAGATGTATAATTTTTAATGTTATGTATAATTTATTCATTTTAGTATATGCTTTTAATTATTGAAGTTTTTTAATTTCTTTTTTAATTGAATTTTTTGCACAACAATTGCCGTTGATGTATCCCATCGATATTAGTTTTTTTCTCGAAAAATACATTGCAAACTATAAAACATATAAACTATTTTTTACAAGAAACAATATAAAGCAATGGTGCATAAGCGAAGCTAGATATACAGAGCTTCAAGATCTTGGAAAATTTCCTTCTTCATCAAGAGTATCCATAAATGATTATCTTCTTCGTTGAATACTGATCTCTTTCGATCAATTGAGACATATAAAATCTGATTTTTTAAGAGGATGAATTTCTCGCTCTTCCGACTAAAAACAGAGCGACAGCTAATAGCAAATATAATGTTAAGAAATCATATGCTGAAATCATCAATCCAAAGGCTAATTATTTAGATTATCATGATTTAAAACCAGAAAGAATTTGTGAAAAATATGATCACATCTCGATCCAGTATAATCAGTAGGTGAAATATTCTCTAATACAGGGCTCAATAATCACGCTTGTTGGTAAATTCGCAAATGGATTGCCGAAAAAATCGTCGTTGAACCAATTTCTAGATTCTTTTAAATTAAAAGGAAATTTAAGTATTGAAATATGGGACTCTCGTTACATGTTTTTTTAGTTTGCTTTTAAAAAATATGTCAGTAGATTTTAGGGTCGAACGATTTAAAATTTTGGCACCTCTATCATGCGTCTATTACAATGGACTCATGATTTTTCTATACAGAAATAAAGTCATTTCTCGTTGGTTTGGGTTAGAAATAGAATAGATAAAATCACAGAATACTTATGTAATATGAATGTTTTAAAAGATGTTGCGGAAACCATTGGATTGGTATACAAGTTAGTCATTCTTGACAGAATTAGAGCCTTAAAAATGTTTGTTTTGCATTGATCGAGATTGATGTTTCCAGGTGGCTGCACAACAAAATCTGGATTGGCTTTGGATCTAATGAAGGATTCTGGCTCTCAATAAGTTACAACCCCCCCCCTTCTTATTGTGATTTCTACTAGCATTTGGGACATAAAGTTTCTGAATGCGAGAAGTATAACAAAACTGGGAAGGAAAATAAAAATATAATCATAGTCAGTGAAGCTCAAGTCATTTCCAATCAAGAATATGATTCTCACTACAAGAAGATGCCAATGGAAAAATAAAATTCAAACAAGGTTTATCGACCAAAAATCAAATCTATTGTGATTCAAGGAAGTCATGAAATAAATAAATACAAGGAGAAAGAATCTGAATGTAAATCCTCATCTATTAATAAAGAACCTTCAAAGATCAACAAGTCAAATGAGGTCATGAAAGACTCTTCTTTCTTGGAAGAAATAGAAGTTACTGATGTTATTAAAAAGCTTGAAGATTGTTATTTACAAAATAAAATGAACAATTATGAGACTAATTATGCTAGTATCAACATGCATGATCCTGAAAATATTGGAAGTTCCTCTGTAACTCCTATATGGAAAGAATCCTCTCATGATTCTGATTTTAATATCACTCCAGACAGAATTCTTAAATCTGTGAGGAAAAAGAAAAGGCCAAGTAAGTTAGTGATCAAGGCATTAAAATATTCAGGGAACAAAAATCGTTTTAAATCTCTATCAGATGATGATAAAGATTCTTAGTTGAAATCTTCGAGGAATCAATAACAACCTAACCATAAGAAGGCTGAAAGAAATAATCTACAAAGATAAGATAAAGATCTTAGATATTCAGGAGCCAATGGTAAACAATGAGAAGTTGGAGGAGATTGCTAAAAATCTGGGGTTTATTAATTATACTGCTAACATATCTAATAAGATATGACTTTTTTGGAACTTGGATTATAGCATTGATATTCTTATCAATCTGGAGCAATGTATTCACTTGGTAATTACTCATCATGATTCTGATACCAACTTCAATCTAACTATGGTCTATGCTAGATGTCAGAGGTTACACAAACTTTAATTATGGGATAAACTTAAAAATTTACCATCTATCAAAAGAGGTTGGCTTACTGTGGGGGATTACAATGTCATTTCCTCATCTGATGAGCAAATTGGATGCATTGCTTTATGCCAGAATAATATTGATGACTTTAACAACTTCATTAGAGATTGTCAGCTAGAAGATGTCGGATTTGTTAGTTCCAAGTTCACATGGAATAGAAACACTAAATAGAATCGTTTAGATCGAGCTATGTTCAACAATAAATGGACTGCACTATTCAAAGAAACTCAGGTTCTTCACATGGTCAAAACTTGTCATGACCATACGCCTCTTCTGATTTCTGCCACTTTTAATACTTCTAACATCTATGGTAGCATAAATAAAAGTTTTAAACTTATGAATATGTGGACTAAAGATGATAATGTCCTTAGTGTGGTAGAAGATTATTGGAAGCTTAACATCAATGATGATCCAAATCAGATTTTTTGGTTCAAGTTAAAAAGGTTGAAGAAATATTTGAAAGCCTGGAATATCAATATCATTGGCAACATTTTCAGCAAAATCAAAGAGATTAAAGAGAAGGTCAAGATGAAAGAGAAGAAGCATATAATTATAAACAACTCTGATTCTAAAGCAGCATTAGAGAATGCCAACAATATATATCATAAAGCTCTGCGAATTGAGGAAGATTATTGGATATAGAAGTGTTTTGTCAATTGGTTAAAGGATGGTGATCGGAATACTAGAGCTTATCATGTCTTTGTATCCAAAAGAATAAGAAGGAGTGACATTAAATGCATTAAGGAAGACAACAACTGGATTTCAGACCCGGATACAATTGGAAAATCAGCTGAGTCTTTCTTCAAGGACATCCTTACTAGTAATCCTTATAATAGCATTGAGGATGAGCAAGATATGTGGAATGATAAATTTTTTAGATAACATACATGTATTGGTTACTCAGGAAGACAATGATAATCTAAAGTCTACATATGAGGAGGAAGTCTGGCAAATTATCAATAACACGAATCATTTTAGTGTTGCTGGTATAGACAGGCACAATATCACCTTTTATAAAGTTTGCTGGAAAATTATAAAATTTGATATTTGTTTAGATTTAAACTCTTATCTTAAAGGTTTTGCTATTTCTAATGGCATTTTTCCACATGTCTTTGTTTAATCCCAAAGACTGCTAACCCAACTTACTGGAATAACTACAAACCTATAGGGTTTTGCTCTATGTTTAACATAATCTTTTCTAGCTTATCAATACTAGACTTTCCAACATTCTTCCTAAAATCATCTCAAATACACAAGGTGATTTTGTTAAAGGGAGATCCATCCATGAGAACATTATGATTGCTAAGGAGTTTATATATGATCTTAACAAGAAACCAAGATCTGGGAATATTATAATTCGGTTGGACATGTCAAAAGCTTTTGACATGATGTCTCACTCTTTTATTTCCAAAGTTTTAACCTCTTTTGGTTTTTCAAATGTCTTTATATTTTTAATCAACAAACTTATTAAGAATGTTAATATATCTTTATTAATAAATGATGATGTATTTGGATACAATAATCCCAAAAGAGGCTTGAGACAGGGCGATCATTTGTCTCTAAGCCTCTTTATTCTGGGGGAAAAGGTTCTTACTGGGGGAGGGGGCTGTATAATCTTATCTATTCTAATAAAAATGCAATATGCCTTTAGGACAGAGTACTTAGTTCATTGTATAGCTTATGCAGATGATATTCTTGTAAATACCTAACAGTTTGAATTCAACTTTTGATAAGCTCGACAGGTTCTTAGACAAATATAAAAAAGTTTTAGGCCATGCTATAAACAAGGAAAATACAAAGATCTTAACTTCAACAAGACTCCATTACAGCAGATTAAACTACCTTGAAAATCTAACCGGCTTCACTGCTAAATATTTTCCAACCAATCACCTTGGGATAACCTTAAACTGCAACAACAAAGCTAATATTTTCAGTTTTATTATTGATAGAGTGAATGATAAGATCATTGATTGGGATAGTAAATACCTATCCTATGGGGGAAGACTCTCTCTTATCTCCTCTGTTTTAATGTCAATTCCAATTTATTTGATGCAAAATAACATGATTCCTCAATACATTATTAAAAAAATTTAAAAAATCTTTAATAAATTTCTGTGGAGATCCAAATACACTGATAAGTGCATTCACTGGTCCAATTGAGTATCTCTGTGTAAACCTTTCGAGAAAATGGTTTGAACATTAGGAAACTCAATGATATTCAAAACACGTACTCCCAAAAGCTTTAGTTTCTTTTTATGCTAAATAATAGCCTCTGGGCTAAGATTATGCGTAAGTTTTACAATAAAAATGTTCATCATTTAAAATATTTCTTTAATAAGGCTGGTTCTTTGATTTGGAAAAGGCTTGCAAGGATTAAATATGAAGCAGAGAAGAACATTAGATGACTTCTAGGTAAATGGGACATGGACTTTTGGTTGGATGACTGGCATAATCACCCTTTTATTATTGATGCTAACAACTATGAATCTAATAATTGGTTCATGGAGGCTAAGGTTAACACTTTCTCGAAGAATAGCTGTTGGGATACTGATTCTTTGAAAGATGTTCTTCCTAATGACATATTAAACCAAATAATATTATACAAGGTGGATATCAATACGAATGACAAGATGATTTGGAAGCTTTCTATAGACCATAACTTCAACACCAATTAGACTTGGAATTGTTCAAGACAAAAGTATAATAAGTCAAGTCTTTACATGAAGATCTGGAATGCAATTACCCCTAGGAAGTATTCCTTTCTCTTATGCAAGTTAATGAAAAATTTCATCTCCACTGATAATATAATGCAAAAAAGACATATAGTACTCGTTTCTAAATGTCAATTTTGTCCTAACTATGAGGATATAAATCATATGTTTATCAAATGCAATTACATCTTGGAAATCTGGAAACATTACAATGATCTATTCAACATTAGGATTGAGAGACATATGGTCTTAAA
The DNA here is from genome assembly GCA_036936605.1 of Limnanthes douglasii subsp. nivea. NCBI lineage: Eukaryota > Viridiplantae > Streptophyta > Magnoliopsida > Brassicales > Limnanthaceae > Limnanthes > Limnanthes douglasii. The sequence goes on along the minus strand of JAUPFV010000003.1, from coordinate 189,581,283 downwards.
TCATGTCATTAGGAATTGGTTTTGGTTTTTTAATAACATAGTGCATATAACTCATATTATTCTTGCAATTAGTTGTTTGGTGATTTGGAGGAACAAAAATCATTCTAAATTCAAAGGCTTCAATGATCCTGCTAAAAAGTCTATCAATGTTATAAACAATATTATTATTGGTATTGATTATACCAATTTTCTTACTTGAAAACATTGGTCTAACGCTTTAACGACATGTTCTAAGTTAGGTTGTTCTTCTATTATGAACAAAAAGATTACCTCAATGAATTTCTCTAATCACTGGAAGATCGAAGCTTAACGTTGACGCAACATGTCTAAGCAACATAGACTCTAGTGGGGGAATGGTGATGAGAAATAGTTCTGGTGAAATCATAAAAGGTTATAACTTTAATTTTGGTAAGCTTTCACCTTTGTTGACGGTGGAGATAGCCTTACTCGAAGATTTGTTAATTTGCAAAAGAAACAACTGGTCTCAAGTAAATATTGGGTCAGACTGTGAAATGTTAATCAAGTTGTTGGCTGAAGAAAGTTCCCTTTCTTATCTAAACCCACTCATTTCTATTTGTAGAAAACTTATAACTTCATTAACGTCTGTTCAATATATATTTAGAGTCCAGAATCAAGCTGTGAATTGGCTTGCAAAATGGACTTTAAGATGCAAACAAAAACTGGAATTTCTCACCTTAATGCCCCAAATAATCTTCTGGCATTTGTTTTGTTAGAAAGTTTAGGGATTGGTTACATAAATCCAATCACTGTGTTGAATCTTACTTGTGTGTTAAAAACATGTTTCCATTGATATTTTCTTTTCGATTTCAGGTTTTGCATGCTATGGTTGGGAGACTAAAATGACTGAAAAACCTAAAAAAATTCTTATGGATTAAAAAAGAAAAACGATAGTTGGATTATTTGGTTTTCGAATAAAACCGTAATGAAGGTTGGAAGTAGTCTTTTATCTTTAAAAAAAGATAGCTAGAGGAAAATGAAGATACAAAATGCTATTAATGGCGGTTTTCGAAAGACTCTAGTGAAAAGAAATTGGTGTTAAGATAATATGGAATTGGTGTTAGGTGTATTAAGTTTCCTTGTATAAGCCTCTAAGTTCTCTATATATTGAGAGCCTTACTATTGAGTTAATATCTCTAATGCAAAAGGTTTGGACAGGGAGAGAATAATATTGTACTTTAGGTTTGGTAAGAATGTTGTATATGGAAGATAAAAGGAACATTTCCTAATTAAACACAAAACCCTAGCCGCCTCATGCGGCTACTTCTCTCTTTGTTTTTTAACATGGTATCAGAGCACGTGTGATTCTGGGAATTCTGAACATCCTCAACAAAGATGGCTGGCAATGAAGTCGTGGCCAGTCAAATTTCTGATGAATTAACAATGTAGATTGCTGCCATTCTGAGAAATGGTCTCGGAACACAACAACAAACAACTAACCCCGAGAATTTATCCCTAGGGATTAAACTCGGTGGTGACAACTATGTCCTATGGGCAAACCTGATGAAGAAAGCAATTGGGGGAAGGGGAGAGATTATCACATTACAGGGGAGCCGACACCTTCATCCAAAACTGACAACACATATACAAGGTGGGAATAAGATGATCAATGTGTTTTCACATGGATTATCCAGAATCCTGAATCCATCTTAGTGAATAATGTCTCGCAATATCCCACTGCAAAATCCCTCTGGGATGGGTTAGCGACCGCATACGGTTCTAGTACAGATTTGTTACAGGTGTTTGACCTTCATAAGAGGGATAATTCATTAAGGAAAGGGTCCGATACACTAGAAGACTTGTGGAACAAACTGCAGAACATATGAATGTCTATAGATATGCAAGATCCGAACCCTATGAAAGACCCAGAAGACATTCAGATCTACAATAAGAAGACTAAAGAACAAAGACTCTATCAATTTCTAATGACGATTAATGACAAGCTGGAACCAGTCAAGAGAGATATCCTGAAAAAGGATCATCTTCCTTCCGTGGAAACAACATATGCTACAATACGAAGGGAAGTGGCCAGGCTTAATATACTAAAATCAAGTTCTTCTAATAGTGAGTCGATTGAAATTGGAATGGGTTTGGCTGCTAAAGATTCTGAACAGAGGTTTAAATTCCGATCCAAAGAGAAAGAAGATAAATCCAAGTTGTATTGCACTCATTGTGGGATGAAGAAACACACTAAAGAGACATGTTTCCAGCTGGTTGGCTATCCAGAATGGTGGGAGGACGGTCATAAGGAGAAAAATAACCATCATTTCAGATCTAATGTCAAACGGTCTTCGTCTAAAAGTGGCGGTGAGGATCCGACTAAAAATGAGCAAGGAAGTGGCACTAGTTTTGGAGAAATGGCGGCGAACTCCTATGAAAAACTTGGAGGTAAAGGGATTGAGAAATCAATGAATTGGATTTTTGATTGCGGGGATACAGACACCATGTCTTATGATCCTAAAGACTTTGCTGACATGTCATCTCCAAAGAAGTCCCATATTGAGACTGCTAGTGGAGAAGTTTGTGAAGTCAAATGGGGAGGTTCAATTATTTTTTCGGAAAAAATGGAAATTAAAAATTGCCTCTACATTCTTTCACTATCCTTAAAGTTATTATATGTTAGTCAAGTGACAAAACAACTCAACTGTGTGGTTCTTATGTATCTATTTTTTATAGGACATTTGTACGAAGGAGATCATTGGGCGTGGTACTGAACAAGGATGTCTCTATTATGTTGATGAGGTAGTTCATAAGGGGCATGTCATGCTTGCTCACGGAACAACCGAAATGCAACTTTGGTTATGGCACCGTCGACTTGGTCATCCTTCTTTTAGTTATCTTAAAAGTTTGTTTCCTAGTCTTTTTTTTGAATAATTCCATTCATGAGAAATGTGAAACCTGCATTCTTGCAAAAAATCGTAGGGTCTCATTTAATCAGAGTAATACTAGAGTTGATTATGCTTTTTTCGCTAATCCATTCTGATGTTTGGGGTCCATCACCAAATTCCACTAACAATCAAATCATATACTTTGTTTTATTTGTGGATGATTTCTCAAGAATGACTTGGATATACTTCATGAAAATAAATCAGAAGTACCAGAAATATTTATTTGTTTTTACAAAATGATTTTGACTCAATTTGGAAAAAAAATACAGATTCTCCGTTCTGATAATGGCACAGAGTTTGTCAACCAAAAAATGCATAATTTTTTCAAAACAAATGGTCTTATCCATCAAACCACTTTTCCAAACACACCTCAACAAAACGGTACTTCAGAACGAAAAAATCATACTTTACTTGAAAAAACTAGTGATATTATGATTGAATCTAGAGTTCCTCATTATCTTTGGCCAAAAGCTCTTACTACAGCTACGTATCTTGCAAATCGTCTACCAACCTGATGTCTAGGAAATAAAACTCCATTACAAGTGCTTTCCACCCAAGTTACAATTCCATCTGTTATGACCTAACCACCTCGTGTCTTTGGTTGTTCGGTGTTTGTTCATATCCCGTAAACTAGTCAAAACAAACTTAATCTGTGTGCTGAAAAGTGTGTATTTGTTGGGTACGGTGTTCATCAAATGGGATATCGGTGTTATAATCCGGTTACTCGTCGAATCAATGTCACCATGTACTGTGACTTCTTAGAATCTGATTATTATTTTTACCACCAATCTCGTGCCCAGGGGGAGAAAGTAAGTGAATCACTCAACTGGTTGCTATATGAAAGTTACTTTAAGGACTTGTCGACACAGTCGGTAGATGGCGCCACCGAACACGTCTCTTCCAACATAAAGGAGACTGACGAGGCAGTTCTTACCACTCATGATTCTCCCGAAGACAATGTCCAACAAAAATAAATGCCATGGATACTACAAGCAAATCAGCCGAAGAAAATGTCCATCAAGAGGTAAACAGTTTGCAATGTCATAATTCACAAAATGCTACTGACCATGACATTTCAGGAAGTTCATTTGTTGAAACTCAAACTCCGGGTCTTCCCCCAAGAAAAAATAGAGGAGTTCCTCCTGACCGATATTCACCAGAACACGTTCCTCGTGCTTCTACATATCCGGTAAAAATGGACATAAAAGGAATGACGAAAATTGCACAGGCGTTTTCAGCTACTATTCTCTCTGAACAAATCCCTAAAACAGCTCAAGAAGCTAAAAAGATGACTGAATGGCATGAGGCAATGAATACCGAAATTGAAGCTCTAAAGAGTAATGCTACATGGGAGAATTGTGTGTTACCACGAGGGAAGAAAACAGTCGGGTGTAGATGGATGTTTAATATAAAATATAAATCCGATGGCACCATTGAGCGACACAAGGCTATCGTAACGCTCGAAAGCCTTGGAGTTGGATACATTGACCCCGGTTAGTCTGGTTCATTGTTGAAGCTGCTCTCGAAACATTTGTTTTTGGTCTGAGGAAGACGATCGATATATCGTAGATTTAGGGCTATTCAATTGGGAATTTTTAAATTTATATTTCATTATGAATCCGTCTTTGTAGATTTGCAATGTTCTCAATTCGAGACGTGCTTCTGTAAAACTTTCAATTAAATAATATACGTTTTATTGCTTAAAAAAAAATTATATTTAGAGATAACGAAGCCATTTTTTTAGCTTTTAGTTTAATAAGTGACACTCAATATCAGCCATATATATTAACCGGAAATAGATATACGGCTCCTCCTGAATCAGACTCTGATTTCTAGCAGTACCAAACTAAACCCTAAACAAACCCTCTTTTCAAGATCATCCTTTTCGAGACCAACCATGAGTCGCTCAGGCCAGCCACCGGATCTTAAAAAGTATTTAACTATCTCTCTTTCTTCTTTTGCTTTGCTTTACTTTGGGTTCTTGTTGATCTTAAATGATTTTATCGTTCGCTTATGGCTTGATTTCGTGGATGCAGGTATATGGATAAAAAACTTCAAAGTAAGTTCTCTTCCTCATCTATTTGTGTCTTTCACTATCTTATTTTATACTGTTGATCTGGTATCACTCGTTCCTCAGATGGATGTTTAGTAGTTTTTAATCTCGTTATACACCCATCATCAGAGTAGAGCTAACCAAATTTCTGTCACCCATTTTCTCGAACAGTTTAAGTGCATCGTTCTATAACAAAACTTAGTATAAACTTCCAACCTAGAAACACATAATTCCGCACCAGAGGCAATCAAACGACCATGAATTTGAAAACCCAAATCGAATTCACAATACTTTCTACATTTAAAAAAAAAGAAAAGCGTATATCCATTCGCCTGGGTTGGTCATGTACATATACTGAAGGCAATTTATTTAAACCGATACCTTAATTTGTGTAAATCTACCTTTCTCTAGATATAGAAGCTAATAAACACCACTCTCTGAGTTGAAGCTGATAGTGTTTTAAAGGTCTCGTGTCATGTGTGTCATAAGAAACTGGGAATTGAAGCTAAGTCATTGTCAAACTTGGTTAATAAGAAAAAGTCATGGTTACTGCAAAAATCATTTAAAGAATGTTTTCTCTTGTTCTTTGGGCTTATCTGAGTGTCTCATCATATTTTCCAACAATATAAGAAATAGCAGTGATCACTTTATTTATATCTTTTGGACATTTTGGTAGTTATGACATTGTTGGTTTGGTTGTTAGTTTGTGATAACTCTTGATTGAATAAACACTTAATTTTGTGGTCTACAGTTAAGTTGAATGCGAACCGAATGATTGTTGGAACACTCCGTGGGTTTGATCAGTTTATGAACCTGGTGGTTGACAACACAGTTGAGGTCAATGGTAACGAGAAAAACGATATAGGCATGGTGGTAAGTGACTCTTCCAGCCATTAAGTTACGGAGTTGTTTGATGCATAACAAAAATCACCTAAGGTTTAAGTTTGAAAGTAGATGTGTTAAATGAAAAAGAGAACTAAAAAAGTTAGGAAGCTTGTAAAAAAAATCAAGAAAAACAGTTGAAAACTACTTTTGTTTATAGTTTTTTTCTAGGTTTTTGGTCATATAAGCTTTAAGAACTACTTCTTTGTAACTTATAGAGTGAGACTAACTAAAAACGTATTTGCGTATGTTCTTAAAAGCCTAGTGGTACCATACACACCCTTTATTTGTTGGTGTGCGTCAGCTAATTATGCTCTTTTGGCTGCAGGTGATAAGAGGAAATAGTGTTGTCACCGTTGAGGCTCTAGAACCAGTTAGTCGAAACCAGTAGTAACTCACTCGGCATTCAAGAAATTTTATCTTTAGGATTTCTATTACATCTTGATGGCTTTTAATTAATGGATGAGGATTGTCCATGATGTGTTATTGAATGTTGGGTGCTTCTTGGGAATGTTTCAATGTGTATGTTAGGAATAGTTCCAAGCTTGGTTGGTGCTATAAGAGTATGTTTCTCAATTTTGATCCTGCTTGCCCTTGTCAGCACGAAATTAATTGTCATTTAGCAAAATCTGCAACGGCTCCTATTGCCAATCTACTTATTATCTTTGCTGGTACTTAAGTTCTGGAGTTTTGGTTCATTTTCTCCATTATAAATAAAATATAATGTCAATATGATGATACTCTTTACCATATTTAGACCGATAAGGCTTAGAAAAGTTCAAAATCATTAGATTTTTTTACTATTAAGGAAAACAAAGTTCAAATCTTCCAGGTTTATTTGATAGTTTATGTCAGCTACCGTTGTTAATTTTCTTTATTTTAAAAGCTTATTTGATATTCAGGGCAATGTATAATTTATAGTGTGTATAGGATGATTTGAACTTCCAACCCAAAGCAGATAGCAGATAAATGAAGTGTATTAATTAATTAATAATTTTATTTTACTAAATTAGTTATCACAAAAGACTATACAAAAATAATTATATTTTCAATACATAATTTTTTAATTAATAAATAATTTTATTTTACTAAAATAGTTCAAAAGTTATACATTAATAATATAATTATGAGATTAATAAAAAAATCTACAATAAGCACTACAGTAATTTCTAAATGGTCATTTATGTTAATAAGAAATTGTTTGAATCTAATTAAGAATATTACGTATTGATTGTTCGAATTTATAAATTTAATAATTGGAATATCATTGGTTTTGTTTTTTTTAAAACGAACAAAACTATATTCATGAAATATATATTTTTAATTTGTTTTAGTTGTCAAAGTAAATGTAAATTGGTTATGAAAATAGAAAATAAAATCTTTAAATATATTCTTAATGAATTTTGTTTTATTCGTTTTTAAAAATACACATATATGTGTTTTTTTAAAAAATTATAGTTTGAAAAGATATGAAGTTTTAATTGTTACAAATTGGAGTTGCAGAAATACATGAACAATATTGTGAAAAAAAGAAGAAATTAGGTATGCATTATAATTGTATGATTTGTTCTCTCATTTATTTTAAATGTCATTTATTTCAAACCGTAGATCCGAAAAGACCATTAATTTTGTTTTTTTGTGATGATTAACACTAGATCTGTTAATGTTTTTTCTTTTTGAAATTACATATAAATTGGTTGTAAAAATAGAAGAAAAATATTCATACGGTTTTCTTTTTGTTCGTCTTTAAAAAAATATAAACACATGTATTATTGAATTTTTTATTTAAATTATGATATGAAATATGTGAATCTTTTAATGTGAAAAATAACAAATGGAAAAATTAATGTCAGCGTTTGAAGGCGGTACCTATTATGTAAAAAAAATAAAACCAAAAAAGACAACTAAGGTTTTATCATTTGGAAAATGTATATAATAAAAAGAGTATAGACTCTAATTTATAGATAAAGCATATAAGATAATGAGCTTGAGCCTTATTTAAAGAGTATTGTTGGAAAATTTTACGGTATGATTTTTGGTAAACTTTACTGAAGGTGTTAAAATTACTATTGTTAAGTAAATCATAAAACACTATTTTTCAAATATTTGAATAAATTCTATTTAACCAATTGAAAAAGGTTAAGAATTAATTTTTTTTTAAAAAAAAAATATTAAAGGTTAGGCTAAAACGAGTAACAATGCCTTTTTTGTTGGAACATGATTCGGTTCTATCAAGACCCGGTCTTGTTATATCACAAGCCTTAATATTTATAAAGTTTTTATTGATATAAATTTTTATTTTTTAAAAAATTCAGCTTAAACTCTCCACTCAAACCCTAAATCTCTCAAAATACCCAATTCAAAAAAATTAAGATTTTTAAAATCCGACTACACAACGTTGTTAAGTTACACATTGTTTAGTTATTGATATACCTTTTCAATTTTGATATATATGTTTAGTGATATTTCGGGTTGAAAATTATGTATGGAGAATCAATTTTTTTATGTATTTATAGTTTTTTTTTATTATTTATAGTTAGTTTTATAGTTTAGATTAGTTCCATATCTACTATTTGGCTGTATTTTTTTAAAGTTTTGGTACAATATTTAAGGAAATATGAGTTGGAGGCAACCATTGTTGTCGATGTAAATTTGCGCATCATGGGTGCGATAATTTACCGGAGGCACGGACACTTGGAATGTGACTTTACATGTTGCACTCCTAAGTCGGATGTTTACAGTTTTGGTGTTGTCTTGTTGGAATTGATTAGTCGAAAAAGATCTACTTACAACACAAATACGAATGGATAACAAAATTTCGTTACGTTGGTAAGTGGCAATACTTGACTGATTTTGTTTGTGTTTATATATAAGATTTGTTTAGAACTCTATATATACTTTTCTTCTCAGTGTAACGAGCTTTCAACTGTTCTTAGTTCGTCTCATAAACGTGAAAAATTAAATGACGAATACAAAGCACAAAAACGTGGACGGGTTGTGGCTAAAGTTTTGGAATGAGGTTTGAATTTTAGAAAACATAATTTAGAGCTGTTTTAAGAAGAACATGGATCTGTATAGGAAATGTACAATTTTATTGTATTTATATCACAAATTCACATCTATTAAATAATTTTAAAGTTATGAAGTATTAAAATGTTTGTATGGATTGAAGTATGGTTTTGGTTAGGTTTAGTGTCTCTTACTTAGTAGTAATAGCGGGTGGGTAATATGTGGATAACTAGGTTCAAATTAGGGTTCTTGTAAGGTAAGAGTATTTTAGACAACTCAATTTTTTTTTTATAAAAATGGGTTTTGAAGTTTTGTTCCAACAAAAATGGATCTTGTTTTAGCCTAGCCTAAATATCAATAAATCTACTCGTATAAATATTTCTAAATTTTCCTTTGGTTTCATCCGTTTGTTACATAAGATATTTATGCAATATATTTACTTACACAAGCTCTTGTTGTGGCTACCATGTTAGGACCCCATATACTTTTCTAAAGATATAGTCATATATGGCTTTAGAAATATTATATAAAGTTTTTTTGTATTTACAATCTAATTTTACTATACATATACATATAGTATTAAAAAATTATACTTTTAGTTTTGGATAATGTTTCTGACATTAGAAACTTTTATTATATTTTATATCAATCCAACTCGATTTTTAATATTAAACTCGTTTCATCGACATTAGAAGAAACGGTAAATTTATAATGTCGATCATATTCGTCGATATTATTTTTATTGCTTGACGAGTTAGGATCGATATTGGCCGAACAATATCTTTTTTAAGGTTTTTAAGTGTCTTGTTTTTTATTTATAATATATAATATGGCTGAAGTACCCATTAATACCTAGTCAAGTATCTCATTATCATCTAATACCTAAAATGGTAAACTACAGATGGATACCTCAACGATTGTGAAAAACCACAAGCAACTTTTTTATCTTTCTTTGAACCAAATTTATCTTTTTTATTTTACAAAGTCCATATCTTTCAAACCGTAGCCCGGAAAAAAAACCGAAAGTAACATTAGTTTTATTTTTTTAAGACAAACAAAGCTAGGTTCATTCATGATATTTTTTGATTTTTTTTATGTGTAACATGTGAGACCAAGCATAACTAAACACGTGAGACCATAAATAATAAATATGCGAGACCATGTATAAATAAACAGACGAGACCAAACATAAATAAATATGCAAGACATGTACTATTTGAGGATAAAGATGTGAGACCGGGATTATTAGGTCTGACGAAAAAGAAATCATCGATGTATTTAGTTTTGTTCGTCTTAAAAAAACAATGTTTGGTCTCGTGATTTATTATGTCTCGTCTCATATAATTCAATAATGTTTGGTCTCTGAACTTTATTATGCTTGGTCTCACATAATTTATTATGCATGATCTCGTGTGTTTTTTTATATATGGTATCGCATGATTGATTATGTATGATCTCACATGTTTTTTTGCACGGTCTTGCATGCTTTTTATCTATGATCTCGCATGTTTATTTATGATTGGCCTCGTATGATTTTATGTCTGGTCTCGCATGTTTGCTTATGCATGGTCTCGCAAGTTAGTGTCGAAAAAAATAAATTTAGAAAATATTTTTGAAAATATCGTTAATGGATCTAGTTTTATTATTCTTGAAAAATAAAAGTGATGGTACTTTTCTATTTTTTCCGGACTACGGTTTGAGAGATACGGATTTAAAAAATTTTAGAAAATAGATCTTTTGGTTCAAATAAGAGAAATGATTACGCGTCGGGATAGCAATGGACCGTGTTTGGGCTGACCCGCTCCGACCCTTTTTTTTTACTTCAACCATAACATGGTCCGACCCACTGCCAGTTTAATATTTTCGAGCCCGAGCTCAACCCATACATGTTCTTGTGTCAGCCCGATCTGACCCGCAAACACTATTTTTTTATAATTTGGATTGTTCAGACAGGTGCGACCCGATCCGAATCCATCTCAAATTTTACTTTATTCTTTATTTTCAACAAAAAATCAAGACATACAATTTTTAAATAAAAACAAATATAAATAAATAAACAATTTTATATTATTCAAATAAACAAATATAAATTTTTAGCAAAACAAATAATTTAAAACATTATTTGAGGTTAAATAATAAAAATTAATTGTAAATTTATGTTAAAATAAATCTAATTAGTAATTATTCGAAAATGAAATTTATATATTACTATAATATAATTTTTTTATAATTTGTAATTTGTTTTTATTATTTACACTTTTTTTATATATAGTTTATATTTTGGGGTCAAATTTGGTTTGACAAATTAAAAATCTATATCCAGTCCGACCCGCATACGACTATAGTTTTCATATTGGTACTCGTCCCATTATAAGTTTAGGTCGGATAAAATTCGACCGGGTAAAATCGGATCAGATCGGTTTGGACCAGCTCGAACTAACATTGCCTTCCAACTAGTGATGAAATATAAATATTTGAATTATTTATTGAGAAGTCTCAGATTAGATTGTATGCTAAATTTACGATTTACTTACGATGATGTGTTTTTTTTATATTTGATAAAAGTATAATTATTATAAATTTTTTATTTGACTTTTTATAATTTATTTCTAAATTTTATTTCTAAATTTTATTTTTGATTAGATTATATAAAATATAATATGGATGATGAACTATTGAATTATTTTTATGAATATATAAATTAGATACAATTATGTAAAAAAGTTTGCTTTTAAAAAGAAATCTCTTAAAAGAAAAGAAAGACGGCATCTTTTGTTTTTATAAAAGCAAAAAATAAAAATAAAAAGATAATTCAACAAAATAATATAAAAAGCAACAGAAAAACTAAAGCTGCATAAGATAAAAAGTAAAAGGAAACTAAAGCTGATAACTCGAGTTACGTGTCATGTTATAGAGCTATTTTGTCTTTTATCCCATGAAGAGTAACATTATTCAGCCAGCCTTTTTACCTCGGCTAAGTGCTAACTTTGTTTTCCCTCTAAAACTCAGCACTAGAGCATGTAGAGAGTTACGTTTTAAAATTAAATGTTTTTTTTTGCGTTGGAGCCCGCAGTTGTTACTCGGAATGTAATGAGTGCGCACACGGTAAATTCTCAGCCTGACGCGATAGTTTGCAAACCAACGTCAGAAGGTAAACCACACAAGGTGACGGGCTCAGCCGAGAAAACGTATGTAGAGGGACTTGAACTCATGACCTTTAATCACAAACATGCCATACTCATAAATTTGATTCCATTCTAACCGTATCTCTTAAAAATATTATTAATGATTTAAATACAAGTATATAAAATGAAACAAGAAAATAAGAAAAAATAACCTATATTTATTTGCTAATTCGATTTGGTAATTTAATAGGTACGTTAGTAAAAGTTATTTTCATGTTATCTAACATGTATTTTAACCTACGTAGATTTTTTTAGCTAAAATTAAATTAACATCTAACTTAACATTTTCGATGTACGTGCTTTTAGTTTTCTTGTATTTAAACAAATCTTTTATCTTAATTTTTGTCCCTCACTAGTCTTTTATGTTTTAAAAATTTACATTATTAATTTTTCCAGCATGTAAATATTGAGATCTGATATGTGGCAATCCAAACATCAATATTCTGTCTTTATTGACCCCAAAAAATCTAAACCATAATTCGAGAAACACATAGTATTCTTCTTAAATTTCTATTTTCAAAACCACATTTTTCAGATTTTTTAGGGACCAATAGTGAGACAAAATATTGATGTCCACATATTAGTTTCTCAATACTCGCATATACGGGGACTAATAATACAAATTTATAAAACATAGAGGATTAGTGAGAAACAAAAAAACATAAACGACTATTTTGATACAAATGCGAAACATTCGTTACTAATAATATTTTTTAAGTTTGTTTTTCTGTGCATAAAGTATCATAAAATTTAAGAGAAAATATATATTAGTATAGCTACAGAGTTTTACTTTTATTCGCTATAACCTAAATTAATTAATGATTTTATATATAAAATAATAAAAATTATATTTAAATTGGATAAAATTTGGAAATCAAACTATATTTTATTTTATATATCGTTTTGATTTTTGATTTTGTTTTTTTACATATTATTATAGAAAAAAGTTATTGATTTTAGCTACAAATGATTAAAAACTTGTAATGTTTAGACGAGGTTGTTGTAATGGATGATATATATTGTAGCTCGGAGGGAACTAAAATCGAAGATTAGACATCCTGAAAACGATGTTGAAAAAGAATATAAAACAGTTTCATGCTAAGAGATACATTTAATGAAAGTAACTTCGTTAACTGAAACCTATCATTCCAATCGAAAGATATAATCCAAATATGTTTGAATCTAATTTCAAATTCTAAAATTTAAGCAAAATTATTTACAATGTTATTTCAGATCGAAAGTATAACTAAAATGTAATATATGATTTAAGACAAGGTAAATGTGGAAATATTGAGGATGAAATTCGGGTTATCTGGAATAATTCAGACATTGATATTTTGATAGCAAATCAACAAATAATCAATATTTAAGACTCAAAATAACGATGTGAATCGTGGATTTTCTCGGTAATATATGTTGTGACAATAACCATGTTACATGGAAAACTATAGAAGGTGATGATGGTGGTTTTTCAAGGTCTCGGGACTTTATGGGTCGTGGCGAATAACTCTACTAAAGTGGGAAACTAAAATGATAAGAAATGAGAGATTCTTAGGATTACGAGGAGAATAAAAATATTCAAAAATTGACGTCACGAGTGTGGTTTGATTAACCTCAACTTCGAAGGGTCAAGATTTACATGGTGCGATTCTTGGAATTTGTGTCATCGAAATGAAGTGCTTGAATAACACATATGAGAATACGATATTGCATATATTTTTTTTGCAAATGAAGGTCATTCATTTTGACCATGTTCATATATTGGTTTAGCTTACATGAAATAGTCCTCCGCTTTGAGGTTTTAAATGTTTCAGATTTGAGTTGGCTCGGTGCTTGAATAATAAATTTCAAGATTCTATTAAGGATAAATTGGACGCTTCTAATTTGGAGTTAGGAGTATAATACATTCAAAGTCACATGATTCTAGAAATATGAGATGTTTGGCGATATTAAACAGGTAAAGTGATTATTTTTTGCGAGATTTCGAAGAGTTCAAATCTAGTTTTAAATGTCGTAAAATTATTTCGTCTTTAGACTTTGTAAGAAGTTAAATGATGAGTATATGAATGTTCTTGAATATGAGGAGATGTTGCGGTTTCAACAATCAAAAGAGCAGTATATAACATCATATGAGTAATTTTACCACCCCCCAACCATACAAAATAAGAAAACAACAAGAACTACATATTTGAGAGATTAATGAGAGGATTGGATGGATTTGGTCGAGATTTAAGGATGTTTTGATCTTTTTTCGAGCAATTATATTCCACATATATGGAATTTGTTGGTTTGTTTTCTCTTCCGTTTATCCTCTTGCCCGAGGAAAGAGGAATTAGAACTTCTAGCTGATGAGTTATCAAATGAGATGATTTGTCAATTATGTTTTATCATAACTAAGAAATCAATGCAATATACTAAATATAATCCATTATTATTAAGATAAATAACTTATCAATAAAATCCATGTACCACTTCACTATAGTTTATAGTTACTAATTTGGTGACTCCACTAAGAACCGATGGTACCCTATAATTTTTTCTAAAACAAAACACACAAGTATTCAAACACTTAGTCACTAAGCCATGGTGAAAATAAAATACTGAGAACACCCATCTGAGACAAAACCACCAGTAAAAGTAAGCAACCCAATCGGGGAAATTGATATGTCCATATAAGCAAAAGAAATATTGGTGGTACGATTCAAAAATTGGCGGTAGAACTTCATGATAAAAACGTAGAGATAATGAAAGCCTCCATCTAAAAAATAAATAACCCGACCAAACGAAGGATCCGATCCCAGATTTATAGACGTCCAAAAAAAGAAGAAAATGAAGATGACGACATGGATAATCCCAATAATAGGTATCAATACGTAACAAACAACCATAAATTTTATTTTGATGATGCGGTTGAATCATATCAGATTGTGCATCCTCTGAAAAAAAAAACAAGCATCGAAATTATCGGCGAAAGAGGAGGAGTCGAGTCCTAGATCCCAATTGAAGAGTTTTAAAAGACAATATGAAGAATTTTCTAGAGACTAACATGCTCATGATGATGAAAAAAGAAACTAATAGGCCCCGCCGGCCAGAACCATGCCTCCTCCGATGGTTGATCTGAACCATAAGCGGTATCATCAAGCACATCAGCACCTCACTTTGGTCTGATTATTATGGTGCCATTTCAGTAAGATTCTACAATCATCAAGCTCTGGTAACTCAAGTATGGGCTAATCTTAGCATTTACTACTTCTAACATGCCACTACTTCACCAACCTAACAAACATATCCCCAATGAATTGTCTCAGATTATCCTCAAACATCTTCCGATTATGCGCCTGTTTTGGATGACACAAATATCAATAACCTCTATGACCTCCCAACATCCTACACAAGATTATTTATACAATTTGAAATTAACACGTTCCACCATTTCTCGTTTATCACCTTCAAAGTTAAATATGTTCTTTCATCATATCAACTAGGTGTTGACGGATAAAGCAACATGGAACGCAATATAATTTATGGACATAAAATAAGATTTGATAGGATGTGTATGGTGAGTTTATGCTAATATATATATATATATATATATTCTCACCCATAGTAAAACAAAATATCTTACCACCATATTTTAACACACAAAAATAAAGATTCTACACAAGGTAGCTTCGGAAACCACTTTGGTCAAACTCTTATGTTTCGGTCCATCTTGAATGTTTCGACCCAACATACTTAGGTCTAGTCAATTCTTCTTTGAGTCAATAGTCACCAGTCTCGACAACTTGTCGCAATTCTTAGATTTAAAAAAACTTATGTGGATCAAAGTCACGGCTCAAGATCCATCCGAAGAGTTTCAATAATTCATGTATGTACATGTTTTCAAATGGTTTATCTTCGACCAATGTAGTCATAAGATAATACCTTTATTGACGAGTTACTTTTAGCTTACACCTAACAATTAGTAAGATTGTTCTTGTTAAACTGAAATAAAAAAGAACATGAATAACAAGATTAATATTATTCTCGTTAAACTGACACAACTAATATTAATAACTCTGCAATCTAAAACGAATAACGATATTATTTATTTGTAATTTGATTAAAATAATTAATATTAAAGAAATAAAGGATTATTTCTCATAAACACACATGAATAACAATATTATTCTCGTTAAACTCACATGAATAACATAAAAAGTTTTGCAAGCTAGAATAATTAACTATATTATTCATGTGTAATTTGATTGAAATAGTTATTATCAAATAAATGAAAGATTATTCATGGTAAACTCACATAAGTAACACTAATATTCATGTTAAACTCACATGAGTAACATTGATCATTCTACAAACTCAATATTATTCATGATAAACTCACTTGAATAATATTAATAATTATGAAGACTATGATGATAAATAATATTATTCTTAAGAATATTATGAACTATCATGATTTTTTTCTATTTGAGAAACTTCTTAACTCCCCTCTGACATGTCTTCATCAGTCTTGTTTTCCTATTTAGTCATTAAAAGCTCTTCAATATTAATAAATTCTAGGTTACCCTCTAAAACCTAATCACAAACAAATAAATGATATAATTGTTAGTATGAACATGAGTAATTTTATTCACGTTAATCAATTAATGAACTAACAAACGAACATATATTAGTGTTTAAAAACACTTCAAATAACATGTTTACTAATGTGAATAAAGTAACTAAACTAGAAAAAACAAACCTACGTTTACTTTAAAAATACATTGAATTATATTTTACTCATGTTATTCAATTAACTAAACAAAAAAATAGACATACGGCAGCTTCTAAAAACATGTTGAATCACACATTCACTTTTGTTTATCAATTAACCAAACTAAAAAACAAACATTTTTATAAAAAAACATATTAAGTCGGATCTACTCATGTCAATCATTTAACTAAACTAAAATATAGACATGCATTAGCTTTTAAAATACGATGAATCACACATTTACTTATGTTAATCAATTAAATAAACTAAAAAGTATACCTACATTAGCTTCAGAAGTTTACTTTGAATCATATATTTATTCATGTTAATCTGAGCTACTTAAGAAGGAGGAAGCAAAATAAAGGACATTATGAGAGATTTAAGCAGATCTTGAGCACACGGAGGATAAAACTTAAGAAATGAGTCATCCATCGAAGAGTTGAAGAAAAGGATTCTGAATAAAAACAAGTTGTCTTAAGAGAGGAACTTGAAGTTTCAAATTAATAGATTAGACATAGGAGAATGAACTACCAATGAATATCATCTACTCGAAGAAATGTTCTTTATACAAGAAATACCATGAAGCCACAAAAGAGAAGCTTTTCAGTTAACAACTAGCATAAAATCACGAAATAAAGTAAGAATTGCCAATTCTGGAACAAACAATCATGATGAACCAGAAACATAAAATTTACAAGTAAAATCTACTCGACTGCTTCTATAGACCTTTACTTAGATGTTTTAAAGTGCTAGATTTATCAGCAAAGTATTTGAAAACATTAGAAAAATAATTGAGGCGTATTCTTATTTGAGAGTTCTGCAACAACCACAATTGCTCAGAGAAGAGAATTAGTATAAAATTTTATGAATTGTTTCTAATGTAACCAATGCCAATGCTTTCAAGGAAAGTAATTTCTTTGAGATGGTTGTGAGCATTGTAATAATTAAATACAAGTTTCATTTGGCATTTATATGTCCATTTAGCTAGCCAATCGGCAGCCTTGTTCTGGACACGACTAATATGCTTAATCACCATTGAAGAGCTGATAAAATCTATAAAATTATTAAGAATATGGTAATATTCACCTGTTGAGAGAAGATTGACAAGGATTTGAGAATCAGATTCAATGTCGATATTCACAAATCCTTTTTTTTGCAGATTATGAAGTCGTCTAGAAAAACATAAGCTTCAACCATTATAGGAGAGAGCTTACCATAAATTTTGCCAATACCAGTGATGATTTGACCATTAGAATCTACGATGAGGATGTCACCATTAGATTCTCCATTCCCAAGGGAAGAGCCATTAGTGTTGAGTTTAATTTTGTTGCAGGCTGGAGGAATGCATGTATGATAGGAAGGCTTTTTGTTGCTTTTGATGTGATTAAAACAACCCAGGTTAGTAGATGTAGTATTAGTGTTGGACCAATGCTTATTTTTTAGAATTGAGGATTGATCTATGCCAGATAAAAACCTGCTTGATATAACTGATCGTTGTTGTAGTAGAGATAGTGAGACCTTTGACCTTAGATTTATTTCTGACCTACCAAATAACTTAAAGTTGATATGGATTTCTTTACCCTAATTCCAGAACCAACATCTAAGTATATGAGGAATGTTCATGTGTCTACTAATGTTTATCTTAAGAATATTAGAGAAGTAAGTCTAAATAGTCCAGGAGAAGTTACATTTCATAAATAAGTGCTTGGAAAATTCAATGTTATCACAAATTGGCATTTGAAGGCCAAGATTGTGTGTCTCTTATGCAAGATAGTGTCTATAGGGAGATAGTTTTTTTTATTAATCTCCATGTGATGAAAGAACACTTCATGGGGGTTATAAGATTCTACAACTTGCCATAGATATTATATTTTTTTTATGATGGGTCTTGATCTTATTCCATATTTCTTTAGTATTATGGATACTATCTTTACAAGTTATCCATCACAGAGAGTCCTCTTGCTGGTCATTAGAGTGATCTTATCAATATTGTCTAAGTCTTGAGGAGAAGTAATTCTAGATAGCTTTCCTTTGTTCCATCTGTTGTTTTCCCATAAATTAGAGACTTTATCAATCATATACAAGTTGTTGTCCTAGTTATCATCTAGCTCGACAAGAGGAGATTGTCTAAACTAATTTTATAGCCAAAAATCAATATTCCCACAACCAACTGTCCATTTGATATAAGGCTCTGCTGTATTTTCCAAACTTGAGATCCAGTTTAAGTAGAGAAGTTGGCTTACAATTGGGTGCGTATTGTTACAGTATATACTATGAAAATATCTAGCCAAGAGAGACTTTTCTTTCATAAACCTGATCCAAAGTTTATAAGAGAATGTG
This sequence comes from Limnanthes douglasii subsp. nivea, assembly GCA_036936605.1. Classification (NCBI taxonomy): domain Eukaryota; kingdom Viridiplantae; phylum Streptophyta; class Magnoliopsida; order Brassicales; family Limnanthaceae; genus Limnanthes; species Limnanthes douglasii. Next base: position 189,562,155 of record JAUPFV010000003.1, on the reverse strand, counting down.
TCATGAATATTTTTAAAATTTCTGACATTCAAGCCACCTTTATTGAATGGCTTACAAACCTTTGACCAACTAGAACAATGGATTTTGGCAGAAGCTTGACTAGTACCCCATTGGAACTTGTTGAAAATTTTCTAAATTCTGTTGATGATGACTTTTAAGATTATAACAACATTGAAGCCAATATGAAGGAATAACACGGAGATTAGAAGAAATAAGTGTGAGTATTTCACCATATGATAGATTTTTCCCATCCCAATCAGAGCTTTTCTGGCTACTTTCGTTAGATGGGGCCTCAAAATTAGTGGCTTTGTTGTTGTTGTATCCAAGAGTGATTCCTAGATAGGAAGTATAAATATATTCTGTAGTTAATCGAGTCATACTCGAAATAATAGAAATTTTGATTGAGGGAGAATTGTTGGATAAGATGATTTTAGTCTTGTCTTTGTTAATTGTTTTTCGTGAGAGTTCCTAATAGTAATGCAAAAATTTACTAAGAGTAGTTATAGTAGACGATAGATTGTAAGTGAATATGTACATGTCACCGTAAAAAGCTAAACAGAGAATATTGATCGAGCTCATTGTAGTATATTATAAAGTCATGGTTTGATAAAAAAAAGATTGTTGATGTCTCTTAGAAGCACCTCCTCGACAATAATAAAAAGACTCGGGAACAGAGGATCCCCTTGTCTTAAAACGTTTTTAGTTTTAAAATAAACAATTGCCTCTTTATTTATGAGGATAGAAACATGAATATTTCCAAACAAATTTAGAATCGAAAACAAAACTTTGATTATAAAGTTGTAGAACACTCTATCAAAGGCTTTACCCATGTCCACTTTGATTAGAATGTTCCCAGTTTTCACCTTTCTATTGAGATCATAGATCATCGCTTTAGCAATAAAGATATTATCTGGAGTTGACTTATCTGAAAAATATGTTCCTTGAAATTCAGAAATGATTTTAAGCAGGAAAAGAGATATTATGTTGTTGATTATTTTGGATATAATTATATTTGTAAAAGTGTAGAGACTAATTAGTTTGTAATGCTTCCATCTTGTAGGTTACATGACTTTGGAATGAGACATATGGCAGTATAGAGGATTCCTTTAAGAATGTTTTGACCCTGGAAGAAGAAGTTAACAACATCACAAAAGTCCTTCTTTATGATCTTCCAATAGGTAATGTAGAAACAACAATTAAAACCAACCATTTCTGCCACACTAAATGGGTTAAGGCTTGTGATGGTGTTAAATATTATCTATTCAGAAGGGCTCTTCATTAAAAATTTGTTGTCTGCATCATTAATTATCTTAGGAATGTTCTTGAATAAAGGACTGTTGATGAGATTGATTTTATCCCTATAACTGAGATTAGAGTTATTAGTAAGAATCCCTCTAAAGTATGATAAAACAGAGTTACTTTGAAGATGATCCTCAATGATCAAGTTAGAGTTCTCTTTGATGCAAGTGATTTTGTTTTTACTTATATTTTTCTTGACATAGGAGTGGTAGACTTTGGTATTCCTATCACCATCCTTTATCCAGTTGATATATGTTTTTATGCCAATAAGATTCCTCTATAGTTAGAGCTTGAAAAAATAAGAGCATTAGTTTGAGAGAGGTTGGTAATGTTTTATGTATTGTTGATGTCAAGAATTTTTTTCCATTCTTCTAACGTTGTTTCCTGCTTCAATTACTTTATCAAAGATGTTTCCAAAACTGAGCTTGTTCCATTTCTTGAGAGCTTCAGTCTCTTGAAGAATACGAGAAATCACACATTTACTTTTATTAATGAATTAACCAAAGTAAAAGCAAACCTACGTTTGCTCTTTAAAAAACACGTTGAATCACACATTCACTACGATTAATTAATTAAGAAAGCCGACTAACATAACTGCATTAGCTTTTAAAAAACATGTTGAATCATACATTTACTCATGTTAATCAATTAACTAAACTAAATAAAATTGATATTAGCTTTTAAAACACGTTGATCACACATTTGATCATGTTAATCAATGACGAAACTAAAAAACACACATACGTTACCTTTTAAAAATACATTGAATCATATATTTACTCATTTTAATCAATTAATTATACTAAAAACAAACCCATATTAACTTTTAAAATACATTGAACAAATATTTCTCATGTTAATTAACTAACTAAACCAAAAAGTAGACCTACATTAGATTTTAAAAATACATTGAACCATACATTCACTCATGTTGATCAATTAACTAAACTATAGAACAAACTTACATTAGTTTTTAAAAACGTTAAATCGTATATTTATTCATGTTAATCAATTAACCGAACTAAAAATCAGAAATATATTAGTTTAAAACACATTGAATTATTTTACTTATGTTAATCAATTAAATAAACTATAACACATGCATACATTAGCTTTAAAAAAGATTGAATCACATATTTACACATCTTAATCAATTGAATAAACAAAAAACAAACACACACTAACTTCAAGTACGTTGAATTATATATTTTGTTATATTATAGCAAATTATTAAATCCAAAAAATCATCTTAAAACACGCTAAGTAACTCAATTTTTTTAGTAATATCAATATATAATAAGAATAAACACAAAATAACCATTTCAACAGTTGCGTATGAAGAAGAAACATAACCATGCAATAAAGAAAAGACAGGTAAAGAAAACTATTCATTTCTCCAATTCGTCGAGCGATGTTTCAAGTCGCATATGAAGCCCCACATAAATATTTTTATAGGTCGGCCATTACTGCTAGAGATTTGTGAGTTTGGTTGCATGGTAGTAGTTATATTTTTCTTTGATCATACTATCAAACAACTCACATAAGTCCTTTATTATGATCCAATTTTTCCTGTTCGACTCCTTGGTTTATTTCCGTCTTTTTTGGATCTCTTTTCTCCTTACGTCTCCCAATTCTTTTTTTTTAATTTCTTGATACGAGATAAAAATATCCATTCGACCTTAATTTTTTTCCCATTATTATCCGGTTGAGGAACACAACCTATAATATTTTTCGTTTTGTCAATCATCATAGATGCTAGTAATGATGATGTATCATTAGTCGTAACATACACTTTAAATCCATTTGGTCAGATTAGGTTTCATATAATACTCGTATGTAGAAAATAAATATGTATAACCTATACAAACATCTTACTTTAACATGTTCGTACTATATATATATATACATATAATATTACCATTAGAAAAAAATATTCAATATCCATAATTAAAGTACGTTAATTGTCGTTAAACAACATAACATGTAATAATATTCTAATTTTTGTATAAATTGGGAGAAATCTATGAAAAATGCTTATGAGTTTTTGTATGAATTATGCAAATTTTGTAAGTAATCTCATATGGGTCGTGGAAAAATGAACTTTTTTAGGCAAAACAAAATAAAATGTTACTTCGATTATCACATCTTATATTTTATATACACAATATTTATGTGTTTCAATTCATTATGTGGTATTTACGTTGAAGGTAATTAATTAAAGATTTTAATTTAAAATTTTAAAAAATAAAATTTGGTTAAAAAATTATGAGAATTTGGTATTAAAGTGTTGGAGAATGACATTTCTTAAATAATTTAAAAAATAAAAAATAATATAAGTTTATTGATGAATTTAAATAAAAAAATGAATAATTAAATAAAAATATATTAATCATATTATAGTCAAATAAATTTAAATATCAAATATAACTGTAAAACAATTAATGAACGATGACTACTTAAGACCTAACAAAAAATCAATTACGGATTTATAAAAAAAAATACAAATTACTAATAGGTATTCACATCACATTTTCTTTCAAAAATACCCTCACCTATATAAAACCATCAAACACATGTACTTTCTCTCTTCGTATTGTTTATTTGTGATATAGAGTTTTAAAATTCCGTATCTTTCAAACCGTAGTTCAGAGAAAATATCCGAAATAATTATTTCTTTGTTTTTAAGACAGGTAAAATAGTCCTATGAATGATATATTTTGAATTGTTGTTAGGCTTTTTTTTCGGGAGACCATTTAACACTCATTTTGTATTTGTATAACTGTGGTTTTACATCTCATACATAGACAAGTTATTTTCAAACTTAACCATGGTTTTGTATTTCGTATTATCTTTTAACATGGTTTCGTATTTTGCACGTAGGCAAAAAAAAAATCAAATTTAACTCTTGTTCCACATTTCACCTTTTCGTTTAACCATGGTTTCACGTTTTAAACTAGACAAAAAAATCAAAATTTTATATTGGTTGCGCATTTTACATTTTTTAATCATGGTTTAACATTTCGCACTTAGCTAATCTTCTTTCTAAATTTATCTCTAGTTTTAGATTTCACAGTTAAGCAATTTGTTTTTCAAATTTACCATTTGTTTCGCATTTTGCATTTTTGTTTAACCATGTTCGATTTTGCATTATTTTTTTTTTCAAATTTAGCTTTGGTTTTGCATTTTACATTTTCGTTTAACCCTCATTTCATATTTCATACTTAGACGTTTTTTTAACAAATATTAAACCTAGTTTTACATTTTGCAATTGCATATCATCTTTTTATATTTTCAAGTATTTTTTCATTTCAATTTTGTTATACCAAAAAATCATGTTTTTTTTATTTAAACTAATATTTCTATTTTGAACACCATTAACCATTACAAACTATAAATTTTCATTTATATCTAATTCTAATTTTTTTAACAATAAAAAAATCAAGTAGAAACAAGTTTTGTACCAAATTGAATGAAACGAATTTTGAATCCGCGTTCATTGCAAAATAACAGGATAGACTAAAAAGAGAAAAAGAGAATATTCTTTTTATTAGTTGGATTGTGTGTGGGAAAAAAAGAAAAAATCTATTTCATGTTTTTTAATTATATATATATATATATATATAATCGGTTATTAAGAATAGTTAAAAATAATATTTTTTATGTGATAATTTATTTTGTTTGAAAAAAAATTAAAATACAAAAAAATTTCACGAACTACCATTTTTTTGTTTCAACGACTTCTCATCACATTCTCGTAGACTTCTGTGACATATCTCGAGTTCTCAAATGTTTTTTGAGTTAAACATTTGACTCAATTGAACATATCTAGTTATTTTATTTTATTCTTACTAGCATCACTCGTTCTCTCAGTGTTTCACTCTCATTTTATGCATTGCTGCGGTTAAACCAGTTGCTCCACCATATGTTTTTCATTATCCTCCATGTTCTCACTTAGTAGAACTATCCCAAGTAAATTATATATTTGTTGTTTTTTTAATCCAAAAAATGTTTAAGTGTTGATATAAATAATTTTATTTTACCTATAATTTATGTATATATTATAAAAAGGTAAATGAGTATTAATTTATAATCGTAAACAATATAGAATCTAAATAATAGTAAATAATATGTAAACTATTTTCTTTTTATATTTGAATATTTAGTTTTGGATATTAAATAAGAGAAAAATACCTATAACTACATACTCAACTATCTCATTATCATCTAATATCCAAAAAATGCATACCTACCGATATGTACCTGGTGGTGTGGTTTATTTTAGCTGAGTGTAATTTTGTCAAGTGTTTTGGAAAGTTTTTTAGAGTATTAAATTTTGGGTGTTTAGTAGTGAGAGATTTGAGCTGCGTGGTTGTATTAAATGTTCATTACCCTCATTAATGAAAGTAGTTGTGGTATTTATACCCTTAATTATGGACCCATGGGCTTTTGGGTCAAATTATGAAACCGGGTCAAGTTTAATGACCAATTTACTTAATAAGCTGATTAACACATAGCTTAGTCAAAAGGTGTTTAGTCATTTTATACTTTTGTCCTATCTGGATAGTTCAGTGGGCAGTTTATGTCCGAATCGCCCTTGTCCGGAAATCTCAGTAGGCAGTGGTGGATATATCCGGACTCATCAATAGCCCCTTTTTTAAGCTTTGTCAAAAATCTTTGGCAGGACTAAAAAATTCACTTAGTCAGTAACGACATTTTCCGACCCATTTGTGTATCCGGCTTGAGGTTTGTCCGGACTAAAGTTTTCTCAGAATTCTAAGAGTTTCTCTTTGGATCGTGGGAAACATGTCACAATCTGATTCGACGTACCAACCGTTATTTACCTAGATTGGCGCTCCCACTAAACCTAAAAAGTAACCTATGCATTTAATTTTTCTCACGTCATCGCCGTCTTCAATCATTTCACAAATCTCTTCGTCTTCTCCTATGTATCAATTACCTTTTTCTACCAATATATAAATCATTTTTTACTGTTTCATTACCTTCATTACTCAAAAATCTTTTTCAAAGCTTTCCTTCCTCTCTTTCAAATTCGTTATTGGTTAGTTTTATGTTCACGGCTGGAAACGTTCTTGTAAACGGCGGCTGATTGAATCTGTCTGAGTTAGAAAGCAAGGGAAGTCGAACGAGAGAGGCGTATTGTTGCCGGTCTCCTGGTCTCCCCAAATGAAAAGTCTGATAAACCATCCCAAGAAGCTGATCAAGGATCATCTTCAACCATAAATCCAAAACCCAAACGGTTGTTCAAACCAAATCTTTCACCAATCCCATCAGGCTCCTCTGTTCAGGAGTCCGAACCTTCTACTACCAAAGAAAAAGCAGTATCAAGCGTTAGAAAACCCTCCCCTTTCATAGCCTTGAGATAAGATATTGAAAAATCTCCAAAAAAATCCAACCCACGCCGGACAACTCGTTTGGTGAAGGCCCAATCGACTGCCTCACAATCAAAACCCTCCAAACCGGAGGTCTCTAAATCAATATCCAAAGATAAACCCTCTGGATCGTAAATATCTATAAGAGACCCACGAGATAAGCCCTTCGGATCGGAGGCATCCAAAGTAGCTTCTCAAGCGAAGTCCTCCGGAACTGAGCCCTAATCGGACACCAGGCCTTTGGAAAACATTGGCGCTCAATCATCCGAATAGACCGTAGAGCCAGAAGCTGACACACTTCCATCCACAACAACTGATAAACCTTTCATAGTGATGAAAGAAGTGATGGAAGAAATGATGGAAGATAGTATCGAAGAGGCCCCATTCGAAACTGAACATCAGGGAAAAATGGGGATGCTGCCTTTGATAGGAAAGGGAAAGGCAATGAAGTTTGGAGTGGCTCATCCAGATCTCCCGGAGTGCTTGGATGGCAAGGTAGGACCTTGCTTCTAAAAATTCAATGTGAATTATTTGTTGGCCATGCAAAACATAAACTATGTTTATACTCATACTGCTGAGCTGGGCCGAAGTGAGGGATCTCAGAGTCAGTGAAGGTGAGGATTCCTGTCACTCCGGAGACTCCAATGGACTGCAAACTTAATGAAGTGGTCATCTACACCGAGCTGTTCAACTGGGGGCTCAGATTCCCCTTAGACCCAGAAATTGTCAGGTATTTCCACCTGATTAAGCTTTGCCCAAGCCAATTAAGTCCAAATGCTTGGTACTCCCTCCTTGCCTACATAATGACATCAAGGCTGTCCGGAATCCCTCTCCCTATGGAGAAATTTGTCGCTGTGGCAAGTCTGTGCAAGAATCATCACATCCGATTCTATCACCACAACATGGGAAACAGTTTCAAAGTGGTAGATGATTTGTTGGAGTTGGAGAAGAATTGAAGAACTCAGTTCTTATTCATTAGTGGGTCATCGGAAAATGGGAGAAAGATCAAAGCCAAGACTAACCCTAGCATGCTTACTAGTAGGTGGAAGAGTACAAGTAAGCTCTTCAATTTTGTTTTTCATTTTCTCATTTTCACTTTACAAACATTCCAATTCCGAATCACTCATTACTTCTTTTTCAGTATTACCGAAGGAGTATACTGGATATCTGGAGGAGGGGCAGACTACATGTGCCAAGCTGAATGTATGGGCTGCAGAACTTTGCGGGAATGCTTTCCACAACTGCTTCACCTCTGGCAATATGATGAGATCTCATTTGTGGAATACCACAGGCCGGAGAGATCTCACATAGAAATAGTTGACCACACCCCTCCTCCAGCTGTCATTCTTAAACAGACAGAGGAAAAATATGGTAAGCTGGTCTTGCCCTCTAGATTCAAGACTCCTAGCAATATGAAGGGAAAGAAAAATAAGGCTGCAACAGAGACAGTTCGGGTTGCTGCAGAAGAGACCGGTCCGGAGAACCAAGGAGGGGAAAACCAAGGAGGGATCGATGTCTCCTTGCTCCAAGTGGTTGACGATGAAACTGTCAAAAGGGCAGCAGAAAAACCAAATCCACCAAGGCCTCCGAAGAAGGACCGAAAACGGGGATCCAGTAGCGATGAAAGGGCTACCAAGAGGAAGAATGACACCTTAGGGGGAGAAATAACTCTTCGCCCTTCGTAGCTTCTTCCTCCAACAGCTTCTGCCGACCCTACTTTGGCAGAGAAAATTCCAACAAACTTGCAACTGGGAGAGGGAACAGGAGGAGGGCTTGACATCAGAGCCCTTCAGGATATTGGTCTTTACTTCACCGACTCGGAGAAAGATGACTTTGCTGGTCCTTTCCGTCCTTCAGGCTCTTCCAACATGGTGACCTACAATGGTAAGTATTTTTCTATTTCCGAAGACCAGGATATGGTGGCCCATTCTCTTTTATGTCATATCCAACCAGTGCTTGATCTGGAGAGGCAGGTGAAAAATCAGTCCACCCTTATCCAAACCCTTAATAAAGACGAAGAGTCTCTGTCAAAAAAACTCCTCAATGTCAATTAGAGCATAGAAGAGTTGAAAAAATAACTCGAAGTGTTGAAGAAGGATAAGGAGGATCTGTCGACCAAACTGTCCACTTCGGAGAATGCTAACACTGAGCTTCAAGCTAAGTGCTCTGGTTTGGAGAAATATCTCACTACCTTAAAGGAAGATATGAAGACCAAAGATGGTGACATTCAGACCTTGTCCGACGAAAAGACTTCTCTTGAAGAGGTTGTGTCCAAGGCAACCAAGGAGAAAGAAGACTTGGAGAAAGAGCGGGAACAGAAGATTCAGGCCAGCATTGATAAATATACCAACGAGGTGATAGATTCCTTGGAAGCAAGGTATGCTGAAGTGAAATATGACATGGTATTGTTTTTTCATGAAACGTTTCTGAAGAGGACACTTGGTCCCTTGTGGCAATATGTAGAGTATGAGGATATCCCGTTCCATACAATGGCAGATGGTGATAAAAAGAACTACTCTAGTGGAATCGATTCTACCACCGATGAAGAAAAAGAAACCGGGGAGAGTTCAAGCGCTGAACTCAAAGGCCCCAAAAAAGAAGGTGAAGCAGGAACATCCGAAGGAAATAAGCCCTGAGGTTTTTAACTATTTTTTGTGCTTTTTTAATCTTGCGAACTACTAAAGTCCTTGGATGGCCAAGGCGTTTTTGTAATTGTATCCGGAATGGGTCCGGATAAGTCTTTCATAACACTTAAAGTCCTTGGATGACCAATGCATTTTTTTTTATTTTAGTAACGTTATCCGGTTCATACCCGGACAGGCTTATCTATCAAATCTTGTCTTATTCCATACTTACTTTCAAGTTTAATGGCTAATGTTTAAAGAGCCCTTCTTTCTTCAAAAACATTTAACGTGAGAGTGTTTAATATCTCCGATGACATGTGTTTAATGGTCATCATTCAACCAGATTAATCCGATCTGTCAAAGATATTTAGCATTAAATTGAAGAATTGAAAAGAATTTTAATCAAACCACACTGAATATTGTAAGATGGTATCATATTTTATTGAAAAAAACGGGACACCTCATTAAAACCTCTCCGCGGTACCAGGGTAGGAAAGAGTATGCCCTATAATATTTACATTGAGTTTAAACAAGTAAATATTTACACAATTTTCATTCTAGATATAACCTGAGGTGTTCAATATTCCATGAGTTCTTCAAAATGCTTCCATCTTTGTCTTGAAGCCTATATGTCACAGGCTTAAGCTTTTCGGAGACCTCATAAGGGCCTTTCCAGTTCGGAGCCAGTTTGCCGAACTACTTTTCCTTAGTATGAAAGAAAACCTTTCTTAATACTTTATCTCCTGATTGAAAATCCCTTCTCTTGATCTTGGAAGCAAATCTTCTCATCATCAAGCTTGGTAATGGGTGGTTCTAAGATGAGCCTTAACTCTTCTTTCTTTCATTAAATCTGACTGGCTTCTAATTGCCAATTCATTGGCTTGTTCTGAATAGTTGTGGACTTTGTATGGTGGTAGGGTTGCTTCTATAGGAATAATTGCATCCATCCCATATACCAAGGCAATCTGAGACTCTTGAGTAGCAGCTCTAGGAGTAGTCCGGTACGCCGATAATACTTCTTGTAAATAGCTTGGCCACTTCCCTGCAGCCCCTTCTAAATTCTTTTATAAACCGGACAGAATAGTCCTGTTTTCCACTTCAACTTGGCCATTTTCTTGTGGGTGGAAAGGATAAGAGAAGCAATGTTGAATGCCCATAGATTCACAAAAACTCTCCATATCATTGTTATCAAATTGTGGCCCGTTATTTGTGGTTATCTTTTGTGGAACCCCAAATCTGCAACAAATGTCAGACAAGATAAATTTTATAACAGCATTTGAAGTAGTTCATGCGATGGAGGCTGCTTCTATCCAGTTTGAGAAATAATAAATGGCTACAATAATAGTCCTGCACCCTCCAGACGCTATTGGTAGAGGCCCAACTAAATCCAGTCCCCAACGAGCAAAAGGCACTGGCTCAGAAATTGACTCCATAGGAACTTCTGGGATATGAATTTCGTTACCATATCTTTGACATGGGTCACATTTTTCACAAATTCCTTAGCATCTGACATTATGGATGGCCAATAGTATCTGGCCAACAAAACCCTACGGGTTAGAGCTCTATAGCCACATTGTGATTATCCCTCTCCATCATGTAGTTCAGATAAAACAATTTGGGACTCTTCAGCCCCCAAACAACGCAGGAGAGGTCTGCTGAACGACTTTTTATAAAAAACCTCTCTTATGATCAAGAAACCGCGAGCCTTGTGTTTCATTTTCCTTGCCATAGCCTTCTCCGGAGGCAAAATTCCATCAGAGGTGTATTGAAGAAGGGGAAATCTCCAATCTTTGGATTGAACCACTTGTACACTCAAGCTATCCTCCTCTTCCTTGTTCTGATTTGATTGTATGGATGGGTATTCTTGTACATGAATCCATGGGTAGGACTCAGAGTATGCTATGGTTTCTAAGGAATCTGCCAGAGTGTTTTTCGATCTAGGAATATGCTCATAGCAAACATTTTTGAAGTTGGCTGCTACTTCTTTAAGAATGAATAAATATTTGATCAACTGCTCCTTCTTGGCTTCAGACTAACCTTGAGCATGGTGGATAAGAAACTGAGAATCACTCATTAATCTAACTCTTTTAGCCCCACATTGAAAAGCTAACTTTAGACCAACTATAGCTGTTTCATATTCAGATTCATTGTTAGAGGCCCTAAAAGCAAAGCATATAGCATGATATAATTTATCACCATATGAAGAGGTTAAACAAATCCCAGCCCCACAATCTATTGTGCTTGATCCACCATCTGTCCGGACCATCCACTCTTTTTTAGTTTTCTATTCTGAAGCTTGTTTAGTACTTCTGTTCGAATGAAACTCTACCAAGAAATCAACAACAAATTGAGCTTTAATTGCAGTTTGTGGGGCAAAATCAATGTCATAATCACCCAATTTCATTGACCGTTTGGTCATCCTGGTTGATATTTCTACTTTCTGAAAAACATTCTTCAAAGGAAAAGATGCTCAGACGATGATGGAATGAGATTGAAAATATGGCCTCATTTTTCTGGAAGCAATCACTAAGGCTAGTGCCATCTTTTCAAGCTTTAGCACATTCTGATACAGTCAAGTATACGTAAAGTGTTTCTCCGTCAACAGGTTTAAAAAAGGTTTTGGGAGAAGACAAATGCTTTTTTATTTCATCAAAAGTCTGGCCACACTGTGGAGACCAGTTAAAGTCTTTAACACCTTTCAAAGTCTGTAAAAACGGGGCACATTTGTCCGAAGACCTTAAAATAAAACGATTTAAAGCAGCTAATCTTCCTGTCAACCTTTGTACTTTTTTAATATTTCGAGGAGGGTCCATTTTTAATAGGGCATCAAGCTGGTCCGGATCAGACTGTATCCCTTTTTCACTTATTACATAACCCAAAAATTTTATGAAGTGCACCCCAAATACACATTTTTCTGGATTCAATTTTAAATTAACCTTTGTCAAGTTGGCAAAAGTTTCTTGAAGATCAGTTAGGTGCAACTCTTCTTCTAATCTTTAACCATCACGTCATCGATATAAACTACCATATTTCTTCCAATCTGATCAGCAAATGCTTTGTACACCAACCTTTGATAAGTAGCCCCAACATTTTTCAACCCAAAATGCATCACATTGTAACAATGTAGACCCCTATCTGTAATAAATGTAGTGTGATCTTGGTCCTTCAGATCCACATGTATCTGGTTATATCTGGAGAAGGCATCTATGAACAATAATAGCTTGTTTCCAGATATGGAGCCCACCAACTGATCTATCCGGAGGACTGGATAGAGATCTTCTAGGCACGCTCTGTTGAGGTCAGTAAAGTCGATACACATACGTCATTTCCCATTTTTTTCTTAACTAACTCTGGGTTGGCTGTCCATAAAGGATACTGAGACTCATTTATGTTCCCCATCGTGGTAAGCCAGTTAACTTCTTGGACTATTACATCAACTTTTTCCTTAGAAAAAGCTCTTTTTTTGCACAACAGGTGCAACATCTCTCCGGATGGACAACTTGTGTGATATAACACTTGCTGGTACTCCGGTCACATCAGCATTGCACCAAGCTAAAACATGTTGGTGACCTGCCAAAAAGGACAACAACGTTTTCTTCAATTCTGGTGCCATCTTGGAGCCAATTTTAACACTCCTTCAGCCATAGAGTGGGTTTCAACTTCTTCAATTGGTATCATAACACCAGGGGTCTCTCTGGGGTCATCAATTTCAACCTCACCCCAAAGGGCCCCAATAACTACTAATCTTCATTAATCTGGACTGCCCCCAGAGTTTTAGGAGCAAGTGCAGTTGCATAACATTCTCTTGATATCTTTTGGCTACTCCGAACAACTCCCACTTGTCCTTGAACTGCATACTTTAAACATTGATGGACTGTTGAAGCCACAACATGCATCCTAGAGAGCCAGGACCTTCCAAAGAGCGCATTGTAACATATGGGGAAATCTACCATAACGAATAGTACCCTGACCATCTTCTTAAAAGGGTCTTTTCCCAACTATACCTCCTCCTCAAATTCTCCGATTACATCCACAGAGCTCTCTGTGAAGCCCACAATGGATCTGTTTGAACGTTGAATCACTACCGGATTCTTCATCTACTTCTAAAAACTTTAAAAAGAGAATATTGGCTGAGATGCCAATGTCCATCAGAATTCGCCTGATGTCGTTCCCCCCAATTGAAGATCCTATCACCACATCATCCTCATGAGGACCAACTATATTTCTTAAATCATCCTCATAAAAAACAATGAAATGAAAAGAAATTTGAGACTGATAAGAAGACATGCCTCCTCTAACTGAGTAGCTAGAGTGTGAACATGCTTATTCCTTGAAGAAGGAGTCGAGGCAGTCATAGTGTCCCCCCCAAATATAGTAAGTGACTCAAAAAAGCTTATGAGTCCAGACACTATCTTAATTCGTTCTGTTATGATCCCCACTTTATTCCAGATTGGATCAGGATCCAAATACTCTGAATCAACATCAAATATTTCAAGGATCACCATAGATCCTTCTAGAGTTGATGTCCCCGAATTGTTTGTTGGACCAGTTCGGGAAGCATTATTAGATCTGTCTCCACTCCTTCTCTTGACATAAGCTCCCAGTTGCCCCTTTCAATAAGATTCCGTACCTCTTGTTTCAAAACGATGCAGTATTTGGTGTTGTGGCCAATATCATGATGATACTAGAAAAAACAAGTATTATGACTTTCCCTGGGTGATTGAAGCGCTGTCGGCTTCCAAAGATGCACCGCATCTTTAGTTTTGTCATAAATGGTTGCCACATTCTCCTTTAACTCGGAAAACCACTCCGGTTGGACCCAAAGTCCTCGTTTATATCTGGACTGCTGGCTCTGAGCTGGATTTGGGTGAGATTGAGTCTGTTTGGCCCTGTTGGACCCCTGTCCGGTTTATTTGGCCTTGTATCCGGACTGGTTCTGGTTTGGAGCAGCTGGGGCAGACCTCACTTGTCTCTGTACCCTAATTTCTTTGTTTCATCCACGTTGATTTGTTTTCCCACCTGATTTAGCAAACTTCCCCAAGTTATGGCCTTCTTCCTTGTTACTGAATCAGCTAGATTATCAGGGTTTAACCCTTGTCTCAAAGAAGCTATTTCTACTTGCTCAAACTTCCTCTTTACTCCCAGCAAACTTCCTTCAGAAGGCCACCCAAAATGTGTCGAAATTTTTGATACAACCCTGTGGCAAGCTGTTGTACCATTTCAGAGCACTTCCCGTAAAGGATTGAGAGAAGGCTCTACACAGAAGTTTGCCATTATCATCAAAGTTCATCATAAATTTTTTAAACTGTTCCAGATGGTTGTCATGATCTTTTCTCCCATCGTATTTCTCTATTTTAGTACTGTCAAACCTCCTAGGAAGGTTTCCAGACAATATCTTGGTAGACAATGGTGATTGCCTTTAATTCCGACTACGACTAAAACAATGTCTTCATTAGGTGTTGCAAAAAGACCTGTCTCATCATGGAAATCAAAAGGATCAATCAACAGCTGGTCCACATGCTTGTGACTATGGTTGTGGCTGAGAGACGAACCTTTTCCCAGATGCCTCTTTAGTCTCCCATGCCTATCTCTCTTTTTTGAATATTTTTTAACTAACTTTTGTTTCTTCCTGGACCTCCCCTCATCACTTCTTGATGACAAATACTCCTCAAGATCATCCTCGTTCGAAAAGCTATTAGAGGACTCAGATTCTGATCTCTCCACCGGCTTGGACGGGTGAGATTTCTTGGAACTGACATGGGTCTTTTTTGTGCTCAAATGAGTCTTTGCTGATGGGTTATTCTCCCTTGGGCTGTCAGTATGGTGAAGGGCTGACACCTTTGACTTTTCCTTATAACCATCTCTGCCTTTCTAGTGGCCCTCAATGCTTCTATTTTAGCTTTCAACTTATCTCGCTTTTCGGTACTGTACACATTATTTTCCCCCAACACCTCCACCAAAGGTGGTGAAATTGCTTGCTCGTTTGGATTCATCCGAACAGGGTTTTTTTTTTGGTTTTGAATGCTAGATCCAGGCACCTTCCGCTCCCACTGTGGTCGCCAATTTGGTGAGGTTTATTGTAACTGAGGGTAATTTTGTCAAGTGTTTTGGAAAGTTTTTGAGAGTATTAAATGTTTGGGTGTTTAGTAGTGAAAGATTTGAGCTGTCTGGTTGTATTAAATGTTCATTACCCTCATTAATGAAAGTAGTTGGGGTATTTATACCCTTAATTATGGACCCATGGGCTTTCAAGTCAAATTATGGAACCGAGTCAAGTTTAAGGACCCATTTACTTAATAAGCTGATTAGCACATAGCTTAGTCAAAAGATGTTTAGTCATTTTATACTTTTGTCCTATCCGGATAGTTCAGTGGGCAGTTTATGTCCGAATCGCCCTTGTCCAGAAATCTCAGTAGGTAGTGGTGGATTTATCCGGACTCATCACCTGGAACTAAAAAGTAGACACAAATATCACTCCTAGTATAAATAAGTTGTTTTAGGTTGAAAACGTTTTTCCTTTTTGAACCAAGACCTTTCAGTACCCATTTACTCTCAAACTCACTAAACCCAGTAAAAGCACTACACTCAGAAACCCACATACTAAACCCAGAACCAAAAACCAATTATCTACCCGTTTACCTCTGACAAAACCTCTAACGACTGTTTCTCACTCCGTAAACACAATCAACACGTCACCGAGTGTTGTTCATTTTCAAGAAATGCGTATTTGTCGATTCGTTTGTCGTTCAAACGTCGACAAAAACCTATAGGTACAAAATCGAATCTACAAAAACAAATTCATTGTATTTCCTTCTTCACCAGCATTTAGCTTATGCATTTGTAAATTTTTATTGTATTTAGAGTGTATTTCGGTGGATTATTACAACTACGTTCTTAGTTAAGCTCATATTGATGTTACGTATATCTTTGAGGAGCGGTAGCTTGTGGTTTTGGTGGACATTTTTTGGGGTACTTTCCAGGGTTCTTATGTACATATATTAAGTTATATTTTAATGCATTGTATTATTTCTAGGTTGTACTGTATTTTGTTGTTTTTGGGTTTAGTTGTTGTGACTCAATTTTCGATTTTCAGTTAATGTGCATGTGAAAATAACACTGAAATCAAATTATACTCATATAAAAAATACATTAATCTCACAAGTCCTTTAAATTTTGTACGAAGAACTTGCACGGTTGTATTGGGCTAGGGAATTATGTGTTAGTTCAAAGAACTTGCACAATTATGTTTGTGCATTATGTCATCCTATAAACTCGCATAGGTGATTTTCAAAAGAATCAGTATGGTTGATTTTTCAAACAAATCGAATTTACAATATTCAAAGAAGTAGTATAATTGAAGTTTTAAATAAGTAGCATGATTGATGTTTCAAAGAAGTAACATGTTATTCCTCGTTATTCAACCCGTGCTAATTCATGTTTTGTAAGAAATATGTCTCTAAAATGATGTTTTTACAGATCAAGATTAATGAGCATCCTAACTCTGATGAAAAGAAATATCAGTAAATTTAAACACATCGAACCTGCAAAAGACACACCCTTCTATACATTTTTGAAAGCCACATTCAACCTCCGCAACCAGAAATTATTTATGAAAAATCATTATCAGCTGATTGAGAAGATTATAAAGACGTTTATGATCGAGGAGGACACTTTCCAAATTGGGCCAAAACTGTTCAAGCTAACGATGAACAATGTAAAGAGTATTTCTAGGCTTGAACACGATAATGAGGAAATGCCTTTAGCAAAATCAGGAGATTCTCATCTCGATTCGAAGAAGGTGCCGAAACAGATTCGAAGATCAAGCAAAATACTTCATGACTGGAAGTTCAAGTTCTGTTATAAGTAGGATGTTCAGATGCACTAATTTAGAATGGTTTGTGTTATTTTACAGGAATGTATAGTCAAAGCCATAAGGGAAGGGGGGAAGCATGTTGCGAAAAGCGTTGCTCGACTATTGATCTTATTTCTTTTCTCTACCATGTTTTGCTTAGTTTCAGGAGATATTCTAGGTTTGATAGTGGTATATTATATCGAAAACCTGGGAAAAATAAACAACTATGAATTGTCTCCAGCAATATTGCAGAAACATCTCCGGTCAATTGGAGTTTGTGTTGCTGTTGGAAAACTCGATAGAGTTATCGATTGTGTTGCACTTTTATTTGTAAGAATGTTGATATATAAATAAATACAAGTTTAAAAAATATGTCCTGATTCTAATAAACTTTGTGATTCAACCCTTCATTATGGAGCATACAACCATTGCGCAAGCACTCGCCAAACCGGATATGATCCCAAGATGGTACAAACGGTGGGGATAGGATTGCAAGTCGTCAACCATGAAGATAATTAAAAAGCTTCACCTGCTAGAAGATAATGAGGTATGAAATATATATTCCTAAACGTTATTATATTTTGTAAAGAACTTGGATACTTTTAGTATGGTAATCTAAAGAAGTAGTATGGTTAATTTTTCAACTAAACCGTTATAATTTTCAAATGAGTAACATGGTTGGCGTTTCAAATAAGTAGCATGTTTACTTCCTCTTTAGTATAACAGAACATACATTGTTTTAGCATCGTAGAACATGCATAGTTTTAGGATAAAAAACTTGCACATTTAAAAAAGTAAAAGAATCGAATGGTCTGTAAGAAACCAATAAGATTCCTAGTGACTAATTACTACATTGTTCTTCATTGGATAGATTTTGGAGGCTGAGCTGACGTTGACTGAGGCTGCATTAATATTCAACATTATTGATCTCATATGGGCCTTTTAAGCAAGCCGGATGGTTCAATATACAAAGAACTAGTGTAGTTAGATTATAACGAATACGTAACATGTATAATATTCAATAAAATTATACGACTGGAAATACGCAAATCTCACATGGTTGTGAACATACGGATCCAGCATAATTGACAGACTTGAAATCAAATTTTTCAATATACAAATAAATCACATGGTTGGATTATAAGAGAATAAGTAGCATGTATAATATTCAATAAACTCGCAATCTTAGATATGCACATATCGCCCATGGTTATAAACACAAGGATCTAGCACAACTGATAGACTTTAAATCGAATTTTTAATATACAATGAACTCGTACGATTGGATTATGACAAAGAAGTAATATGTGTAATATTTAATAAATTTGCACGGGTAAAAATGCACAGATTTTGTATGGTTGTAAACACAAGGCTATAGCACAATGATAGGCTTACAATCAAATTGTTAGATATACAAAAAACTCGTGCGGTTGGATTATAACGAAGAAATAGCATGTATAATATTCAATAAACTCGTACACTTAGAAAATATAAGATTTTGCATGGTTATAAACACAAGGATTTAACACAGTTGATTGACTAAAAATCGAATTGTTCAATATATAAAGAACTCGCGCGATTGGATTATAACAAATAGGTAGCATATATAATATTTAATAAACTCACACAGTTAGAAATGCACATATCTTGGATGGTTGTAAACACAATGATCCAGCACAATTGATAGACTTAATATTGATTTTTTCAATATACAAAGAACTCACGCAATTGGATTATAACAAAGAAGTAACATGTATAATATTCAATAAACTCGCACAGTTTGAAATGCAAAGATCTCACATGGTTGTAAACATAAAGATCTAGTATAACTGATAGACTTAAAATCGAATTGTCCAATATACAAAAGATCACGTGGTTGGATCATAATAAAGAAGTATCGTCTATAATATTCAATAACTCACTCGATTAAAAATGTACAGATCTTGCATTGTTATAAACACAAGGATTTGGTACAACTTATAAACACTAGAATCAAATTTTTCAATACACAGTAACTGGCATAGTTGGGTTATATAGAAGAAGTAGCATATTTAAAAATGTAGATAAATCGCATGGATGTGTAAGCAAAGATTCACACGTTAAATTTGGACCTCACAGGTCCTCTTGTTATGGACTAGTTTCGAACAACGACCACACCTTAGCTCATTGGTTTTTATTTCTCTTCTAGATATAATACACTTCTTCTTA
The DNA here is from genome assembly GCA_036936605.1 of Limnanthes douglasii subsp. nivea. Taxonomy (NCBI): domain Eukaryota; kingdom Viridiplantae; phylum Streptophyta; class Magnoliopsida; order Brassicales; family Limnanthaceae; genus Limnanthes; species Limnanthes douglasii. Next base: position 189,542,782 of record JAUPFV010000003.1, on the reverse strand, counting down.
GGTCTCACAACTTATTTATTGACGTTCAGAGGAAAAATTAAAGGTTTTGACGAATCATTAAAGCTTAATCTTTCTCTAAAATTGGTTATATGCGGTATGCTAAAAGAGTAAGTTGACAGTGAAGAATGACTCTATCAACGTTATATGATCCTGCTGAGTCGATTGTATTGCCGCTAAAGCGTGAGACCATGGAAACAATCATGTTGCCAAGAACCACAAGAACATTTGAAATCCATCATATTAACAACCATAACAAGATCTGAAAAAACTTCAAATAAAGCGCAGAAGAATTACAGCCTAGCCAGGTATGACATTTTTCACTTTAACTTCTTTTCATACTCACGACATAAATTAGTACTATAGCTTAGCCTCTCCGAGTAACGTTGTCAAATTTGAGTCATAAGTAAGACTCTAATCTTGTCAACAAACTCAACAATGGGTATAATGCACAGTTTTTTACATAAGCGTTAAATGATTCAGCCGGAGTAGATGCCATAACACCATATCATTTCTTCTTAACAAATGCTTGAGCATACTTCTCTCGAGGTAAATTTTCAATAAAATTTTGAATTCTCGAACCACATTCACATAAAATTCTGAAAATATTCATTAAGAATATCTATCATTGGAGTATAAGGACATCGATTAAACATACATAACATAATAGCTTTAAACTCTATATTAGTATGATCCATAACATGCTTCAAATTCTGAACAAGATAAAAAATACAGTAGGCATGATGGCAGTTTGAATACAAGACATAAACAACATTAACGATACCTAAATGACGGTCCGAAATAAATATGATTTGACACTCCAACAAATGAGGTTTTAAACTCTTTAAAAACTATAGCCAATGACCAGCATCTTCACTACCATCAATACCAAATGCAACAAAGAATATACTTGCAAAACAAAATGAATAAATTGCATTTACATGTCTAGCAAAATATACAAAAAAGTCGCATGTTTACTATATACAATAACTTCCATGGATAATTTTACAATACAACTCTCATTGTCGTCAAACACGGATTTTACATGTCTAGCATGTTTAAAATATACAAAGAACTCGTGTGGTCTGATATATGATAAATATCATGGTTCAAATATACAAGAACTCACACGGGCGTTTCTAATTTTAACAAAACTCATAGGTTATAAAAATATAAGAAAATCATGAAACTAACCATTCTTACCATTTTTTGCTAAAACAAGTAGTAATACACCCATCTGTTTGTCGGTTAGAAAGGTTCCATCAATAAACAACATCAGACGACATGACCGAAAACCTTGAAAACAGGAACCGAATGGTATAAAATATCGCTTGAAGATGTTTCTAGTAGCTAATTCTAAGTGGTAGTCGGTAGTAATATCATGAATCTTTAATTATTTGAAGTATCCATTGAGTAAACTAAAATAACTAGAACTATTTTAGAAAACTCCCCTCATTGCCTTCTCTAGAGCATTTTATGATAAACGATAAAATATGTAATAAATCATAGTCATGTTTAACAAAATATTGTATATTTTTTGCTGTCACAGAATGACATGTTGTAATAGAACATGAATTTCCCCTGCAATCAAATCTGATGTCAAATGCTTCCAATGTTGTTTGGAGAAAACGGGGCTGCAAGTACGCCATTCAACAAACCACTTAATCGTCATGAAGTTGGTGTTTGAAATATAAGCAGTGATCTTAGTTATTGTATTATGCATGCATTTGAAAGAAAATACATGATTTAAGGCATATCAACATAAAGATAACTTTATAGCTGCAACACTTTCATAAAAAATTTGACCAACACCCGTGATAGCATCAGCCCAACTAATAGTAGCAATTTTTTTTTTGTGATCCAAAAACCCTAAAGCATTACTCTTCTCCCCACTAGTTAGTTGACTATTCAGGGGTTCTGCCAAACTTATGTTATACTATTTACACTTTTTAACATCAATCTTATGAACAATTTGTTGTTATATAACAAAACTAACACTTTTAAATGCTCCACATCAAGATATATATCTAATTCGCAAAAATATTTATATTTATTAAACAAACAATTCTTGTGGTCACCGCAATAATGTAGTTACCTCTAACCAGCTCTTCCCATTTACTTTCAGCGTACTCTTGAATACTTTGAAAGTTTTCAAACTCGGTAAAAGGGGCAATTGCACTTTAGTGACCATTTTTGAAAGTATAAATTCGTGGTTTAGACATATATTATCATGCATTGAACCATTAAGAAACAGTTATGTGCATGGTCTGTTATAGGACAACTCGTATGTTTAACAAACCTAAACTCGTATGGTCAAATAAAGAAGAACTCGCATGGTTGAGTATACAAAGAAAACGCATGTCTATCTTGAACACAACTTACACTCTTTATTAACAGAAGAATCTCATCGTAAATCGCAAAACAAATCGCATGGTTATCATAACTATTTTCTACTAAACTCGCATGTTCATGTATAAATGATATATCATGAAGAAATGCACAAATCTAACATCTTCTTTAAATGAACTCGCATCGTTAACCACAAATGTCTAGACCCTTTAAAATCGATTATATATATTATTTAATCTTAATTAGATATAATAGCTAAATCAAATACATAATACAATCAATTTATTACTTACAACATAACAAAACCCATGAAATACTACTATTATACATTTTGTTTCTAAAAAAAGAACGAAAACAGAACCAGAAACATAGAAAGTTCGTAAGACACACCTCACAGGACTGATAAAACAACCTCCGGTGTGAAACAATTCACGCTCGATTCTGATTTTGTTTGTATGCTCAGGTGAAACAACCCGAAATCAAAAAACTCGAATGATGCTGAAAGATAGTTCAAACTCAATTTTATCATCGATGGATTGAGAAACACTATTTGTTCATCGTCGATATATAGCCTACGATATGTTCAGTCTCTGATTTAAATCGATCACCTGAATGATTTAAAATCAAGTATTTTTAATAGGGTAAAATATGGTATGAAGAGAAAAAAAGATGACTACTAACAAATTCACATGTTTAAAAAATCAAAGAAGAAAAAAAAAATCTAACAATCAAACTTCTATATTTGATAGAAGGTATTGAAAGGATATTTGAGAGAGTATTTGAAGTATAAAAAAACTAAGTTTTAAATGTGAGTTATTTATCTAAAAGAAATGTTAAATAAATGTAAATATTAATTTAATTTATGACAAGCGTCTTTGGTGCCATTTCTCATTAAATAATCCGATACCAAAATTAGTCTTATAATAATAATACTCTTAATATTTATTTACATAATAAAATCATTCATTAATGAAAAATGAAAGTCCCGGTCCTTTGTGCGTGCCACGTTAGATCATAATTCCACAATCAAACAAAAGTGCCATGGCTTTCTTTTTGTTATAAAAGTGGTTTTTCTGAGTAGACAGGTGCATGGCGTTTCAAACTCCAACCTCCCCTCCTCTCACCACCTTGATCGTCGTCACTCACGCGAGGCTAAAGGCGGTTACTCCCATGGCTTTCTTCAGTTTCGTCAGCCCTAAATCACTTGTAAGCTCTTAACCGCTTTAAATTTTACGACTGATTCATCAAACTCCATTGTCTACTCACTCTTCTTTACACCTCATACCTCTGGTTTCCTTCGATTTTCCCCTTAATCGGTTTTAGGGTTTCTCCTGACGAACCTCGAGAACCATGATTTTCGCGTTTATTTTGATGTAATATATTTCTTATTGTATTGTGAGTCCTTCGTAAGGTCACTTAGCTTGACTAAGTTAACTCTTTTAGCGCTGTAGTCTTTTGATCGGTTTGTATTCTTCATTTTTGCTAAACACCTGTTTGTTATTGCTGGTTTGTAAATACCCATGTATGCTTGATTACTAGTTTTGTATATGTTTTCATGTCATTTTCATAGTAGTATACAATTTGTTATAGAGTTGCGATTCTCCCAATATTTTGATAAACATATGCTTGATTAATTTAATAAAAAGAAATTTACACTACCTGAATATTATTATTTCTGTAGTTCGGTCCAGGCTTTAAAGTTTTTGGATTCTAGTCTTTTATGTACTTTCTCTGTTATTCCTTCAATATACAATCTTGTCTAGTAACTGGTAAAGTAAGCAATTTTATATATTTATTTACCATTCTTCCTTTATGGTTTCAGGTCTGGATTCAAAATGCATTTTCTGGGGATTTGGATACTCTATATCCTTCTTATATGTTTAAAAGCTGAGTTATCATTCTTTACTTTTGGACGTATGAGGTAGTTCTGTTTTTTCATAAGTTGTCCCAGGTACAAACTTGGAGTTGAATGTCCTTTCTCTTTTGCTAATTGATTTTTGCAAAATGGCTGTGTTTGTTTATACTGTGCATCCTTAGCACTGCTTACTGTTTTAGGATTTGGAGTAAATATAGTGACAGTCGTGTTGATTTTATTACTGGCAATTACTAGAAGAGATGCCAGAGTCCGCACCAGGGTAAGTTCTTTTCTCCCAAGTTGGGATACTTGATATGAATAGGATATACTGCATCTAAAGTTTTATATTCATATTTTTTAATTATATTACTGACGAAATGCCTTGTTACCAAGAAACGACGTAGATCATGTATACACATGAAGTGGACATTATTTATTTTCTTCAAATATGTATAAAAATAAGCTGAAGTTTGACTGGGTTTGTGTATATGTTCTGTTTCTCATGTACGCATGTGTATCTAGAACGAATTTTCCAATAGAGATTGCTTCTCCATGTAATATTTGGCTTGCACACAGCTACAAATGTTTTGATGTATTACAGGCTCATAGTGGTTTATATCGACGAGCTTGGTTGTCTCTCTGAAGTATTTCCCTCTTTTAGTATCGTTTATTGAGGTCTTATATTTAATACCACACAGTTCAATGTTCTCATACTAAGTGCGTCTAAACGTAATTTAAGACAAAATAGGACTTGGTGTGCGGATTTATATCTATTTGGTCCTTTGACTTTTAATATCTACTTCATGTTGCATTGCTCCATATTACTCCCCTAAAGAATATCATTTCTTTCTTACTGTTCCATACTGGCTTGCAAATAAGAATCTATCATCTTGAATATTCGTGCATGGTCCAAATCCCTTAGTGTTACTGATTGTAAACCTGGGTATATGTGTTGTCTGTTTTATATTTTTAATTTTTTTGGAGAATGTGGTAAACAAAGAACTAATAGCTCTTTCTTGTTTGTCCTTGGTTTCTAAGGAGGCTTTGAGTTGAAGTAAAAATAGTTGGTTTCAGTGCGTAAGCTAACTTTGACATGTAATCCTTTTGGCTTTTGTGTTAAAGATATCTACTCAAACAAAATTTAAGGAGACGGTTTTCTTGTACTTCCTTCCTGCACTTGGAGCCTGTCTATCTTGTCTGGACCTTATATTTCTGCTGAAGAAAAATTTAAACGGGGAGATAACTATATATCTTGAGTGGCTCTTCAAATTTTCGCAGTTAGCAACCTGGGTAAACTTTACAAACTTTATAATGCTCCTGTGGACATATGGATGTCACTCTGCAAACTTGAATTTGAAGTTGAGCTTAATATGCAGACGGTGATCATACTCTCATCACTGCTTCGCATTCACTGCCTTTTTCTCAACCGCATTTTTTGTTTCTGGTGGCTTTTAAAATTAATAACCGGAGTTCTTCATTTTAGCTTCTTGCCTCATCAAACAGAGGTAATCCTTTGGGAATATCTGGTGTCTTACATTTGAGGTATACTTTCTTTGTAGCGCAGAATGAGAAATAAATAGCGAAGTTAATCACACAAATTTCTTATTTCTGTAAGTAACATCAGTATTTGGCTTGTGTTAATTTGTTCAATGCAGTTCGTAGTCTAATTCATATCACATTGCTATCATGGTAGATGAGAAAATTTCGAATAATAAGCGCAATATCTTAATGTTGGATACCTCATTTCATCATTAAAATTAGAATCTGAGCTCCGAAAGTTGCAAACTGTACTATTATAAGTTAATTATTAGTCTGATTAATCCTCAGTTGATCTATAATGCATCGTAGTGCTTTTGTATGGAATTAAATATATATCTTGTACGACAGTATAGGGTTTAAGCTTATACTGTTTTCTAAATCTATAAGGCCTCTTTTGTACTGCTGAACTGGGGTTTATTTAACTCTTATATAGAACTGGTTTGGCACTAACTGTTGGTCTTGTTGTCCAGGCTCTAGTTTGTTTCATAGAGAGCTTTCTTGTTTTATTGGATATTTTATTTGGAATCTACATCAATATGACCAGGATACAGCCGGCATCTTTAGATACCAGGTACACCGTAATAAATTTTTATATTTGATTTCTTCAGTTTTGGATTAATAATTTGAAAACTTAAATTTGCCCTTGCACAGCATTATATGCACTATTGTGGATATTAACTTAACATGCATGAAGGACAGATTTAAAATTATTAGGTTTTAAAGGTCTAAACTGACAATTGGCTTGCTCCATATTGTTTATTTTGCTGCTAATTATCTTTGTTGGAGTGAAGATATTGACATTGGGCTCTTTACTATTGCTAAATTATGTTTGTTTCTCTATGTTATTTTCCGCATATTTGCACATGATTTCCCTACTTGAACATCCATTGACTAAGTTGTTTGCTTTCACCAATTGTAGATCATTGGAAGATCCATTTCTTCATGCGGGGACTGGCAATGAAGAAGATCGTGATAAGGACATTGTAATAGCTTCCTAATCTCTCTTTCTTCTCTGTTAGATTCACATGATATTTCTTCCATGCCTTCAATATCTAATCCAATTTTTAGCCTTTGGGAGAAAGTGTCTAACTGTCTATAATTTAAAGTCGTTAATCACTATAGCATTGTGAGAGAATTATAGATATGCATGTTAAAAAATACTATGTGAATATTCGAGAGTTTTAATAATGATGATAAATGACTTGAATTAACTATAAAATTTAGTTTGAATCTAAATCCATAATGTACTATTTTCCTTTCTAAGTAGCTGTGCATAACAATGTACATGCAATTAACAAACAAATAAAGCAATCCTCTGAATAATTTGGAAAGTTCCATACGGTTGTTTCTTTGATTTGAATTTTTCTTAGAAGATTGGTGATACATTTTTTTCCCTGGTTCATTAACTTTCAATTTAATTCTTTCGCCTATGCGTAGTGTAATAAAACACATATCCCAATGCATTTTACAGAAATCGAAGCTTAAAAACCATAATATCAGATGCTTCCTCTCCTATTAGGCGGCTTACTAACAATGTTTTTCTTTCTGTCACGGCGATCCTTAGAGCTGGTGGGATTCATTGACATTTGGATGTATAACTTCTGTCATGAAACATGGAGTGTCCAAGCAACTTGACTTCGAAGATTTACTCTGGTTACCGACTAATATGGATCCATCTTCTTGTCATGAGAAGTTACTAAGCAGCTGGCAATTTCTAGAGAGAAAAAATCCAACTAATCATCCATCTTTACTGAGGGCCATCTGCTATGCATATGGATGGCCATACTTTCGTCTTGGTTTTTTGAAGGTCTAGTCATCAGCCTTGTTTTCTGTTGAAATAGTTTGTCAATCGAAAATAGTATTTTCAATTATTTTTGCCAACTCTAATGATCCACAGAGAAAAATATCTTTTTTTCTATCAGTCATAATAAGCAGTAGCGGTTCAGTTACGCAAGATATGGTAGCTGGTTTTCTAGCTATGCTTACATACATAAAGTTAGAGATATATAATGTTACCTTTCCGCAGGTGTTTAATGATTGCATTGGCTTTACAGGACCTCTGCTACTAAATAAACTCATTCAGTTTCTTGAAAAAGGTTTGTGACTTTTACAGTTTTTTGTTGTTACCTTAAGATTTCACATTTATTTATGATTTTTATCGATTTTATTGCTAGATTATTGTGTCCTTTTTGGTGGTTTTAGACACTAAGTGGAGTCTAGTTTATTTGTTCTGTTAGATTGATGTCTTGAGCTATCATATATTGAGGAAAGGTTATAAGGAAGTCCTATTTACTAGTGTTTCATCACTCTATATTCCACAGGAATGTTGTACACTTCATGATTCTTTTCAAATTATTAATTATCAGTTGTAGTGAATGTTATTTTCCAGCTCGGTTTACCATTCTGAATATAGAGAAACCAATGTCTTCAGCACAAAGGGCTCTAAATTATCAGATGGAATTCTTTGGTACAAGTTTATGATTGTTGCCATCTCATTTGTTATTATTATTATATGTACTGACTGTTTAAGTTTACTATATTCTCTATTTTTTAAGGTAACATTAGTGTGTGTGACATGCAAAATTACGGATTATGCTTTTTTTTTTTTTGTTTCTTCCAAAGTTAGATTTGAAACTATGAAATCTTATACAAGACCTTTTATCACAATCTTTCAAATGTGTAGCAAGATAGAGTATGCAATTTTGGTAAAGCAATCATTGCACCAGAACCTAAATAATCAAAGTGTAATCACAAGCCGTTCGATCTCGACGTAGTCATCGTGTGACTGATTTTGGATAGTGGGTGATCCATTTGATCATTGCATGTATCAGCCAATGATAGAATTTTGTCAAAATAGAGGAACTGCAGGAACTTATTTATTTTGTAATTCTACCCAAGTCCATACCATTGAGAAATGTTTTTGAGGGCAAAGCCTGTATTCACAAAATTTGTTTGTTTTTTCCGAATGTAGGTTCTGGGAATTTGGGCTATATTCTTGCATTGTCCCTCGGTCTGACATCTATACTGAAGTAAATCTTTGCAAAGTGGTTATGATATTAAATTGGAATTTCGCTCTTTGTCTTTTGTGCAGCTTACATCCTAGTAGCAGTTTCCATAATTAGTTATAAGTAGAAACCCACATCTGAATGAGTTAATACGCCTAAAATTTATCATAAAATGTAGAGACATATACATATCTTAGCTGCTTTGCTATGAGTTGAATTAGATTTATTACACAGTCATTCGAAATTGGGTCATCTTAATTAGCAAAAATGAACTTACATGATGTTTATCCATCACATTTGGGCAAAGAAATGTGTTTATCGTCTTTATTCAGAATTCTTCTACCTAAACATGATAAAAGCATAACTCAACTTGTAATTTTCGTAGATCAATATCGGACTGGAAAATCATCTAAACACATTATCTAGGAGAACTCACTTTCTCGCATCAAACCCAAACCTCAGCTGAGAGACAATACAGATGACCTTGTGATTCTATTGAGTTAAGTGTATGATGCCTGACATTTGTCACTAAAAAATGATGATACCTTAATTATCACTTGAAGATGAATTCACATGGTTGCCTTCAGTTTTTGTGGCCATCGTGGCCATATGAAACGTCTTCTTTCTTCTATTCTCCTGGCACAGGGATCAGCTCGTCACCCATTGTCCTTGGTGCCAATGTGCTTGATGCAGTTTGATTAGATTATTGGTAAAAGCTGGTAACCTTTCCTCATACTTTGCAGATCTTTTCTTGATACACAATATTCTTTTTATCTCGCGAGGCTGAAGCTAAATCTACGATCTAGTATCATGACTCTTATTTACCGAAAGGTATATCTAAATTTAGACTGTATCTCTGTTGAAAAATGTTGTTTCCTTTATTCCAAAAATGTTCTTTTCTTGATGCATTCATATTTCATGTTTAGTGTCTGTCGACGAGCATTGCGGCTCGATCAGAATTCTCTCAGGGAGAAGTTCAGACATTTATGTCTGTTGATGCTGATCGAATTGTCAACTTGTGTAACAGTTTCCATGACATTTGGAGGTAAATTTATTGCTCTGTAAAATCATAAACTGCCACTTCTGCATAAATAATCTCAGATTTATACCAGAAACGTTACATCCATAGGTTGAGTCACAATTCGATTGTAGATAAGGCCATCAGGGTAGTAGGACAGAAACTGAGTGAAAAAAACTACTGCTGCTCTAGGAAGTATCTCTCTCTAGTAGTTTAAATAAGTTTAACATTGTTTACACTACGTGTTGGGTGGAGCCTGGTTTAGGGCCCAACCATATGTACTAAACCTGGTGCATGTTATTAGCTACATTCTTAATAGTAGATTTGTGCTTATTATTGGACTTTGGGTCTTGTCATAATTTAAGGCCAAATATATAAGTCAGCAATAAGGATTTCTAGTGTAAACAAGTTGATCGTAGATCGGGCTATCAATCAGGGTCATACTAGTAGGACAGAGACCGAGTGAATGAAACTACTCTTACTCTAGGAATATCTCTCTCTATTATATATACGGTAGCATTGTTTACACTACTACATGTTGGGTGAAGTTTGGTTCAGGTGGCCAAATAGATATACCAACAAGTTGAAAAGATAGTTGCAAATCTGCGAAATGAGGAGAATTCAGTTGCAGACACTAACCCAAATACTACCATCATAATACAGTTGTCCCACTATCTGTCTAAGTACACTTCCATCTGCAACAAAGCTCTGTGAAATTTCACGGGGCGAGTTAGTATAGAAAATAGCATCTGTATCTAATATTCAGGTATCAACCTGAAGTATCATGAATAATATCGCCGACTGTATTTGTTGATATGTATTGTAGTTTGTCCTTTTTAGAACTTTGCGATTAAGCTTTAAGTGACCAGTTCTTTCACAGTTCGTTATTTAACTTCATCAAGTGGAGAAATGACTACATATATATGTAGAGCTTTAACTTCATCATCATTGCGATTAAGCTTTAAAGTGTACACATATATGTCATGTCTGGTATATGTTTTTGCTAAAACTCTAATAATAGATTTTTTGTTGGAACGAGCCTATCCTAATTTAAGGCCAAATATATGTCAGCAATTAAAATTTTGGTGTTATGCTAACATATTCTGTTTTGTTTTTAAATAACATTACAAGGTCTCTTTATTACTGCACAGGCATTAGTTATTGCATTGTTAAAAATATTAAACCAGTATTCAGCGTCATGACCGCTAGACACTGCCTTAAAAATCGGTTCTTTCTGTCTCTTTTGAAATTTTACTTTGAGAAATTATCAGAAAGTATAATACTGATTTCCTAATTTTCATTATCATTGTCTCAGCTTGCCTTTACAAATTGGAGTGGCACTTTATCTTCTATACACTCAAGTCAAGTTTGCTTTTCTTTCCGGACTGACATTAACCGTTTTGCTGATACCAGGTATTTAGTTTACTCGATGACTTAAATCTTGAAACATATACAATTTCTGTTCTAATTTCCCCCCTTTGGTTAAGAAGTTGTTTTCAGATTCATGTCTCGCTAAGTGTCGGTTTAAGTTTCGGAGAGTGCTGAATGACAAGATATTACTAGACATGTAAACTAGTTTTCTATGAATAGCATCTTTACAAAGTCCCCAAGCTACTATCCAACTGTACACTCTTAATTTATACTTAATGTACTCCTAAGCGATGGCATAACAAAACATTGTCTTTAGAACTGTTTGCTTCTATATCAGCTTTGAACCTTATTATATACTTGGTTTATATTTTGAGTTTTAACCCTTGAAATCTGTGATGATTAATGAATTTTGGACATCAGTTTTGTTTTAGTTCTTGTCATGTTGATGAAGTATATTTTTATCCTACTTATCATTGGATAGTCTTTTTTTTTCATTTTCTTTCTCCTCTAGGATCAAATTCTTTTTTTAGCTATATCTTATAATTTCAATAAATGGACATTAGATCATAAGTCATGGATTTGTGGACCCGTGTATACATCTTTGTCACAATCAGACTCTCTTTCTTTCAGTTAATAAATGGATTTCTACTCTGATTGCGAGTGCGACTGAGAAAATGATGAAACAAAAGGACGAGAGGTAATTATATTTTTCAATTTGTAATGCTAGTTCCGAGTTGAGTGGCAATTGGGCCAGAACCTATGTCTTTAATAGTGTGCACTCTATGTTTTGTTTTTGCTTGCGAATGCTATTTTTGGCTATCGCCATTCCCCACTCACTTATTATCCAATAAAGATTATCAGCTGAGTTGTTTAAACACCATAGATTTTTTAGTAAACTAAAATAAAATATACAAAACCTTCTGAGAACTTAGACAGGCTTGATAAACTACAAGATCGTCTTCTCTTTGAGTTGTGTTATCTCTTGGCATCGGGGTTTGCTATATATTTTATGATGATTCATCTTCAATTCAAGTCACTATTAAGAAGTAGAATGTAGGGGCTAGATAGTGTCTGGCTTATTTGAATTATAAATATTACAGTGAGTTATTATTTATAATTACTATAATTAATGGAGGACAAAAGTTAATACACCATTGAGCAATTAAACATTTAAAGTTATATTCTTCCAGGATTAGAAGAACCGGGGAGCTTTTGATGCATATCCGAAGTTTAAAGATGTATGCCTGGGAGCTTCTTTTTGCTGATTGGTTGAAGGAGACACGATCCTTAGAAGTGAAACATTTAGCTGTAAGAAACTATACTTCTAAAAATCCGAGGGGCTACGAATCATGATATAGCATAAAATATATGTTTCTTATTGCAGACGCGAAAGTACTTGGATGCATGGTGTGTGTTCTTTTGGGCTACTACACCAACCCTTTTCTCTTTATCTACTTTCGGGCTATTCACATTGATGGGACATCAACTTGATGCTGCTACGGTACCTCATTATACATATATATATATATATATATATATATATATATATATATTACTTCAAGAATATGAATCTCTTCTATTTTCTTTGCTTTATCTATGCTGATGAGTAAAATTTTACGAATAGTAAGGGAAGTTGATGTATCTGACAGATGTTTGCAGGTTTTTACTTGTCTAGCTCTGTTTAACAGCTTGATCTCTCCTCTAAATTCATTTCCATGGGTCATCAATGGGTTAATTGATGTAAGTTTTCTTTGTTCTCTGTGTTTAGAGATAACAGCTTTATTACATTGTCAGGAAATTCAGAGATAGTTTGTTTCTCTTGACTTTATGCCAGGCCTTCATATCTACCAGGCGTTTGAGCAAGTTTCTTTGCTGTTTAGAACATAAACTTGATTCCTTTAAGGATCCCGACGTGGGGCATATGGCTATTGTTATGCATGATGTGTGCTGTGATTGGTCAAGTAGCCGCGAAAAGAAACACAATTTGACATTGGACCACATTACTCTATGCTTGCCAAGGGGATTATTTGTAGCAGTTATTGGAGAGGTATATTTACCTTGTTTCTTCATTTGTTGATTGCTGTCTTACCTTGCTCTACCAAACCTATAATAGAAATTTGATGGAAAAAGCTATAAGGTGAAGATGTGGAAAATATCGATAATATAATGGATGCTAGAAGCAGCTATACACGTTTAATTCATCTATGTAAATTGTGTCGGGAAGTAGAATCAAACTTGTTTTCTGTCCTCTAATTTCTCATATACAGGTTGGTTCAGGTAAATCTTCATTGTTAAATGGGGTTTTGGGGGAAATGCGGCATGTTCATGGATCAATTTGTTTAAACCGCTCTGTTGCATATGTACCACAGGTTAGCAACATTGCTCTAATTTGAGACCAATATTGCACTATGAAGGCAGTATGTTCTTACAGAATCACTTGCTCAAAATGTAGGTACCTTGGATCTTATCTGGAACAATACGTGATAACATCCTGTTCGGAAAAACTTATGAATCGAAAAGGTCTAATGCGATGGATTTTAGCGCATTTTTTTGTTAACGAACGATATATGAACTTACATGAAATCATCTAAACTATCATACAAATTCAAATCTTCCAAGTGAATGTTGTCTTAGTATCTTTTTTTAGTCAAGGTTTATTTCTGACCGTACTGAGCAGGTATGATGACACTTTGAAGGCGTGCGCACTAGACATTGATGTATCATCAATGGTTGGACACGACATGGCTCGTATTGGAGAAAAAGGAGTCAACTTATCAGGTGGACAGAGATCCAGACTTGCACTAGCGAGGTTTATCATCTCCTTATGGGATTTCAAAATATAGCTGGTTTCTTCGTTGATTTTCCTAAAGATATATATTCTGTCGATGAACTTTTTTTTTGTTTGCGCATCACGCAGGGCTATATACCATGCCTCCGATTTGTATTTATTTGATGATGTTCTCAGTGCTGTTGATGCGCAAGTTGGCAAGTGGATTTTGCATAACGCAATTCTGGGTCCTCTTATGAAGAAAAAGACTCGTGTACTTTGTACGCATAATATTCAGGTTCCTCTTTTAAAACCTTTGTATGTCGTTTTATATTTTTCACTTTTACCTTTGCACTATATCAGTATTGGAACCCATTCAGCAGAAAATCCCATATACTGCTGTTTGATATTAAGGATATATTTTTTGGTCGATTATACGGATAAGAGACAAAAAAGTTAAGAATAATTTTTCAGCAATACTGAAAAAACATAAGCTCTAGGAGTAGTTGTATCTTTATCGCTTACTACGCTTTCATCACACCGGTATCCCGGATAAAAGCTGTTCTGGTATCTGTTTCTGCTCCTTCAGTTGTTACTCTATTTGGTAATCAACTGCTTTAAAAGTATTCTTGTTAGTCATATTCGAATTTATTTAAATCTGCATGCTCTCCTTACAGGCAATATCTGCTGCTGATATGATTGTCGTAATGGAGAGAGGACAAGTGAAGTGGGTTGGAAATTCAACTGAATTGTCAAGTTCTATATATTCAGCGTTTTCTTCACAAAACGAATTCGATGTGCCTTTAGCTGCTGAAGGGCAAGAATCTAGCATAGCAACCTCTACTAAAACAAAGAAAATTCTTCCTCTGGAGAAAGATGATGTCACTGTAACAGTTGAATTACAGGAAACCATTGAGGTTGAGCTGAGGAAAGAAGGCAGAGTTGAACCTACTGTGTACAAGTAAGCTTTATCTTACCACTCGCTAGAGATTTTTGGGATGATTTTGTCTTGGTTTGTTTCTAGACCTTTTTATTTGCTCTCTTCACATTTATTTGTTATCGTTGACAGAAACTATGCCGCATTTTCTGGTTGGTTCATTACCATTGTGATAGCCCTTTCAGCAATTTTAATGCAAGCTTCTCGCAATGGGAATGACTTGTGGCTCTCATATTGGGTCGATACAACAGGAAGCAGTCGAGAAGACTACCCAACATCCTTTTATCTGGTAACTAGATTTTCATTTCTTTCTTTTAGAAAACTAATTGTTGTTGCCGAACTCCAGAAGTTGGGAAAGATACATACTATATGAAAGCAGTATGAAGGCTGAAAAAGAATAAGTAACCAATATAACCTTATCTCATGTGCCAAAAGTTAATTATTGTGACGCATGTACTTTTGCAAGGTTCTTGGGAGATATACTTTGTTACTCTTCAAATTATTTGTGAATATAGATAATCTTTATACTGGGTTTATAGTTGTGTTCCATATTTAATATAGATACGGATTGGTGATGCAGGTGGTTCTCAGTGTTTTTTGCCTCATAAATTCAGCAATGACATTGGTGAGGGCATTTTCATTTGCCTATGGTGGCTTACAAGCAGCAGTTCACATGCACGATACGATGCTCAGTAAGATTATTAATGCGCCTATCCATTTCTTTGATCAGACTCCATGTGGAAGAATACTGAACAGGTCAGTATGAGTTGTATCTTCGACATGATGTAAATTGTTTACTTTCTAAAACATATTTTTATTCTACTGTAGGTTCTCATCAGATCTCTATACAATTGATGATTCTCTCCCGTTCATCCTGAACATTCTCCTTGCAAATTTTGTTGGCCTGTTGGGAATTGCTATAGTTTTATCATATGTACAGGTATCTTAACTAATATATTATCTTAAAGTTTCATGTCATGAAAAATTATATATACTGATATTGATCGGGCTCAAGAAGTGGAGCTTGACCACCAGAAGAGAATGAGAAAGGGTAGGAGACGAATGGAGTGAGAGAGTAGGAAAATAAGTAGAGAAAACGGGAGCAAAAGAAGGTAGGTGATGAATAGAAGAGATAATAATATCTTATTATTTCCATTTAAAAGACTCGTACCATAGAACTTTCTTAGGGTAAATGAGTACATTACACAAGATAAAAATACATACATGCGACACCTAAGCTATCTGTCCAATCCAGATTGAGCCCTCCCTTAACCTCTTGCTGAACTGAGCGAGTTACCAATGTGGTGCGCAGGTGGGTTCATACACTACCCAGGTCGACCCTTTGGATGTGAGATCAATGACCTCGAATGTGTATGCCCCATAGACAGTTGACTGTTTAGGTAAACCTCACCAGTCAGTCAACAGACTGGTCTTGGCCATATTTGGCTTGCTGAGGAGCCGTTCCCTTAGCATATACATTATTCGTTTCAGTTGTTATTTCAAAGGCCTTTTGTTTCTGTGCAGGTTGTATTCTTGCTTTTGCTACTGCCGTTTTGGTACATATACAGCAAGCTTCAGGTACCATTTTAGATGAAAATCACAGGCATTGAATTTCAGTAATGACAACTTTCAGATACTTGTATCCAAATTATGCATGTGTCCATGTCAAAACATGAAATTGAATGATCAAGCACTTTAGAAGTATTAAAGGCTATTATATATATATAAGTTGAGTGGGACTTCGTGAATTAGAAACAATAGAGTACCTTCCTTAAGTGGCTTCTCCTCTGGGATAAGCTGAGTACTTGACTTGAACTGTCTGCTAAGTAAAGAAAGTTCAGTTCTTTTACAGGTCAACATCAAGAGAGCTAAGAAGGCTGGACAGCGTATCACGTTCACCAATTTATGCGTCTTTCACCGAGACACTTGATGGGTCATCAACTATAAGGGCTTTCAAATCTGAGGTAGATACTAGCATGCTTATTTCTACTACACTTATTATTGAGAATACTATCATGTAACACAATATTTCATTGGGATTGGGTATAGACCCGAAAAAGATAGAAGGAAATTAACCAGCTAAATAAAAGTGGCTGTGAATTTCCTGGTGTTTTTGTTCTGAATGCTCTGTCTGGGATATATTGGTATTTGTAAGACATAGTTAGTAGGATATTTTGTGCACAATTGGGCACTTTTACAGTTTTGGCTCATTGACTACAACCAGTGCCACATACTGACTATACCGTATTTATACATATATATGTGGTGGAGCGAATAGCACTGTATAAAGTACTTTAAGAACAACATCAATGTTTTGGACAGGATTATTTCTTGGTGAGATTCACTGAGCATTTGGTCTTGTATCAGCGAACTTCTTACTCAGAGTTAATAGCAAGCTTGTGGCTTTCCCTTCGCCTCCAGGTATGTTACATAATACAAATGACAAGAATTCAGTTAGGTCACTGTATTTTGTTTATTTGAGTGTAACCTTCAAATCCGTACCTAGTATCTGACATTCACACTCGATGACTCTTTAAACATGTCATCTGTGCTACGTTTTATCATGACAGTATAACTCATGACTCTAATGATTGTTTTCCCAGCTTTTAGGATCATTTATCGTTTCATTTGTTGCTGTGATAGCTGTTGTTGGATCTCAGAGCAATCTGCCCATTAGTTTGGGTACACCTGGTTTGGTATGTTGTTCAATGTACCCTTTTCAATGAAAACAGTTGTGTCAATCGTTTTTGAACCTATAAAAGATGCGTTAATTCTTTTACAGGTTGGACTGGCTCTCTCATATGCAGCTCCGATCGTTTCGTCTTTGGGAAGTTTCTTGACAAGCTTTACGGAAACAGAAAAGGAAATGGTTGCTGTTGAAAGAGCTCTCCAGGTATGACAATAGTCAGATTTTACATATATGAAATTTTAGTGCAGCTACCTGACATTGTATGAACTCTTTTCTAGTATATGGATGTACCTCAAGAAGAACTCCATGGACGCCAGACCCTGAATCCAAATTGGCCATTTCTAGGACAGGTTGAATTTCAGAATGTTACTATAAGGTATATGCCATCTTTGCCACCAGCGTTGAAGGATGTTACCTTTACCATTGGCGGAGGGACACAGGTGACTGCATATATGAAGCCTAGTATTGCCTGCTCCAAGTGACTTTTATACTTTTCTTAATAAGATTTGACAAGGAATAGCTTTTAACCAGGTTGGAATCGTGGGAAGAACTGGTGCTGGAAAATCAAGTGTCTTAAATGCTCTCTTCTGTCTTACGCCAATATGTCGAGGAGAGATCCTCGTAGATGGAATTAACGTAACCGATATTCCTGTTAAAGAACTCCGAGCAAGCTTTGCTATTGTTCCCCAAAGTCCTTTCTTGTTTGATGGATCATTAAGGTAAGTTATGCAATTATGAAAGATTGCTATCTTGTTATATATTTTCCCTTTAACACGGCGAGAAGTATCATAGAGTACTCCTAAATGATGTTGGAAGTATCTTGATGTTGCATCTCTTCTTTAAAACTTTTAGGGATAACCTAGATCCTTTTCGGTTGAGTGATGACATAAACATCTGGAATATTTTGGGAAAATGCCATGTTAAGGAGGAAGTCGAAGAAGCCGGGGGCCTGGATATTCATCTCAAAGAATCTGGAGCTTCTTTCTCTGTTGGTCAAAGGCAACTTCTGTGCCTTGCTCGTGCTCTTCTCAAATCTTCTAAGGTAAACATAGCAACTTTGGAACGAGTTTAAAGCATAAACCGAGTAAAAAAGTAACGGAGAATGGTGCCTAAACTTTTCAGGTACTCTGTTTAGATGAATGCACGGCAAGTGTGGACACTAAAACAGCTTCGGTATTGCAAAATACTATAGCCACTGAATGCAAGGGCATGACAGTTATTACAATCGCTCACCGTATTTCCACTGTTTTGAGTATGGACAGCATTCTCATTCTTGACCATGGAAACTTGGTATGTTCTTCTTTTTCTAACAACATGTAGAATAGACTTGAAAGCTGCTAAAACTTGTTGCTATATGGCTATTTTACAGGTTGAACAAGGAAATCCACAGGTTTTACTACAAGATGAGTACTCTATATTATCTAGTTTCGCTAAAGCTTCTAAAGTGTAATATGTTTAGAGTTTAGGCCTTAGCTGCTGTATGTTTTGTAACTATAACTGAGCAAAAATCTATCCGGTGTGTTTGTTCAGGGTGATCCTTCCCGTAATATGACATTATTTGGTAAGATTGCCTTGTTTGGTTGAAGTTAATCTAAAACATTACCGTCATCATCAATCTCCTAGGTGATCATAAGATTACCCAAGTCTCTCCCTCAAATGTTTGCTTGAATGTTTAAAATATGCATTTAAACATTAAAATTTTGAAATTATATTTCAGTCTTTATAATTTACAGAAATACAGTTTAGCTCTAAAGTTTCGAAAAAATTATTCTACTCCCTAAAATTTTGAAAATTACATTTTGGTTTTTAAAGTTTGGAATACATCTTAATTCTTCTAAGATTCAAAAATTAAATTCTAGTCCTACGTTTTAAGTTCTAAAGCAAACTTAAAGCGATATTGGTCTCTAAAATTTAAAAACTTATATTGTAGTCCATAAAATTTTAAAAATCACGTTTTTAGTTTTAAAAGTTTTGAAAGCTATTTTAATCTTTGTAGTTTCGAAGATTATATTTGAGTTGTTAAAGTTTTGAAATTACATTCGAATTGTTAAAATTTCAAAAATTCCGTTTTAATCTTTCAAAATTTTGAAAATTATATTTAATCCCAAAAAAATTTAGAAGTTCATTTTACACACAATTTTTTGAATATTGTATTGTATTTTTTAAGTTCTGAAAATTAAATTTTAGTCTTAGAATTTAATTATTTCACTTTTGAAAATAGTATTTGTGATATTAAACTTTAATATAATATTTAGTCCACAAAAGTTTTAGAATTGAATTTCATTTATTTACATTTTTAAAAGTTTCTATTAAAAAGGAAAAATCATTTTAGTTTAAACTAAAAGAGTCCCGCGCGTTGTAACAGATTATCCATATTAAATTATAGATTAAAAAAATTATACATTTGAAAAAATCGTTGTAACAGATTACCCATATTAAATTATAGATTAAAAAAATTATACATTTGAAAAAGTCAAGAAGATTGTTTAATAAAAGCTCAAAATTTTATAAACATTTATTTTACAAAAGATAACGTTTCATCGTCTAAGATCACGATCAAAATTTTGAGAGGGGTGTCATCGTCTTCGTGACATTAGCATTGGATCAAGATAGCTTTAATCGAAGTCTCGTTTTATTTTAACCGCAATTTTTGTATGCTATTCGAAGAACAATCGATAGTTTAGATCCAAATCGGCTAATATTAATACAACATCGACTTCTTCGGGTGGTTTGGTTACTGGGTTTAAAAAATTAACTGTTTATCTATATTTATAATATTAAAAATATATATAATAAATAAATTTAATATATACTAATATTTGTAGTACATAATCGTTGGAAGTATAAACTTACCAAATTATAATTTATTGTATCACTTTTCATGTAGACGTTCAAACTTATGCCAATGTTAGATGTATATGTGTCTAGTTCAACATTTTTTATACGATTTTTTTATAAATTGTCAAGCACTTCTCGATACACGATATTTCTTGTATACGAATTCAGAATGTCTTCATCATTGTTCACGATAATTTTTAAGTCATTTTCTAGATGTTACTCTAGATAAAGCGACATATAATTGACCATGAGTGAATACTGCTTGAGGAATATAAATACTAACTTTATTCAAAGATTGTCCTTGACTTTTATTCACATTCATTGCATAACATAGTCTAATAGGAAATTGTTTTCGTTTAAATATAAATGGCAATTTGTTTTCTGTAGATGATAGATCAATCCGAGGTATAAAAACTGTATCACCAATGTTACAGCCGGTTATGATTTTGGTTGCAATGACTTTATTGCCCATTTTTGTTATTACTAATCTTGTACCATTGCATAATCTTGAAGATAGATTCAAATTTATTAACAACATTATAGACACACCTATTTTTAGTGTTAACTCGTGTTTGGGGATACCATTAAATTATAATTTAATAAGAAATTCAATCGGATACGGAAGCTCAAAACTTTCTGAATTTCGACATGTTTTATATATAAAATCTGAGCTTAAATAAGTGTGACTTTTACCTGACACTAAATTTAATATAAAGTCATTTATCTCCCATACTCCATTATTTGTTGGAGTAATTATTGTTCTTTCTCTTAAATAAGAGTAATTATCAAAATTATATAAACATTAGTATATGTCACACTAAAAATAGAATGAATATGATTATTAGATGATTTAATAAGTAAATCATATAGAATTTTAACCCATGAATAGGCTTCATTGTCTGATATAGTTAAATCAGAAATATAACATTCTTCAATTTTTAATAGCCAATCAACAATTATTTAGTTCTTGTTTTTCTACATCGTTTAAAACATCGTTATACAATCTCATGTTTTGTTTTAAAAAGAACACTTTAAAGTGTTTCCATAAAAAATAATTGCTTAAAGATGCATTGAGAATCTCCTCTCGTGTTCCTCCTTCTACAACTGGTAAAATTTGTCTGAAGTCACCTCTTTAATAAAATAGTTTTACCTTTAAATAAATTATTATTTTCTTCTTCATGCATTTTTGGTATAATATCACGTAATGATCTATTAAGAGCCTCAATTTTTTTTATGATTCATATGTGCTTCATATCATATAATCAACGATGCTTCTTGAATTAACTTAGCAAGATGTGTTGATTTTTTCATTTCAGATGTAGAATATTTTGTTATACTTAGAGGAATTTAAATCTAAAATGTGTAGTTCTACCTCTAGGAAGGAGTAGGGAAGCAATTCCTCATGAAGCAACCGCCACAACAATTTTTCCTTCTAATCTAAGTTTACTAATAATAGCGTGCCATAAAAAAGTCTTTCATGTACCACCATGTCTGTATACAAAAAATAGTCCTTGTTTTTAGCTATGATCGTATAGATAACATAGTCATAAATTTATTTTTGCTCGTTATTCAGTTTGGAAGCTAAAATTATATGTTGTATTTTAAATTCATTTACATCATAATTTAATTCTTCTCTCAATTGTTTATTCTTAAGATTTTCAATTTTTTGTTGATTTGGTTGAGGTAAACTATGATGTTTTAAACAACTACTCGATGCATTAAAAACAATTCTAGTTCGTATAAAATATAATTTTTAAGTTCTTTTTCGATATAACTAAATTTTGAATTCTAAATATATTTTTTAAATTATGTAATATATCATCGAATATGTTTTTCTAATTGTTTTGAAATAAAGTATTAGGATTTGCAACATCGCAAAACCAAGTTATAGTAACAAATAAATATCTTAATTCAGAGCATGTACCTGTGTTTGTAGCATCTTTTAAAGCATCATCCCATTCTTTATCATCACCTAACATGCCTAGTGCTCTGCATGCATCTTGATAGATAGATTGCACAATTCCACCGACAGTTTTTATGTCATAGTTCACCCGAAGTTGGATGTACATATGCCAATCTACCTATAATTTTTTTTCTCAATTTCCAAATTTTATCATCAGCATCCGAGATAAATTTTATGGGAAATTCTGCATATGATAGCGTAATAGCTTCTTTATATTGTTTATTTGCATCAAACCATCTTGTTAACATTGAATTTTCAACACCTGGCTTGTTAACAACTAACTGAGGAGTTACATTGGAATCAAATATAATATTTTTTTGTAAAGGCCAATGAACAGGAAATCTTTCAACAGAAGGGTGCCTTTAATGTATGTGAAACTAAAATATTCTCAAAACAGATTCATACGGACATAAATACCGACAATTAAGATGTGCCTAAATTTCATTAGTTTTATCTTCTTCAAAAATGGCTCGAGCTCTATCTGATCCTTTGTTAATATATTTTAAAAGATACTTAATAAGCATAGATCGACAACATGATTCAACATTAATATGAGCTTTATATCGTACGAACAATTATTTATTGTAAGGTAAAAAAAATTTATTATCAATTTGTATTAATGTAATTCGGTGGGTTGTCAAGACGTTTATAAGTGACAAAACTATTTGTTTCTATGATTGTTTCTTTTATAATTTTTTTGGAAATTTCTTTGTATATTTACCGTTTTCCATGGATGGAGAATATATATTTAAAATTCCGCAAGGAACATGAATCATAAATTGACTTACGAGTTCATATGCAATTGGATCAATTTCTTTGTTTGGAATTTCTACAAAAAAAATATAGTCAATATCTTTTGGAAGACTACATGCATATTTTGAATCTAACCAAACTAACATATGACAATAAGAAATACCTTTTTTTTTAAATTCAATTGTATAAACATCTGTAAATATATAAATAAATATAATATGATTTACATAAATAAATATATTGTAAAAATATTATATGTACCTGCTAAACCCGCTCCAAAAGGTTTTCTTGATTTGATGTAGGATATCATACTATCGAGTTTCATTTTAAATACTCATGTGATAATATCAGGTCTATCTTCAGCTTTATAACCATGATATATAGAAAATTATTTTATAATTTCTCGCCATTTTGTATTGCATGTAAACGTGATGAACAAATCTGGGTGACCAAAATTTCGACAAATTACCATTACGTCTTGATAATTATTTATCATATACCTAACACTTCCGTTGTGGGAAGACAATAAAATTATCTTTTTTCCAATATCATTAGCATTTGTTTCCCTTTTTGATATTGCATCGTGTATTCCTTTATAAATCTCAGTTTTAAACGTTTTTTTGATTTTTTTTAATAAAATCTAATCGATCTTCTTAAAGAGTTGCGTATACATCTACTAAATATTGTTGGAACAACCTACCACCTTTTAAAAAAGAAACATCATTCAATTTTCTATCTTGAATTTGATATGAATAGAAATTTCTCATTGATATTCTTTCTCGTTTTGGTGTTTGGCCTTTAAACTCTTCGTTCCATTTCAAATCAGGTCTATAACCGTCTTCACCACGAGGGAAAAGAAACAGATATGGAAGTGACATAAATTTGGAAAGTAATTTCGCGATTCTTTATAAAAAAAATTAGATTTATTTTTTATTATGATATCTATTTCAGAATCAAACTCTCCTATATCTCCAACTATCAAACCACCAATTTAAGTTAAAAAATGTCGGTCATATTGTTTACTGGCTGTTACTCTATGACTTACTAATCTCATTTTCAATGAAGCCACTAAGTTTTCATTGACTATATCTTTAATATTGCAAAATAATTTGACTAAGCTATTCGTTTCATCAAGAATTTTTATAAGACCGTCAACAATTCCAGAATCAAGAGAATCTTGAGAACTCATAACGTTGAATTGGTTACTTACCTCACTTCAAGTATCATAAATAAATAACTGAGCAAATTTTTGACATTCTCCATGTGATGGTATTAACGATCCCATTAAATGATGAATATGACCGTTATTTTAAAATATAAGGTGATAATCATTATTAATTGAAGTATTAACCGTAGCTCCCATCGTAACATCGAACTATATGCTTTTATATTTTTTTGAATTTTTTTACTACTCTCATTATTATCTGGATTTAGTAAATTATTCAAAAAAACAAGAGTATTCTCTGATAATCTTAATTTTACTTTACCACGTAAACAACACCTTCCGAACTCATATATGTTTGTATTTAATTTGCTTTTAAAATATTCATTAAGCCAAAATAAAGCACCGCAATATTCATTCAGTATTTTTTCCCTCCAAAATCTACATAACATTCGTCTTCTCTTGATTAAAAAACATAATTAAATAAATATTTATAAAAATATATAATAATTGCAAACATTAAAATTAAATTGTCTAATATATTTACTTTTACTATCACCGCGATTAACCTGAGGCAGTGTTTTACGTTGCGAGGCAAAATCATATTCGTCAATATTTGGAGTATCATCTATCTTAGATAATTGACCCGTCTCCATAAAAATATTTCGTTTACTTAATATTTTAAGCATACCGACAATACAAATATATCTGCAGGAGACAAATAAAAAATATTGTGTTCATAAATTGTTCACTTTAACTGAAAAATCGACATAAAAATAAAATCGTTTAACGATATCATAATTCAACTAAACAATTTGTGCAACAAAATAATGATATGCTTTAAAATAAACCTAACAAAATAATGCAAGGCTTTGAAATAAACCAAAATTTATATATTTAGATTAATAGATATGATAACTAAAGCGATTTATTCTAGTTAGTAATATATTTGTCTATAATAATATTCGGAATAAAGCTATCAGACATATACAAATCTAATTCATATAAAAAAAGTTAGGATATATATAAATTCGATCGATAAAAAAAGGTCGGGGCAGGTATAAAATATAAAACATAGATTTAATATATAAATTGGATTGATATATAATCATTTAAATATATGATATTTTTGAATTTTTGTGTATTAATTAATGATAATTCATAAAATTTGGTTGATTATTTTAAGTCGTTTTATTATTTTAATTGTTGGTTAGGATCCATCTTAAAAATATACATAAAGGTGTCTAAATTTGACAATAGGTAGAAAGAAAAAAAGTTTGTGGAGAGGTAATTCTAAAAAATATATAAATGGTATCTAAATTTCACAATAGGTAGAAAGAAAAAAAGTTTGTGGAAAGGTAATTCTAATAAATAATATATTTTAAATTGAATAATTAATTTAGGATAAATTAAATTGTAAGCTATGAACCTTAACTATTTGTCTCAATCGAACGGTTCGGAAAATGTCTACTAATATTTTGATTATAATTATAAATTATTATTTTTTATTCATTAATATAAATAATCTGTTTTTTTGGTAAAATTAATATTTATACCGAATTGAAATAATACAAAAGTTAGGAGCTAAATTAAGCTCAAGAGACAAAATAAAAGGCGGGAGATAAATAACCCCAAACAAAAAAACAGACAAACGAAAAGGCCTTCTTCTCCTATCTCCACCATTATCGAGTGCCTTCTCCAGCTTCTTCCTTCTCTAAAACTCAATTTCCTCAATTCTCTATCAAAACACGAAAAACACACACCCTTTCAATTTTCAATCCAATACTCAGAATGAAAAGCCCCAAGTTGATTTCCATTAACGAAGCTCGAAAATCCAGCTTAACTCGAAATTCTACAAAAACCTTTCGATTCCACCCAAAATCTTCGATCTTCTAGAAATTTTCATTCATATACCAAATGTCTAATCCTTCAAGAAGGACGATAGACAACAATTCCACCGGAGCTTCACACCGAGAGACTTCCGTTTTCTGCTTGCAACACATTGTCCATTTTGCCAGCCAGACGGCTGCGAAATTCTGATTACGGGATTGCTTTGATCGTCATACAAGGATAGAGGAGTCTTCGACAGATAAGGAAAATTTGAGACAGATACTAGAAAATTTTTCCTTTGACCAGATAGTCTATTAGAGCCTGACTGTCAGACTCTATATCGACATTGGTCCAGTTCTTTTCCTTGCAAATCAGTAGACCTTCGAGAAGAGCACGGGCCTCTGTTAACAGAGGAGGAAGTTTTCCAAAACCTTTACCATTGGCCAGCTGAAGATCTCTCTGATGATCCCTGAAAATGATTCTACCGGAAGCTTCCCCAGTGTGCGAGCTGGCTCCGTCAACGTTTAGTTTCAGTATTCCTTCCACCGGGTGAGTCCACTTAACGTACAAATTTTTATTAAGCTTGTCATAAACTGAGTTACATCTAAAAAAATTGAAGCTGAATGCTTTTTTTTTCAGCTTCAAATCCAGATTACAAATGATTCTCTTAATAGGTAGGATAACATAGTCAGTAATTATATATTTAAGATTTATTTTTGAATTTAATATGAATTATGTATTTCCTGTCAAGCAAATTATGGAAGAAAGTACATGAGTTATATGATATTTCATAATATTTAATAAATATACCAAATCTTATGTTGGTGAAATAAATAGAAAATATTTTTATTATCCGTGGGTTATTCTTAAATAAAAAAAACTAGAGATGATAAGTTAACCCGAAACCGTGGGTATCCGAACCGAACTGATCCGACAGGACGGGTTATTTGAAAAAAGAAAAAAAGAAGGGGCAGACTATGGTTTTTATTTTTATTATCCGTTTGGGTTTGGTTCGGGTTTCGTTTTGGATATTTTACCGTGGGTGGTTTTAGATATTTTACCCTGGATAACCACCCCCAACCCATCCCGTAAAAAAAATATTTTCAAAATATTATTTAATAGTAAAATACTTTTAAATTTTAAAATATTATTCTAGCACAATAGAAAATACTAGTCCATGAGTCCACTATGAATCTATAAAGGGTATGGCTATATATACCCAAATGTGGTTTAAGTTTACCCAAAAAACGCAATTGACTTTTGTTTGACTTATTAAGGACGAATATACCCTCAAATATCCATTTAATTACGGAAATGACATTAACTAAAAGAAAACATTAAGTATATCCTAAATATACCCAAATCATAAATTTATATATTTTACCATCTTTACCCGAAAAACACTTTGATTTAGTAGATCAAACCTCATATTACTACAATTTTATGAAGTGTTTCAAAGTGTTCTTGAACATTCAAAATTGCCTCAAGAACATTCAAACTCTCTTCAAAAAATTTAAATTTTTTCTAATAAAAACACAAAATCAAACATGAATCAACCCGAATTAAGGTAAAAATGGTTTTTTTTTTGTTTTTTTTTTTCCGAAACTCATGAATCAAATTTAGATATATGTTTAAAACAAAATCAATTTTTTTTCTCTATTTTCCAGTCCTATTTACCATCGGTGCAGGCCTATTTATTTTAAAAAAAATTGTTAATATTTTTTAATCAAATCCTTAAAATTTTATTTTTTTAAAACTAACATCCTAAAATTATTAAATTTTTTCAAAAAATTTGTTATTTTAGTGTTTATGTATTTAATGGTTATAATGACTTTATTTTTTTGAAAATTAATTTAATTATTGATTAGTAGTTTATGTATTTGAAAATTAATAAATGTGATTTTTTTTAAATTGAATTTTAACTTAATTATTTATTTATCCTCGTAAATTTTTTGTATATATATAAAATCTAACATATAATTATATTTAAATTTGAATTAATAAAATCTCATATAAATTTATATATATATATATAGAAACTTATCGTATATATAATATAATATCTAAAATTTAATTATATTTAAAATTTAATTAATAAAATCTCAATATATATATTGGTATATATATTTTCCAAAATTTTTGTTACGTTAGTGAATGTATTTATAAAAAGTTTTAATGAGATTTTATTAATTAATGTTTTATTTATTTTTAAACTCATCACATATACTTAGAGGGATTTATTGAGTGTATTTATTATTACTTTTTAGGATATTTTTACGAAGATAAATAAATAACGCGGAAGACACTACTTGATCAAATACATTAAATAAACAAAAAAAAATTATAGTTAGTCATAGAAAATTATATAAACAATTAACACATAAATTAAAATTATTATAACCATTAAATACAAAAACCCTAAAATAACAATTTTTTTGAAAAACAATAATAATTTTAGGACGTTAATTTTTTAAAAATAAAATTTTAAGGACTTAATTTTAAAAAAAATATTGTTTTTTTTTTAAAAAAAAGCATGCACCATCATGGTGTATTGGGCCTGCACCATCGGTACGAAAGGCCCACACCGTTCAGGTGGGCCAATCACCCCGTCGTAAGCCCAGTACGATCGATATTGGGCTTACGCACCGATGGGGTGCCTAGCTCACCCACCGGTGCCGGAGAATGGAAAAAAATTATTATTTTTTTACCTTATTTAAAATAAAATCTAATTTTGAAATTAAATCTAATTCTAATCTATATTTTTGACTAAAAATCCTAACAAAATCATAAAAATTAAAGTCTAAACAATAAAAAAAATCTATAATTAAACAAGAAATTAAATTTTAAAAATAATTACTTCGCCTCTAAATTTGTCCGAAAATTTAGAGAGAGATATGTTAGATAGAAAAAAGAGTGAATATGGAATCTTAGAGAGAAAATGAAGAGGAGAGATTTAGTAAAAGAAAAAAAAGCTTATATACCTCCAAAGGGGCATTTTCGTCTAAAATTAGGTAAACTTATACCAAAAATGGGTAAACTCAAAATTGAGTAAACTTAAACCAGATTTGGGTATATATAGTTTGACCCATCTATAAATCATACTCATCTCTTACGGTCTCCCTTACTTTATCGGTGCCCTCTTTCTATCTGTTTCACTTTCTATTAAAAATTGTAGGATTAGATAATATATATTTCGTTTGGAATATAGTAAGTTTAATTCTTGTTTAAGATAATATATATTTTCAATTGAATTATATTTATCTTTAGTGATTTCTCTAATCGGCTGTCAGATTATTTTTTATCATGTATATCTGTTATATATATTTTTATTGTTTAGGATAATATATAATTTTAATATTTTATTAGACAATATGTTGAATCGATTGTTAGATCCTTGCTTATCATATAATATCTCTATCAATTTTTTTTTTTACTTATTTATAATAATACATAATATTTATGTTGATTGTTTTCTTTAATCGAATGTTATGTTTTTTTATCTTATATAACTCTCTGGTTTTTTATTGTTTAGAATAATATATATCTTTGATTAAATATGAGTATTTTTTTAATTGTCATATTCTTATTTATTATATATATATTTTAGATTTTTTATTATCTTTCATATTTTATATAATATAAAATATATGTATCTTTCACATTTAGGTTAATATATATCATCGCATTCAAGTTTGAAATTAAAATATAATTTTTTATTAATTATTAAATAATTAAATTTATTATTCTAGCAAAATTATATAGATACCCGTCCCTGATCCAAATCAAGTGGTAAAATCTAAAAAGGAGATAGAAAAAAAATCAAAATCCACCAATTAAACAAACAAATATTTACCTTTTATGATAAGCTTTTTTTTAAGATTATGGTAGAAGGATAAGGAAATAAATGAATAGAAAAAGATAAGAAGCTCATAAGAAAAAAAATGAATTTGTTTTTTTTAAAACAAAGGAAAACAGATTAAAGGATAGTAGAAATATAAAAATACAAACAACACCAACATAAAAAAAACGAGAATATAAGATATTTTGTTTGATGCGAGAGAATTTAGTTATTTTGTAATATAAGATAAATGAGAGTCTAACATAGAGGCAAGACAGAAAATAAAATGGATGCAAAATTATAACATGACAAATTTTTTTACACGTGCCAAGAAGATAGGTTGACACATAATAGATGAGACACCATTTAGTTTCGCGTTAATAAATGAGGAACCAATTTACTTATGGACTGCTATTTGTTTTGTACTATATAAGCGTTTTCACTTATGGACTAATATTTGTTTTGGGCTGTATAAATTATGGGTTTATAGTTTGTTAGTATTTTGAACGAAATAAGTGATGGAAAACTAAGTGATGGAAAACTTGTGGTATACATAAAATCAAAACAATCTATATATATCAATATAAGGACAATTTGGTGAAACATGGGCTACTGATAAGCACTGTAAACCGATGTTTTACTTTAGTATATATATAATAATAATTTATTTTTTATTACTATAAATGATGATATAAATATAGTTTGTTTGGTTCGGCCGAAGCGATCAACAAAAGTTAAGATCGACGTTACAATAAATATCTCCCCATATGATGGGATAATCGATGATATTTTTCTAATTATTAAGAGAAGTATTTGAGGATATATTTATTAATTTTGTATAGATATCTACACATTTGGATAAGTTGATGGCCTGATTGGTTTGGACTGGACTGGACTAATCACATCCTTATCAGTAACCCATCGTTCTTGTTACCGGCCGAAGTATTTTTTGGTATTTGTCGAGACACATATGACTTATCTGCAACAATATTTATCTTTGCCAAAGTATCTTTTATCTTCTTTATTGTTTTGTTTACTTGAAAAGGTTGGTCTTTGAATTTGTAATTGTTTTAAAGTGTTCGATTTGTTATTGACGATACTTTAATAACTTCTTTATTATTTATTGGAATTTCTATTGTTTTTGTGGAGTTTTTATTTTTGTTTCAGCTTTGTTTGTTTTTATTTGATTGCATTTGTTTTTACTTCGGCTTTGTTTGTTTATTTTTGTTTTCTGATTTTTGCATATCGTATTTGTATAAGTATTTTGGTAGCCTTTTTAGCCTTTAGTAAATGATGAGGAAAATAACATGACTTATTTTTTTTAATGAATTTATTTTTTTGTTTTGATTTGTAAGTAACCTTTTTAGTCCTTCTCAAGACTCAAGTTAGAAATCATGAAATTTAACAACTCTATATATTTAGTGGAATTTAATAATTGCTATTTTTTTGTGAATTATAATTATCAAGAAAGTATCGATGTATTAAACATTGTTTAGTGCTAGCCCTTGTTTTTATTCTCAAATAATTATCTACTGGGAATGAATTTTTGTATGAAGGCAATTGATTTATTCGTGTTTTTATTTATTTATTTATTTATAACCATCTTAGTTTCTTTAAAGGCTAATAATTTGTATTTTTGACCCATTTAACCACAACAATTTTTGTTCATCTTAGTGAATGAAAATTATGATAATATATATTTTTATACTTAGTGCATGGTGCAAATAATGCACTTTTTTTTTGTTTATACACTTGAAATTGAAGGATCTCTTCTTATCTTACACTTAAAGGTGGAGGTGGATTAAAATATTTTACACGTGGCAGTAGCGTGTACTTCCTCCATCATTATCTTTTTTTTATCCAAACCGTATTTCTTATAACATAATTTGTGTGGGGTTGATTTCTAATTTGGGTTAAAAACTATCTCTTTTCCCTGTCGATTTGTCTTTTGCTTTTCGGTTGAGCTTTGTTATGTATGTTAGTTTGTTATAGCAAATTAATAAACTCTTCCATTTCCTATAAATTTTATAGACGAAAGAAGTATTTTTTTATTTCATAATGAATATGGTTTTTTCCAATGCTCAACCTACTAATGATGATAATTCTATCTGCGATGATTCTGAACCCAAATCAGCTGTCGGTGGCCTTAACAAAGACAAAAATGTTAATTTGATAATGCGTTCATATGTATTATTATCAGAAAATATGAATTTTTTCAGAATTTTTAAGACTGGTGTATCCTCAAGGACGTTCGCCTCCGATTTTCACACTAATATGATGTTGTCCAATTTATATCTGAATTTCACACAAATTTGTTTTTGGTATATTTTCAAAAAGTGTCATACTATCTGATATATATATATATATATATATATCATTAAATTTTTCATATTTAACCGACATGAAACTTTGATAACACCTGCCAACTGTTTATCTTTTTTAATACCATAACACTAATTTTATTATTTAGTTAGATGTAATTTAAATATAATTCAATTAAAATATAATTTTAATTCAAATATAAATAAATAAATCTGCAAAACAATAATGGGAGAAGGAAATAAAAATTAAACAAATAAAATAATACTAGTTTAGAACATATATAGTTTTGATATGGAAAATGATATTTCCTAGTCCTCATATGTCTAATTGAGAATGAAACAAATTATCAATTTGATTTCATCCTTTATTACTATTATACAATCATTTGTCCAAAAATTATAACTAAACGTTTATTCCACCTTTATATCTAAAAATATCTAAACAAAATCTCATTAAAAGCTACGATCTACCGAAACTGTTCACTTATATAAAAACATTCACTTCATTTTTTATTTAAAAAGATATTTTTATTAATCTTGTTTTGCGATCATTTGAAAATGAGGACAAGTTTACCCAAACAGTATCTTTTTTGTTGCAATTTTGGTCACTCCAAATTTCTGACCTAAAATATCAATCTTCCAATAATTTTTACTATTTACTTTTATTTTTTATATTTTTTTACTATTTAACTTTAATTTTTGTCATTTACATATTAAACATCACCATTCACATTTAGTTTTTACATTTCGTCATAATTTCAATCATTTCAATAAACACCCAATAACTAATGTACTCATTTACTGTTTACTTACGCAATCTCTCTTCCCCTCTTCTCTCACAACAAAAAAATATCATAGATTCTCACCTAACAAAGTACCAAAAAGCTGTTATCACGCTACATTCACGCCCAAATATGGTTATATCTAGTGTAACCATTCATCTATTTTCATGCATACAATTATTTTACAATAAATACAAAACCATTTTAATATTTCCCTAAAGTCGAAGAATGTAAATCAAGAACTCCCAACTTGTTACACAAAAAATCAAATTGATATTTGCCTAGTGTTTTAGTAAATATATCTGCCAATTGCATCTTTGTAGAAATATAGCATGATCGAATTATCTTGGCCTCAAGTTTTTGTTGAATTATATAACAATCAATTTTAGTATGTTTAGTACGCTTTTGAAAAACTAGATTGGCCGTAATATGTAACACCGCTTGATTATCATAAAATAATGATGTCTTTTTATCCAAGTTGACCTTCAAATCTTTAAGTTTGTATCTCAACTAGGTTAATTCCAAACAAGTATTCATCATTGCTCTATACTCTGCTTCCACATATGATCGTACAACATTAGTCTATTTATTCAATTTCCATGATATGGGTGATGAG
Source organism: Limnanthes douglasii subsp. nivea (assembly GCA_036936605.1). Lineage (NCBI taxonomy): Eukaryota > Viridiplantae > Streptophyta > Magnoliopsida > Brassicales > Limnanthaceae > Limnanthes > Limnanthes douglasii. The sequence goes on along the minus strand of JAUPFV010000003.1, from coordinate 189,509,152 downwards.
CCAAGAAAAACACAATAAAAAAACAGACAGTCTTGACATACGAGATCCACCCCAATCTGAATTATAAAAGACACTGAGTGTCATATATTTCTAATGGAAAGAAGAGACCTTGACCTAGTGATTTCTTGAGGTACTTGAGGACACTTCAAATATATATATATATATATATATATATATATATATATATATATATATATATATATATATATATATATCCACCCAAATATATATATATATATATATATAACTAGGTTAATTCCAAACAAGTTTTCGCTATTGATCTGTACTCTGCTTCTACAAATGATCGTGAAATATTAGTCTATTCATTTGATTTCCACGATATGAGGCATACAAAATCCACCCAAATCTGAATCACAAAAGGTAGTGAGTGACATTATTTTCTGATGGAAAGAAGAAATATTGACCTAATGATTTTTTGAGGTAATGGAGGACTCTTAACGTTTCTTTCCAGTGTGGCTTCTTAGGTGCTCCCATAAATTGAATCAGTGTATGCACCAAATACACAAAATCATGTCTGATCATTGTCAAAATTATTAACCGTTCAACCAGTCTTTGATATCTAGTTGAATTATGAAGTAACTTACCCTCTTCATCGGTTATTTTAAATTCTTCTCCGTTCGCGGGTTTCACTCTTGACAATCCTGTTTTTTTAGAGATAAAAATTCATATCTTAGATCGAGAGAATTCAATATCTAGAATATACACCAAGATCTTGAATGTGAAAATATTCAATAATTCGATTTCATGCAAGTTATTGCCAGTCAATGTGATATTATCAACATCGATGATAATAAATTTGAACTTGTTACCTTGAAATTTAGTAAAAAATGAGTAATCTACTTTTTCACTGAATGTAACATGCGGTTTTGATAGTAGCTGAAAAATAGATAATGAATTTTGGGATTCCTGTTTTAAACCATACATAGACTTGTGAAGCCGACATACCAAATTCTCCCCCTATCGACAGAGAGCAGAAGGTGGAGGTATATATCTCCTCATTTAGAGTTCTATTAAGAAAATCATTATGCGCAACAAGTTGATGAATACACAAATTTCTGCAAGCTGCAAGAGTAAACAAACATCGAAGAATAGTAAGTTTAACAGTGGGATAAATATTCTCTTGAGAGTTAATACCTTCAACCTCGGTGTAGCCTATAGCCACCAAACAGGCTTTGTATCGCTTAATGGTTTCATCAGAGTTGTATTTGATCTTATAAATCCATTAACATTCGATAGGTTTGTGACCCGAGGAAGAGAAACCATATTCCAAGTGTTGTTATGTTCTAGAGCCTGAATTTTAGTGGACATAGCTTGACGCCAGAGTGGATCTCAGTTGGCATGTTCAAAAGATGAAGGATTTGTTTGTGTTGTTAAAAAAGCTAAGAAAATACGATAGTTAGGGGAAAAGATAAAACATATTTATGAGAGAAGATGGGATACATAGTGGAATAAATAAGAACTTGATTTGTTAAATATTAATTGATCTTAATATATATGTCGTAGTCTTGGTGCCATGCAGGAGGCTGAATATTGCTGGTAGAACGACGAACCAATATATCAATAGGAATATGGGGAAAACAAGGTATGGTTGAGTTGATGATGAAGCGAAAGGTGTTGGTGGAGCAGAAAGTGATAACGGAATGATGAGTAACGGTGGGGGGGACGTATGAGAGGTAAGAGTTGAAGGTGTGAATTTATGAAATTGGATGAAGACGAAAGAGATAAATGATGAGGTTTGAGTCATAATATATGAGATTGGGAAATGAAACTGATGATGATTTGGGTGCTTGATTGAAAGATGATGAGGATTATTGGTTTGGAAAATGCAACGTCAAGTCGAGATGGAAGAGAAATAGATTTTACCTAAAGTGGACATCACAACTTATGAAAACTTTATATGTATATAAATCAAGAACTTTGTAGCCATCTTTTCTATGTGGAAGATCAAATTTATGTTTGGGATGAACATTAGTTACATAACATGCACAACAAAAAACGTGCAAAAGTGTGAGTGAGGAAGGTGATTATATAAGCCCTCGAATGAGGATTTATCTGATAGTAAAGGAGTAGGAAAACGGTTGATTAAATAAACGATTGTTGAAACACATTCCTTACAAAATTCAAGTGGTACATTTGATTGACACATGAGAGAATGGGAAACTTAAAATATGTTGATGTTTTAGTTCAACAATTTTGTTTTGTTACGGGGTGTAAAAAATAATTTTAAGTTCAATGTCTTTGTTTTGAGAAAAAGTGCGAAGATGAAGAAATTTACTATCATTACCCACTCTTATTGTTTGGACATATGTTTGAAATTGGATTTTTTTAATTATACAAAATTAGTTAATATAGATTATTTTTTAGATTTATGGTTCATAATAAAAATTCAGGTGAATGAGTAAAATTATCAACATTTGTAAGGAACTTGAACCAGTATATGAAGGAACTCAGTCAAGGCCACAAATATCACAATGTAATAAGGAGAAATGAAATTTTGTATTTATTGAGCTTTTGGAAATAGCAAGCGTGTTTGCTTTGCTTGTGGGAAAATGGGAAAATTGTACAATTATTTACTAACTCGTTGTGAGTATATAGAAGCAAATGTGAAATTAATTTAAAACGAGAAAAAAGATAGATGACCTAGGCGTAAGTTGCATAGGTCAGATGACTGAGAAGTCATACATATAGCCAATATATTTGTTGATAGATGTATATAGTATAGACCACCACGTTGTCTACTCGAGCCAATCATCTTCCTCAAAACAAAGTCCTGCAAAATATAATAGTCATGAAAGAAAATGATGAAATATTCCGATTTTTGGTGAGTTTTCTAGCTGAAATTAAATTTAAATTAAAGGATGTTATGCACAAGAAAATTGCACAAGTGATTTGTGGTGCTGCACAGTTTGGTAAATTAACATTGGTAATAGTAGAAGGCTTGGGATCAATTATGAGTTATATGTGAGAGACAATATGATTTGTGGCGCAATTACCCAAAATCCAAGGACTTGTACTACTAGACTTGACAAACACAATAATAGATGGAATCAAACCTGCAATATTCATATAAGCATCGACATTACCAAAAGTGTTGTGATTCAGTGTATTGATTACTTGAGCTGATTATTGTATTTGCTCGGCAGTGAACCCCTGCAAAATGCTAGCAGTTTTGGAACCCGATAAGTCATAAGATTCAGTCACATTTGCCGATGGTTGATTGCCATGACCTGAAGATTATTGTCTACAGAATTGTCCCGATTTGTTATTGTTTACATTTTTAATCAACATCTATCCTTCATGTGACCCCTTTTATGATAGTACTTATAATGAAATTTGAGAGTCCGACATTCATCTATAGTATGTCCGAATCTGTTACAGTGATCACACATTTTCTTCTTTGAATTTTCTCATTTTCTTCAAACTGTGGTTGCTATAAAGAAGTTTTTAGCTAGCTCAGAGGATACCTGTCGTTGTTTCTCTTCTTGGATTATTAAATAATATACTTGAAGGAAATTGGGAAGAGCTGGCATCATCAACACAATGGACCTCATCACCTTGTAAAATTCATGAAAATCCTATAAAAATTTACATAAGATGATATTCCTCTCTCTGTTCAAGGTGTGCTTTTAGTTGATTGTAGGTTAGTTGAGAACGATATGTCTCGAGCTCATCCCATAATTCCTCTATCTTGGTAAAATATGTAGCTATTATCATTGTGCTTTTTGATATGGTCGTGATTGATTTTTGTATCTGAAACACGACTAGGGCATTCTTTTGATAAAATTGGTCGTGCAAGTCAACCTATACTTTCAGATTGTCTTGGTATGGATAAACCCTTTAGTAATGTCTGATTCAAGCATGATTTAACCAAAAAATAATCATGTTGTTGCATTGGTTCTATTACCAAAACAAAAGATGTTCATTTTTCTGTGATGTTTCTTCAACACTGTCATCAGTGAGATAGATATTTTTTACAATGAGGGCATGCATAACTGCCTTGCTCTATGATTGATAATTGACGTCGTTTAATTTTATGGGAACAAAGACATGGCCTGGTTGGTCATTAAATGATGAATGTAGAAAAGATATGAGGGATCAATGGTTTCAATCTCTAGTCCAGAACCCTTTGAGTTGGTGAATTGAATCTCTGTTTGGGAAGTGTTTGAATCGTCAGCCATGGTGATTTATTTTTGGAAGAATGAGAATTGTGATAATCAAGAGAATTAAGAACTTTTCTTTAATACCATAATAAGAATAAATATGTGTATTTTTATAATAATACTTCACATATACTAATTCATATATATATATATGAAATAAGGATGCGAGGGCATTAATTATGCGAGGGCATTATTTATGAGTATAATCAATACAATCACCCCACTACCTTCAAGCCTAAATATGTCTATAACTAGTGTAACCATCTTTCTATCTTCATGTCTACGATTACTTTACACTAAATATAAGACTACTTTAATATTCATGAACCTGATCATGTGGAGCCCTCTAAATATATTAAAGGTAAAACCTTTCAAATTTTGAGAGAATTAGACGAGTCAAAATCTGAATGCAAAAGCTTAGTAAAGAAAAAAAAAGGTGAAGTTTTACTATGGAGCTTTTATTCACGAGCTCGAGGAGAATCATCGACATATTATTGGTGAGTTACAAAATCTTTGAAGCGAGCATTCAATTTGCATCAATACAGTTTCATCCACAAAAACTAAAATGGAAATAATGTGGCTCAACATGAATAAACACATACTAAGATTTTCTAAATAAGAACGCAATTATGAAGATGAAACTTCACTGAGAGAAGAGGATGATAAAATCAAAAATTGAAGATTATGGTTTTCGAAATGTCTCTAGTGCATCAAGTTAGTTAATAAAAGGAGATAAGATGGGTTTTTAACCAGTTCGGGTGGGTTAATTTGATTTAATATAATTGTACCTGAGTCAGTTCCAATAGTTATTAGAGTAAAATATAAAATTTAAAGGTATATTGTAACTTTTAATAGGTAAATGGTAAGAATTAAAGTTAAAAAGTAAAAATAGTAAAAATAAAGGTAAATGATTAAACAAATTAGACGAAGAGTATTTTATGTCTGAAATTAGGAGTGACCAAAATTACAACAAAGAACGGTAATGTTTGGGTGATATGTGTCAAGATACGGTTATGTGCATGCACAAGTGACCACATATATAAAGCGAGGCCAACAAAAGTGACCACTTTAATACAAAAGTGAACACTAGTGATTTTTTTGATCACGTAACCAATAACCAATTATGGTGACTAATCATAAGTTTTAGTAAAAAATAATTAAATTCTAAAAAACCTAATAATCTTGGAACCTGAAAAATATTCAATTGAACTATTGTCGCAGTGTTTTGAAATTTTTGATTCGTTAGAAAGTATTAAAAATATAATAAAAATAATCTGAAAATATAAATATATTGGTATGTCTTAACAATATTTTTTTCAAAATATATCTAATTTTAAAAAGGGTAATCTACCAATAACCACAAAAGATCAAGCTTATTTACCAATAACCTCCCAAAGTTTGATAAATTACAGAATGTTAAATTATATTTACTTATATCCATCTGAAAATTTTAAAATACCAATGATACCTTTGTTATATGCCTATGATATGTTCTTTATCAAATTCTAGGTACCTTTATTCTTTTCTAGGTTTTATTTATTTATTGCTAGACTATGTTTTCTTCATTTGTGATATTTTTTATGCAATTGGCGATCAATTTTTATTTTGTTTGTTCTTGTGTTATCACATCTGTATTTTTTCAAAGTCGCTTATCGATTCATGTAATTTTGGTTTTCTGATTTTGTTACTTTATTTGTTTCGAATAATTGTGTGGTTGTTTATTGATATATATATATATGATTCTTTTAGTTATGTTGATTCTTTGATTTCATATATTCACACAAGATTTTTGATAATTATCTTAAAAGAGTAATTTTGTGAAAACAAATTTAGGAATTGTTTTGTAGTTTGCATATATGGTTGTGGAATTACGAATGTTGGTTATGTAAATAGTAAGTGTTAACTGGGTGCAAAATTACATTCACTTTTTTTTGCAGATTCATTTAATGTTGTTTGGTTGAAGAATTATGTGCAAGTTTGTTACGGAATAAAGTATTTTATTTTTCATTTTTTGTTGCGGAAATATGTGAAAGTTGAGTGCAAAAATAGTCTCAACTTTTTTATTTTATTTTTAGGTTTTCAATAACTTCATTTGTTGTTTAAAAAAAACTAATCAAGTTTCTATTCGTCCACTTAATACTTTTGAAAATTATAAAAAATGGTTGATTTTGTAATAACCAAGTGAGATTGTCTAGTCAAAGGTTTTTTTAGTTTCAATTATTCATTTGGTGAACATACAAACTATTTTTTTATGTAATAAAGTTGATTTTATACCGTTGGTTACATTGGATGTCCATAAAAATGTGAAGATATTAATATTGGGATTGTTGATACTGTTGAAACTAGACTATTGCGTATACACGGTACTAATTTGAATAGAGTATCATTTCAGAATATTGATTGAATAGTTGAAGGTAATATGTTAATTGCAGAACCTAGTCCAGGGGTTAGATTTAAGAGTATCATTTCAGAATATTGATTTAATAGTTGAAGGTATTTGAAGGCAATGTCACTTCCACGTGTCTTGCACTATCTTGATTTGCTGTCGAACATGGATTTAGTTATAAATTCATTCATAATCAGAAAGAAAAATTTAATGTTAATTGTTCGATGAAAGAGAGAAAATGATGTCCGTTGAGACTTTATGGTTTAATTGATAATTCAAATGAATATATTTTTATTAAAAAGTATGTGAGTGACCATACATGTTATCATGGTGTCTCGATATAAAATAAAAACAGTTGACATCTGCTTTGATATCAAATGAGATATGTGATGATATTAAATAAAAAATCATCTTACTCCAAAAAAAATTCAATATATTGTTAAATCCGACTATGGCTTAGATATTTCTTATTGCGTGTTATGACTTTCTTTAGATAATTCTAAAAGGGAATTTTTATTAAGATAGTTATACTTATTTGAGCATACTAAAAGGTAATTTTAAGGCTTTAAAGATTCTGGACATCACAACTGATTATCTGTTGAAGTATGATGGATATAATAGTTTTTTAAATGATGTTTTATAGCTTATAATGCTTGTTTAGAAGGTTTTACCTCTTGTCGTCTTATGCTCTTTACCGATAACACATTTTTTTTACCAGGACACATTGATGGGTTTTACAAGGACATATATGTATAAATATATTTTTTGTTTGTTTTAATTGGTGTTACAAAATATGGTTGCAAAACTGAGTGTGATTATGTTGCAAAAATATATGAAAAAGTAGGTGTTGAATTATTCCCGTGTTGTGAAAATATAAAATTTTATTTTGCTGCGGAATTGCGTGTTAACTTGCTGCAGAATTACGTGAAAAATGGTTTCCGAATTAGGTTGATGTTGCAGAACTAAAAAGTTTTAATTGTTGTTAAATTACTTTGTTAAAAAATACTTAATACATTATATATTATATAGGTCATTTTCTAGTATCATTTATTGTTGTTGGGGCTGAAGATGGTGATGATTGACAATTATTTTTGGAGACATTAAAGTCTCATTTACTTGGTTGTCAAATCATTTTTATATCTGAAGATCACATATGTATACTTAAAACTATCTGAACTATTTTCCTTCATTGCTACCATGCATACTGTCTTTATTATCTTATTGGAGATTCTGAAGCATGTGTTGAGACGTACACCAATGGAATTTGGGATGAAAATGGTCAAATTGTTTTAAAAAAGTGTGCTTATGGGAAAAATGAGAGTTTATTCAATTTATATTTTCAAGAATTTCTTTAAAAAATGGTAAAAAATAATTTACTTTGATGAAAACCCTCATAATTGAAAAGTATACATGTGTGTTTTTATAAGTAAACAATATGAACCTATGATTTTTAGTGCATTTGGGTCTTTTAACCATCAAATTAAATATTTTGGTAGTTTTTGTATTTCAGAATTATTATACAAAATTAGGATTACTTTTACGACCAAAATGCAAAAGTGTTACTATAATTTTTGGACATTAGAATAACGAAGCGTGTCTTAATATTGAGAGGACTATTAAAAAGAAACGTTGGATAATGTCGTACGTAGATTGTTTGGTCCTCTACCGAAGTATTATTTGAAGTTTAGTTGTTGATCTTTTGAACTACAAATGTTCTTGTGGTATTTGGAAAATTGAATGTTTATCTTGCTAACATGTTTAAGCTTCTATATTTAGTATTCATGGAAATTGTTTGACAAATGTAGAGTCATTATGTAGTTCAAGTTATTATAAAAAAACTTATTGTTTGAGCATACCAACTTTAACTACTTTTGGTGAAGCTTCCAGTTCAATTCATCCTCTAATTTGAGTTCCACCTAGCTTGAAAAGAGAGAGCTGGAAAATCTAAGAAGAAACGTATGATATCCAAAGGTGAAGACTTGGTTCATAAAGTAAGGTGTGGACGTTGTAAAAAATATAGTCATAATAGAAGATTTTGTGAAGATACATATAAAATAATGTATTTTTATTTTTTAATTGACTATGTTCTTTTTATTATTTTTCTATTATTCTTTTCTTAACCAATTTGTAATTGGACAGACAATGTCTATTTTTTCAGTTACAAAAGTAACCATTGTTAGTTGGATACAGAATTACGTTCATTTTGGTCGCAAAAAAAGAGTGTTGTTGTGTACAAATAATATATGTATATATATGGGTGCGAATTAATGTTGTAATTAATTGTGGAATTATGTTGTAAGTGATTATAGAATAATATTCTGTTATGAAAAATATAAGTCTAATTGGGTGCGAACTTATGCTTTAATTAGTTGTAGAATTATGTTATAAATGGTTATGAAATAACATTTTCAGTTGCAAAGATCTTACTGGTTGCTAAATTAAGGGTAAATTGGGTGTAAAAATTTAACAGTTGTTGGTGTGGATAATTATCGCCTGAGGGTAGGCTTGTAATTTGTTTGGTGTTTAATAGTAGTATGTGGGTGTTATGTATTTAGTGTAAAGAGTAGAGAGATAATTAAGCTGGCTGGTTGCAGTTAATTCTCATTACCCACACTTAATGCAGGTGGTTGGGTATTTATATCCTTATGTTTGGGCCCTTATGGGCTTTCGGGTCATGTTTAATGGACCCGAGTCATGTTAAAAGACCCATGAGCTCTAAGTAGGAGAGCAAGTAGCTTAGTCAAGTAGTGTTTAGGTTTTTTAGTACTTTTTTCATAGTTCGAACAGTCCTATGGGCTAAGTGTTCGAAGTGATCTGTCCGGTCCGGAGGCCTTGGACCGATTTGTCCTTGTCCGGGGAGCATGCAGAATTCAGACTCATCAGTTGTGAAATAACAATATACAATAAACGCTAAAATAAAAATAATACTCAACATAAAAGAGTGTAGTTTAGAGACATACAATATTTACAAAAAAAAACATAGTTGTAAATTAAAAAGAGACGAGCATCTACCAATATCTAATTGTATATTTATGGTTAAGAAATAAAACAAACATTTTGGCTCTTCTGGTTGACGCAATATCTCTTTCAAATTTTTCGAAAACCTTTCCGGTACTAATAAAGATCTCACACACAACATCCTCACAAAAAAAATCACATTTATGTTGTGGAATGTGTAACGGGATATAAAATTTCATTGGTGAATCATTATTTTTACATGAGTTTCCTATCAATAAAGTATTTGTACTACAAAATCAAGTTGGCACAATCATTTGTAAAAGTATCAGCTGATTACGGAGTTACAAGTAAAATGGTTGTGGAAAACATGGTTTTAGTTGTAAAAATGTAAAAGTAACTGGTTATGAATTTTGTATTAAAAGATTGCAGAATTAGGAGTAAAATAGATGCAAAAATAGATTTTTAGTTACGGAAAAATATTGGAGTTACATGTTAATTTTGATTCTTAATATTTTTTACTACTTCATGAAAAATCTATATTTTTTCTTTGAGCTTGGTGCTCTCTTTAATTTTTTAATAAAGTTATATCATATTATTCAGGTTTTTGAAAAACTCTTTGAATTTATGAGTTCGATTTTTATCACAGACGTATTTCAAACATATTGTTTTTCCTTATTTTTCGGACCATTGGTTGAGGAAATATCGTGCTCTTGAGCACCAACAAATGTATCTCATTCATCAGTTTCAGTATCTCCTTCATTCATTTCTTCATCAACATAAGTTGGTTATGGATTTTGTTCAACAACAACACATTCACCCCTTTCAGTTTCAATTACTTCATTTATAAATGTCAACCTATATATGTCTGTTAATTTAAGTTCTCCCATGCTAACCTATAATCATAGTAGGAAAATTATTTATTAAATGTATAGTTTAAAATGACTTTTGTGAAGCAAAAATCATTTATAAATTTACACTGTCTGATGATATATTTTGGAATTTGCGAAGGAGTTTCAGATGTAATCTATTCTTCCATGTTAACCGTTTGAAACGGCTTGGTACAATTTTTTTCATCTTGACTTTAACTCAAGGTTTGTTTGTTTTCCGGTGTACTTTGGCAACATTTTTTCACGTAATTCATTAACTTGTCTCTGATTGTTTCTGCCCAATCAAACTCACTGATTTTCGAAAAATATTTAACATATTTGATTGTTGAAGTAGTTAATCCTTTTCCAAATGTTGTGAAAAGTAGTATTGCACAAACATACAATATGAGGAGTACAACTACATATTCGATTTCTTGTTCTCCTAATAAATTTGCAGCTATTTTACTTGCATCTTGGAAAAAATATTTATAAGTTTTACTTTGGGTTACGGAGTTATGCAATTGAGTTGCGGAAATATTTTTAGTTGTGAAAAAAATAAAAATATTTGGTTGCAGAATTATGTGTTAACCTGTTGTGGAATTACAACTAAATTAGTTGTGGAAATTGATTTTGAATTTCTAAAATAAATAAAATAAGAAATTTTATTACCATTATCTTTTATTTGTCATATTAGATTATTGAATAAAGATTGTGATGATTCATGATTGTTGTTCTTCATTTATGAAGCTTAAATTCCTCTTTTGTTCATATCAACTTCCATTTCTCCTAACTTGACTCCCAAAATAAGCATTACATCTTTTGTTGTTAGTGTAACGAGTTCTCCATCGAATATAAAAGCTCAATTTTAAGGTCAAATATTATTTTAGCTACTACGCACCAATTTTCCTTGAAGCAAGACGCATATGCCTATGATCATATGCACCTTTAAAAATATAGTAGAAAGGTATGTTTTTAAAATATTTATATGATCTTCTATTATGGGTGTTGAATCCATCAGTTCAATTGTATATATATATATATATATATATATATATATATATATATATATATATATATATATATATATATATATATATATATATATATATATATATATATATTGATACGAAGAATATTCATCATTTTATCATTTTTACATGCATTACAAAGCCAAAATATATGTAAATTAGTATTGAAAAAGAAGATCAATAAATTAGAATGATAAAAAAATAAAACAAAAATTAGATATGGAAGCTACTCTAACTTGATTACAAAAATATGTGCAAAATGGTGACAGAAAAAAGTCTGTTAGGTATGAAGATTGAAAAAAAAGAATCAGGTTTTGGAAATTAGGATAAATTGGTTGTTGAAGTACATGCATAATAGTTGCACGAAAAGTCTGTTAGGTGTGGAAATAAAAATACAAATAAGTTGAAAATTAGGGTAACTTGGTTGCAAAAATACGTGCAAAATGGTTGCGTAAAAATCCTGTTAGGTGTGAAATCAAAATAAAAACATGTTCCAAATTATGATCACTTGGTTGCAGAAATGCATGTAAATGGTTGTGAAAAAAATATGCTACGTATGAAAATTGGGGGAAAATCCGGTTTTGAAAATTATGGTAACTTGGTTGCAGAAATACATGAAAAATATTTGCAAAGAAAGGAAAAAAATAATCAAGAACCTTAAAAAACATACACAAGTAGTTCATATGTTACTAATTTTAATATTCGTTGTGTAAAAATACATACGAAACATCAAAACCAAACACAAACAATTATTTTCTCGTGCATGTTATTTAGAACACAACAAGTGGCAATTTTAAATAAATAAAGTATTTCTTTATGAAAACCTGAGTTAGAAGATGCTTGATGTTGAAAACCTTTAGACTGACACAAAATTAGTTGTTGGAATCTGTAATTTAAGAGATTGATAATTGTGATTTTAGAGAGAGAGAGAGAGAGAGAGAATGAAAGAAAAAAAAGAGGTCGCGAGCGTGAAATTAAAATGAAAGGATGTGAATTTTGTGTCTATATACCCAAAGAGTGCCATTAGAAGTTTTCATGTTTTTCTTATTGGATAAATGTATTAAAGAAAATAAAAAAGTCTGTACAAGTACCTAGGGAATACCCCGAGGGAAGGTTTAATATCCGGTGTGAACAAAAATGTTAGAAAAGGACCATAACAAGGTCATAAAGTAAACAACATATAGTAGCAAGACAACAAAACGATAAAAATATTGTGAATCTAATAAGAAGTAGACGTTGGAGTAATGGATATAGAGAACCAGCATCTTGTGAAAAAACCAAGAACATTAACAACATTAAGTTAGTGGATGATAGTCTAAACGGTCACCGTATCTTGGTTCCCCAAAAACATAAAAACGAAGATCAATAAGTAAGTAAAAAGAGACAACAGAGACAAGGCTCGTAGGGGAGTCAAATATTATTTATTTTCCTCCCTCCAAATATGGTAAATGATAGCATCAAAGCAAGTCCTTCAGATATGACGAGTATTTGAGGGAGGCCAATTGAATACTTCAAGAAGCCACGAGTTCCAATTAGAGTTATTTTGGCAGGAGATCCCAATCTTAGTGCAACCGTGCTTCCATAAGCTCTGGGAGAAACTACAATCATGGAGGATATGATTAGTATATTCGCCCACAACATTACAGAAAATGAAATAAGGGAAAGTACCAATCCTCTATGACAAAATCTTGTCATGAGTGGTAAGTATTCCATGAATGGTGAGCCAAATAATAAAAGAATGAAGAGGGATATTAAATTTACTCCACACTAACCCTGCCCATCCCACATAGGGGATCGACATATGAATGGCATTGTAAGTGTCTTTAATCGTGAATTTGTAAGATCACGTTTTCTCCATCTATAGAGGAACATCGTTGAGGTGGAAGGGATAGAATAATGTTGCGGATTTCCATAAGATTATTTATGTTTTGAGCTATGGCTGATCTTCTGTTGAGAAGCCAAATCCATCACCCATCGGAGATAAAGTCTGAGATAGTAACATTCTTACCTAAGCCGTGAATCAATGATGATGGAATGGTCGTACTATGATTTAAGAGAGGTAGAAAGCAATCAAGGATCAAACCATAAGGAGGTATTCATGCCGCTGTCGATAGTCATCCTGAAAAAATTGCTGGCCAGAGGTCTAAGGGATAAAATTCTCTTCCAAGTCCAAGAAGGGATGGAGTTGGAAGATTTTATGTTGCATGTGGTTTTTGATAAACTTAAAAATCCATATGCTCATTTTTAATTTGATTTTTACCGAAATTATCAGTAACTTACCTTTTTGAAAAATGATTATCTACTTGGCCAAAATAAGATCATAAATTATCATTCAAGTAAAAAATATAAGCTTTTATCCATTTAAGTATTTTGGTGGTGAATAATAACATTATCTTCATCCTCAAAATTATTTTATCTTATGAACTACAATCAAACTATTATTTTATTAAAAAGGATATATGTTATGATTTATAAAATTTTAAAAACTATAGTTACCAAAATATTCGTTTTAAAAAATAAATCATTTTTTTTTCATTTGACATGATTCTGGTTAATGACCATGTAATTATTAAACTTTTTAACTTCTTAGATATCATGTTGGTACCATGTTTTTAATGCATATATTCAAATTAGAAAATTCAATTTCTCTTATCAAACTTCAAAACATTCAACCAATTATTTTAATTTTAATTTTTAAAAAATTATCTTCTTTTAAAAATAAATTAGAACAACTTGAAATGACACCAAAAAAATGCCACAAAATATTATAATAAATATGAAATCTTGTCTTTTTTAAATATAAAGAAAACTAATAATTTTTTCTCTCTCAAGTTGGTAAGATAGCTTTACTTTTGTGTTAAGGGATTATATAATTTTTCATAGGGTGGTGACAAACGTGTTGACCGTTTTGTTTAAACATGGTCTCGTCCTATTTAAAACTGGTATGACTAAAGTTCTACCGTGACTAACATCTTTTGTTATTGGTGTATTTAAGCGTATGTAGTTCTCCAATCCGTAAAGAAGTAACATACTTTTGATATATATCTTTTGTGATAATCCAATAATAGTATGGGAGCGATTATAATGTATTTGGATTCCTAACACAAAGTTTGCATCACTAAGATCTTTAATATCAAATTTGTTCGATAAACATTTTTGTATGGTGTGTAACAATTCCTTATTGTTCGAAGCAAATAATATGTTTTCGACATATAATACCAGAAGTATGAAATTAATCTTAATGAACTTGTGATAGACACAATCCTCAACTGAGTTGACCTCAAAACCAGAAGAGGCTATTACCTCAAGGGACTTGTGGTACCGCTAACAAGAAGCTTGTTTAAGCTCATAAATGGATATCTTAAGCATGCATACCATATTTTTTGAGTTACCTATTTCAAAGTGTAATGGTTGTACTATATCATCGTTATATCAACATCGTCATTGATAAATACGATATTTACATCTATTCGATAAAGCTCAAGATAAAACTTGCAACTAATTTTAGGATCGTTCTAAATGAATCCTTCGTCGATATCGGAGACATTTTAAAAAAACATTATCAACAATACCTTCATATTGGTTATAACCTTTTGCTACAATAATTTCTTTATGTATTTCCATATTACCTATAGAATTTTGTTTGGTTTTGTAAACCCACTTACAACCAAATACTTGTTTCCCTTCGGGTAATGGGTCAAGTTCCCGTACCACATTGTCTTGCATTGATTTCATGCTTTTCTTTCTTGTGTCAATCCACATTCAAGAGTTTGATTTTTTCATGGTTTGTTTGTATGATGATGTATCATCTAAAATTCCAGCACATGACTTTCATATTCATGAAGATGTTCTATATAATCAGAATATATAACATTCTTATTTACTCCCGTGAACCTTCTTAAGGGCAGCATTACTTCTTGTTGCACTTCTTAAGGAGGTAGAGTTTGATCCTCATGGACAATATCATTTTGATCTTTTTGTGAAAGGTTACTTTGAGTTTCATCTTGTTCAAATAGACCATATCAGTGTCTTCGTTAAAACCCTCAAGTGGAACATCAATGTTATTATGAGTATAACCTTGTTCTCAGGGGCCAAAATAATTGGGATTAAAGTCTAATATTTTGATACATGAGTATCTAAATGAGAACTTCATAAATTTTTACAGATTCTTTCTCGAAATGAACATTTGTTTCTGAATTCTTCCCCTAAACATAAAATTCTCAATAAACTTTGTCATTCCCGTCCGAAAAACACTATCAGTGTGAGGATCATAAAACTTAAAAGCCCTTGGATATTCGGAATAACCAATGAAAAAACAACTAACTATTTTTTGGTCTAATTCTGAGGTTTGTATACCCTTGTCTTAGCTGGACACCCCCATATATGTAAATGCTTTAAATTAGGCATGCGCTTATTCCAAAGCTCATATGAGATATTAACGGTTTCCTTATTGGATACTCTATTGAGTATGTATACAATACATTTGATAGGTTCTCTCAGCGAGATGATGGTAGTGTATGGTTCCATCTCTCAAATACACCATTCATACAATATGAACCTAATATTGTATAACGAGGGAAAAGGCCACACTCCTCTAGGTATTTTGCAAATGGACCTTGACGCTGTTCACCCGACCCGTCACATCTACCATAATATTCACCACCATGGTCAGATCTAACATTTTTAATGCTTTTACCTAGTTTTTTCAACTTCGGTCCTAAAATCTTTGAACTTGTGTAGGGCCTCTGACTTTTCATAAAGGAGGTAGACGTATCCAAAACGAGAGAATTCATTTATAAATGATATGAAGTACCACTGCCCATTTTATGATTCCTTTAAAACGGTCCACATATATCGCTATGAATCAATTCTTAGACTTTAGCCACTCTATTTTCCGCTACCCTTTTGCTCTTGGTCTGTTTTCCTTTGATACACTTGATACAAATACCAAAATTGGAGTAGTGGAGGGGACAAAATAAACCTTCAACTACAAGCTTATCTATCCTTATGTTGGATATATGAGTTAATCGCATGTGCCATACTTTACAGAATTTTTCGGGTTTACAAGTTGTGTATTCATAATAATTTTAAGATTATCAATAGTATTTAATAAATACAAGTTATATAAGATTATCAAGCTACCATATCCAACAAATATATCATTATAAGGGAGAGTTAAACTATTGTTTTCCAAAAGACAAGAATAACTATATATGTCCAAACCCAGAAAAGAAATTAAGTTCCTTCGAAATTTAGGAACATACATAACATTATCTAAAAATGATACATGTCTTGTGTTAAGCTTAAAATTTAATATATAAATTTCCAATACTTTGCACGAGCTCCCGTCAACTATGAAGATGATCCTCTCATCCTTACTTATCTTCCGACTCTTTAGTGTACCTTGCAAAGAAATACAGACATGAGTTGTTGCATCTGAATCAACCCACCATGTATTTTATTTCATAAAAATAAGATTAACTTCCGAAACAATAAAAAAACATGAGATTACCTTTATTTAGTATGTATATCAGGTGTTTGTTACAGTCCTTCTTGAGATGTCTTTTTTTTTTAAGAAAAGAAATTGACATGTCGTCGATTCCTAAGGCTTCTTATTCTTAGTCAGACCATAGCACGATCCTTTTCAATCACTATTTCTTGGAAGACATTGAAAAATAAACCCTAAATAATACAGTAAGTCTACCTTAATTTTCTTTAACTTGTTATAATCATAGACATCCCCCGAATGCGCTCTCGGATAACACATTTTCTAGTGTACTTCCGGGTCGAGGTTTAATTTATGAGACGTGGCATCTCTACCTTGTAATTTTTGGAAAATTACTTCTCAACATTCTTGACAAACTCTGAAACAATGGTAGCATGAAGGCCAAACTTAACCGATTAGACCGTTCCCGGTTTTCATACTCCATTGTTTTCTCAAGTGAAATTTTCAGAGTAATGAAATCTAGTTTAGGCTTCATTAGAGAAAGGTCATAATCATGACACTTCAAGAACAACTCAATATCTTTTTTCTACTAATTAAAATCTGAGCCGTCCATCATTAGGGGTTTGCTCCCCATCGAATTGTAACCCATAACATTAACTGGTATATATATAACAAACAATACATAAGTAAATTTGACATATAACAACTTAATATACTTGAAGATGATATATACACGTAAATCATAACATACTATGGTATAAGGATTGTAAAGGGCAAATTATACTAGCACATATTTATGAGTTCGAGAAAATTACCATTAATTATTATTTTAATTATCCCAAGTAGCGGTGAAACCCTTCTGAGTGCTGATTTCACATACTTAAATTAAAATAAGCTCATTTTCCCTTAAGCATTAGTAAAACCCTCGTACACTTGATTTCACATAGTTAAATAAAATAAATGCAAGGATTAATTTACTTTTTCCAAACATTAGTGAAACCCTCTGAAGGGCTGATTTCACTTACAATAATAAAAAAATCTTAATGATTAGATTTCTGTAGATTTTCTCTAGTTCATAATTAAAAAAATCTAAATATTAACCTTTGGGAGGGCCGTCAATATTTGAAATTAAATTAATCTCTTGAACCTTTTCAGATCCTAGGATTCTCAGAAGATCTTAGAAACCTTTGTGGAATAAATTTTTTATCATGTGAAATAATCAGAAAAAATATTAAGTTCTATATATATATATATGTATATCGGGAAACAAATTCTAGCCTTCTGTTGTTGTCAGTGGGCAAGTCGTCCAACCCACAACCTCCTATTGCTCTCATCGCGACAAAAGCCTCTTGTTGTTATCATTGCGATAACAGCCTCCTATGGCTGTCATCACGAGAAAATCCTCTTGATGTTGTCATGGCAAAAATAGCGGGTTGTGATTTCTTCACAAACTACGACGTTCATCCATAGCAGCAACAACTAGTTGGCCATGGTGAACGTCATCAGAAAACCTTCGATCGCCAAGAACACCTGGGGTTATGCCGTCGATGAGAAACTGTCCAGATAGGTCCGCTTTGTTCTATTAAATTATGATTCGGTTGTATATACATTTTGGAGAAAATTTCTAGCAACCAGACGGGTCCTTATTTAATGGGAAAAACCCTAAATCATATCAAAATAATATATTAATTCATAAAACTTAAACATCCAATCATGCTTTTCTTATAAAAAATCAATTTAATCATACTTTTTTCAAATAAACCTAAATCCATGTCCTACCAAGTCAATTAACAAATAATCTCAATGGTATGAATCTTGTATATAAAAAACATGCTTTTGATTCAATATAACATATACATGAATAAACCTTTATTCTTATATGATCAAATAATATACAAATGATAAAAATAGTTACAAAATTTGCTTGTTGTACACATTCTTGATTGAATCCTTCTTAAAGCTCCCGTTAGATGCTCAATGGTTGTGGATCTACCTTTCAGCAAAACATTGATCAATCTTTTTGGATTTTAGACTTAATAAATATTTTAACCATAGTCTCTTCTATATAGAAAGTAAAATTTGAAAACCTAATTTTATTGAGGCCAATATACCACAACCAGTAAATCATTCATCCAAATGGGGTCTAACCCCCCAACTATAAAATTCACCTAAAAGTGGTTTAACCTCACCAATGTGAGTGTGCTTGTTTTTTTTAATTTTCTCTTAGTTTATTGATTATTATATTATCTTCTAGTAAATAATATTTATTCTTTTATTGGGGTTGATTTTGTTGTGAATTTTATGGATAATTATTAAGGTTTGAATAATAAGGTTGAATTTATGGGTGTTTGGTAGCTAGGGGATGGCAAATTTTAGAGTTTATGGGCCACCTTGCTCGCCAAAATTCATGGGAAGATGGCCAACACCATCCAGGTGTAACACTTACACCGATGGTGTAGGTGTTGTGCACCATCAATTCACCATGTGTGCATTTAGTTTTTGTATTTGTTTGTTACATAATTTATTTACTAATAAATGTTGTTTCATGTTTATTTCAGTTTTACTATTATCTAACATTTATTATTTATTGAACCAGGTAACCAATATACTGAAGGACGACCTCCGACGGTCGAGATTTGTGCACCATGAGAAAAATATTTCCCTTCTGAAATCCGTTGAAATGGAAAAGGTCAACGAAAAAGCGAAGACGAACGAACACATAAAAATAAATTGAGGAGCACACTGAACAGTTGTTGTGCCGCATGCATACGAGTTTAAAGAATGCACAAAATATGGATACATAAGTTGATCCTCTTAGGGGCAGATCATCTAGTTAGGATGCACCACCAGGTCACTAGTCACCATCACCTGCGCATCGTTCACCATCAATTGCGTATCGTTCACCGCCATGTACCCATAAAAAAAGTCCCAGTTAAAAGTACTTGTCAAAAGAAAGTCCTGCTTAAATACACCCGCCAGATTTTAGATTCACGTCTCTATATAAAGCTCCCAACTAAGATGACTCTAAACATAGAACTTCACTTATGTACTAATACATATGTTCGATATGGAATGTAGTGTGCTTGAATATGCTCATCTACTCAAAGTTGTCAAACATGTGAAGTTAAGTAGGTTTGATGAGACTACCAAAGGTAATTTTAATGAAGTTCTATGTATGATATAATTCATGTATGGGTGCATGTACCGAGCTAAACCAATGTCGTCCTCACAAACTCGTGAAAGAATAGCTACAAGTTACATTGATATTACAAGCGGACCGATGTATTGTGTGTTTGACCTTGTATGGGAAATTGGGAATGAATCTTCTTACTCGTTCAATTCAAAATTGATTAATTATTTTACCAAAGATACGCTACGTTTTGTGGAAATCGTTGAAAAAAAGAAAACTAAAGAGTATTACTTTTAACGAATGATGTGGTTTTGAATAATTGTTAATCTTATGTTACGTAGTATATTAGCAAATTTTTAACGCATGACCATAATGGGTATACATTAAACAAATAAATTTGCATTACTTATTCAATACAATAACATAAAGACAGTCTATTAATGAAGCACAACATATGAGTACCCTATTATAAAAATTTATCTAAATCGGTTACTTATGGGTGTGAGGTGATAGGATTTCGGCCTTCAAGATCTACATATATTTTGCAACGACTTAGTGATTGTAACTTCCAAGTTGTTACGCCATTTATATAAAATGTTGTCTATGTATGATGTATCCGTGCACATAAACAGACAGCGACAATGACAAACTATATACATAGATAAAAATAATTAGGATGTTGATGGATAATTAGTATACTAAAAAACTTTAAAGTAAGATGGAGTACTTACATTGACAAAATGGTTATTATTAATATAACTAAATCATATTTCTACCTTTTTAGATATCGGATGGGGTGCACCTCGAAGTGGTAGAAATGTGTAGTTGCAATTCATCAATCTCAATTGTGATACAAAATACACAATGCACTGAAACTTTGTTGCAATTGTTATCCCCATCTCCAGTATTGTCATCTAATAAGATTTATCAGCTGATACTCCATAATAGTGTATACATTCAGCTACCTTCAGATATTCTTATTTACCTTTGTATATCTTGCTATACACGTCAAAGTTATCCATAAGAAATTTGGATTATTAAATTTTTTTTGAACCGATATTGGATCTTGGTACGCTATTACTAGATAATGATGCCATCGAATAAGTTTGGAGTACAATAGGTTTATCTTCCCAAACAGTATGACCATTAGGAATTCATTTACGGATGGTAACCTTGGAAATTTGAAAAGGGTTTAGAACTAAAGCTTCACTCGGCTTATCAGCATAATCGACATGTTCCCAATCCGATTTATCTCATTTAGTGGATAAATAATCAATAACTAATTTTCGTTTGCCATGTGGATGACCTCGATGTTTATGCTTCTCTAATAGTTTTAAAAGGGATGATGTTTTTGGATAAATAACTTCAAACAATTTCTTGTAAATATGTTCTATGTGTCTTTGATCATTAGTTAACATAATATCAGTTACAAGTTTATCCATTTTTTCTTGCAGAATCTTTATTATGGTTAGGTTTGTACGTGTGATTATATCTAACCTCTTCTAATGATCGTGAAAATCTTCTAATGGTGCAGCTGTTCCATTATATAGCCACTCGCGAATCTGATGCCAACACGGTATATCTTGCGTAGATCTTATCGCACAAATGTAAATTTCACCTTTTGTATCAATTTCAACTATCATCCTAATATCATCGTATTTCTAATAATCTTAAACACTTTCTATTTCAATAAGAAAGATTTGTAAAGAAGTGTTAAAGACCTTACCTCTAATTTGGTCGAACACATTGTTTCCAAATTTATGTTATGCTATATTATAACTCTTTTCAATTGAGGATCTAATTGCACAATATTGGAGTTCAACAAGTGAATGCACGTATCTTAAAATAACTCAAAGTTAAGCTTGCTCGTACATATATAGCACTTTAGGTTAAAATGAGAACTTTTTACTCGGTTGGTTATGTACCATACCATCATGGTTAGGTTACAAGTTTATCCATTTTTTCTTTCAAAAGCTCCATCATCATGAAAAGATTCTAAGTTGCAAAAAATGAGCACTCTTCACCTGCCAAGACTTGTTGGTTCTCCAAACCATAAATTTATCAGTGTATCGGTCAAGCCGAGACTTTTTGGTGTATTTTATTGCTTCAGAATAGCTTTTGTAGTCACGATGCATCTCAACCCTAGTATAATCAAATTTAACTCCTGATGCCAAATACGCTATCTTTTTCACATAGACACAACAAAGCATGATCAATTTTCTCATTAAAGTACTTCTTCTCATTCCCTTGAACGTTTTGGTTTATGTGCTATCAACAAAACATGTGCGTTATTTTTTTGGGAACACTAGTTTTAGAGCATTCATCAATGTCAAGTCTCTATCCGTAAAAATCACAGAATGTTCTTTAATGTTGTGAGATACAATCAACTACTTCAAAAAATCTAATACCCATTTAAAATTGTTTGTTTTCTCTCCCGATATAAACACAAAAACAACACAGTAGGTCAAACCAGTAGTTGTCACACCTACGATCTCAAACAACGGTAACCCATACATTATTGTCTTATAAGTGCTATCCATTATGAAAACTATTAAAAATGTCCTTCACAAATCTACACTAACTGGATGCACAAAAAATATCATTAATTATACAACCTTCATCTTTGCTAGATTTATGCCATTCAAAATAATTATGTCTTTGAGCTCTCCTAAACAAGTATTACAACCATGACCAACCGACTTTCTCCAACATCCGGTTTTTATGCATAGCATTGTATATTATGGGCATGGAAGAAATGATATATTCGTACAACTTTTTAACTTCGTTCAAAATTTCTGTAGGGCAAGCCCCATGAAAGTCAAACGTTTTATGAATTCTGACTCTTCTTTATTCAAACATCCTGTATATGAATGACTATCTAAGTTTATAAAATTAGGATGGTTGTGAATAACGAATATAACTTTAACGACCATTGATAAGGAGTTACCACAGTGTCTTTACGCTAAAAGAGACAACCATATTTTTGTTCCCATCGACTTTCTTTTCATATTTTTTGGGTATTATCTGAATATACCTTCCTAATCTCTCGCATTCAAACAAAATATTTGAGGACTCTTTTTACTATTTATATTGTCATAACGTTTTATGTTGATAACCGAATCGTTATGTGTACCGGTCTACTTAATCCACTCAACCAATCCGCCTTACGTATAATATTCGTTTATGAAAAATACATGATTGTAGTCAGTACTTGAATCTTTAGCATCCTCTCCTTGGAATATCGAAATTCAAAAACAAAACTAAGTAAACAAAAACTACCAAAACAGGTAGAAGATAGGGGTTCAAACCAATGGTTTACCTTTTATGACCAATTGTTTTTAGACATGCACCACCGGTTCAGGGACCCTGCACAAATAGTGCAGGATGGTAGAACCGATGTTATTGCACTTATACACCACCGGTTCTAGCCCATTGAACCGACAATGCATAAGTGAACCACCGACAGATTGTTTTTAAAAAAATAAATAAATTTTACCTTCTCCGTTGAGTGTAGCTCCTCCTCCGGCGATCGTAGCTCCTCGATAGAAATCCCAACCTCTGGTTAATTCATATTTTAGGTTGTGTTTTTTTTAAATGTTTAAGAAATTTTGAAGAAGAAGGCATATTGTTGAAGAACAACTAATTTTTTTTAAAGAACAAACTATAAGTTAGAAGAACAAGTTTTAATTCTAGAAGGATGAGTTATTTTTGGGTGGAGTTAGTAATTTAGATTGTATTTAATTTTAGGTGAGAATATGATACACTTACTGTTTTTTTCATTAATGGTAGTTTAGTAAATAAATCCAACTTGAGGGTAGATTTTGTATCGAGAAAGTCAAACATGTGTCAAAGCTGATTTTTGTCCGGGTTAGATAAGATTCGGGTAAATTTAGCTTGATCTTAAATTTAATCCATGAATTATTAGTTCAAGCTTAAGCGTTAAGACTTGGTCACAGTCCTTCACAATTCCCAAATTTAACCTGGCTACCACACTTATACATTCATAAGACATTTGCATGTATAAGCCTAATTCCTATTTGGTTATATATAATATAATTAATCTGATTACTTACTGATACAACACAAATTAGTCTACAGTGAGTTAACCAAGCCCGAACCCAAAAAACTCGTCTCTGGTGTGAGACACGACCAAACACACCGACCTAACGGCCTTAAGCGGCCACATGATCGCTTAAGGCCAAGGCTACCCAACTAGGCCAAATGGCCTCAATCGAACACTTGGTCGCTTAAGGCCAAAGCTAGTAAACTTTTCCAAATGACCTTAAGCGGCCAACAAGTTGCTTAAGGCCGATGTTGGTTGCTTAAGGTCGCTCAAGTCCAAGCTATCCAAAGTCGGCCATACAAGGAGGGACCCTCATTCAGTCTGACGATGAGTTCACAACGAGCTAACACTTAGAACCCCCGCGATCGTTAATCAACAAACACTTAGTCTTTATCATTCCTTCCACACCCGATTATATTCGAGTCATACGGAATTCGTGTCTAACAATGTACGAAATCATGGCTTGACATTGTACGAAATGACTATCCCCAAGTACGTACCTCCATCTGGAAAAGTGTTTAGAAGACCATAAAAAGTTGCGCTAATAAGGAGCCAACAACCTAAGACCTGACCAAATTAGGGCTACTATATACTGAGTGAATGTAGCCTTGGTGAGGTAAGTGAAAGCCAGAGAGAAAACAGTAGCAAGAAAAAAAGTTATTCTGCTTTGTAATCTATACTACAAATAATATACAAGTGTTCTTCATTTAGTTGTTTCAAGCTCATAAGATCTTTTGTTACAGATCATTCTTTGTTCAAAGCATTATAGTTAAATAAAGTTATGGTGATTTTTGCCTCACTATTTTGTTTCCATTGTCGGGAACGAGATCAGGAGACTTTCAAACCTACTCGAAGATCACATGTTTCTATTTATGATAACATGAATAAAAGGTCGGGAAAAATGTCCACCACCAGACCGAGAGTATCGGTGTTGTAGCTCATCTCTCCCTAAGAGGTAAGCATTTATGATGAGCCAATTTTCCTCATCGAGATGGAAAATCCTCCACACGAGGAACAGCTCGTCGCCCCATATGAAAATCCCATGAACAATATCAATTTTATTCTATTGGAAAATGATGAGGAGAACAATGATCCCGTCATTTTCACCAGCAAAAGAATTTATGACATAGTTAAACAATTGAGCAGACTGGTGCAAGTGGTAAAGGGTATCACTGCGGACCAAGAGGAACTGAAGGATCGTTCTCCCTATCTGGTCGTTCGAGAGAGGCTTATCAGGGCAATACCCAAAATGGTTTATCCCTGAATAAGCAACACAACCATCCTATAACGGTGGATCACCTGACACTAGGCTCAAACCCCTTCTACCAGTTAGAACTCGGTCATCAAAGGAGGAATCTAGGAAAACGATACACACAAAAAACGAGCGGATAGGTAACCTCGACCAATTATTGTTTTTTTGGAGCTCACACTCGTCAGATGGATCGGGGGGAGTCGTCCAGAAGGCTAACGCCCCCATTCAAATGATATCGGACGATTAGTCTCGACGCATTAGCTGTTATTCCAGCATTCGTGAGCATAGATGCGGTGCAGAATTCACCAGTGCCGAGCACCACATGCTATACTTTAGGGAGCTCATGAAGTATCTCTAATGTGAGGATGCGGTAATGTGCCGCTCATTCCCCCTCATCCTCCAAGGAGATTCCCTAGTGTAGTTTTACCAGGTACCTAAAGGATCCGTCCACATATTCCCCCAACTGGAGAAGTTATTCATGGCCTATTTTTTCTTCAACAAAAAAACATGAGGTATAACGCCGAGAGAATTCATCTCGTGGTACATCAACCTGAACACTAAGGCGGTAGACTGCCATGACCATTTGAAAGCATTCAAGGCTTGTCAAGCTCTACTCCCAAAGTATCCTTTTGTAAAATCAGTCAAGCAAGTGAAACCTGTGACTATGGCCGATCTTATTGCCCGAATGAAAAAATACATCAACCTCGAGAAGGCTGAAGCGCAGCACTAACACAGAGGGAAAGACTCCCTGTGAAAGGAAAAAACGGTGAATTTTCCAAAAGATGCCCACATGCCTAAACCATTGTAGAAAATATTTCGTCCTGACGAGCAAGCCCATAACGTACCCTTGACCATGTGGAACACTTATCTTTATGATCAAATTAAGAACACCGACCTTCTGACATACCCGGTAAATATGTCCTCACATCCAGTAACTAAAAATTGCAACAAGCTGCGAATACCACTAGGAACACATCCATACCACATAAGAGTGTCGGGTGATAAATAAAGAAATCCAAAAGTACAATAGAAGTGGGCACTTAAAGGAATTTGTTGGGCCATCCACCAGAAACCAACAAGAACGACCCCAAAGTCCCCAAGATCAAGGAAAGAAAGCGGAAGAATAGCTAGATTGACTAAAGGATCATCCCGACAGAGAGCATAACAGAGGCAAGAAACCTAAGACATATATCATCACCTTCCACGGTGGCACTAGTTCAACGAGATATATGAACAGCTCCCGCAAGCGCTACATCCAGGAGTTAACCTTCACACCCTAGGTACCCTAAACTCGTTATCTACTTCACCGATAATGACCATGAGCACGACATGCACCCACAAAATAATTCCCTCGTAATCACGGCTTAGATTGTTGAATGCAAGGCTCAGAAAATCCTGGTAGATACGGAGGGGGGATGGGGCAGCGGTTAACATACTGTTTAACTCAGGTATGAAGATATAATGTTCAAAACCGTTTTATGACTAACCTTTCACCCCGTGATAGGTTTCAATGGTCAGGTATCATGCCTATTGGAGAAACACTGTTATAGATGATCAAATTGGGGCGATAGACCAAAACGGACATAATTGATTTTGTCATTATCTATAATCTGACACCTTTCATTAATATTTGAAATACGTGTTCGAAGGTAAAATTAGAATCGTACAGGCAAATAAAAAGTCGGAACGAGAAAGACTCGCTGAAGCACGGAAGAAATCAACCAAACTTTGATTCAATTTGCAAGATATGAGGGGGGTAAGGTCCTCAATTTTTTTAAACATGTTATCCACCTATCCTATGTTGTGAATTTTTCTAACTAATTTTGTAGTCCGTTGAACCAACTCCAAAGTAAAAAATGATTTTTTATTATTTTCAATTACTTACAAGTGAACAATCATTATGACCTCATACAAAAATTTAGCATAATTCCTCGAATGAGAAAAAGAGAATTATCCTCTTTTATACAAGTTCACGCCCTAACTCGTTATCTGGCCAAAATCAAGTATAAGCTAGACTGATAACTTGCATGATACACAAATTGGCGAGAGAGCAAAGGAAAGCTTACACAAAAGAAAGAAGCAATGACCGAAAAAGCCTACACAAAAATTACACATGAAGCATAAAAAGCCAAAGCTCAACCCCAACGCATGTGAGCACGCCAATGTAGCCCCAACTCGTAGTACAAAGTAGGGGGAACGAGACATAAGGATATAGAAAATACAAACAAAGGTATGATAAACCGCAAATAAGTTTTACTCATGAACAAGAGTTTGGTAAATGCAGCTCAATTAAAGAGTAAAATAACACTTATATTACAATAGAGGAAACTTAATTATATTAAAGTGTAGGAAGATTACTTATGTTACAAAAAATAGAGCTATATACGCTCCGGAATACAAATATCATACAACAAGTCTACGATCCGATACCATGATCCTTACCCCAAAGGGTGTTTGCGCGCATTACGATAGTCTCGAGACGACGTATTGAGAGGAACATAGTAGGAAGAACTATCATCAACCTGAGCATCACACATTCCAATAACTTGAGCTTCGAGCTCTTTCACTTTTTGTTGGCATACACCTTCAAATCTGTTATGTTAAAATAAAGGTGTCGGGATATATCAGAACCTTGCAAAATCTCAGCTAGTTTCTCATCCGATAATCGGTTAGAAGAACAGTAAGAAGTTATAGAAGTTGCGCGATGGGAGGTTGCGGTATCAGAATCAAAACTAGCATTGTTGTCGGATAATTCTGAGGTCCAAGTAGAGGAAGCAAACAATATATTGGGAAAAACGACACATTGTATCATGAAAGCTCCTCAAGACGAGAATTAAAGTCCACACCAGGATAAAGCTTGCGCATCGCTTGAACAGTTATAACTTCACCCTACTTGAGAAAAATATCTATGAAAGGAAGCATCATTTTTTCTTATTGCTTCTTGATGAGCCATATTTCATGTAAACGTCACCTCTCAGCCTCATCAGCATGAACCTTCATTAACCCTTTAAGATGCTTTTGCCTCTCGATGTTAACGATGTGAGCATATTTCTCGTTAACTAATTCATCAGTAGCCTTTTAACCCTCGTTAAGGAATTCTTGGATTTATTAAGGCAGCCATAAAGCAAGGGACCTTATCGAGAGTTGATCCTTTCCCACTCTTATTGCATTCTTGCGTCCAAAATATTCTTCCACGATAGCTACAACCAACGAAACTCTCTCGTTAACCCACCTACAAGTATAACTTTCCCCTGGTATAACTTTCCTCTCTCCCTGATCCTCCGACATCTTAGGCACTTTTATCGGCACACTAATATACTTTGACACCCACACGACTAGTTTATTGACACTTAACTTTGCTACGAGTTTCATCATTATGAAGCCTTTCGATAATTTTCCAATGTCTATCACCATCAGTTGTTTGGATAAATCTCATGTTTTGCAGGTGGAATACCAAGGCCTCTCATCCATTTTCATTCGCTCTAATTTATTCGGCCACAATGTCATCTCATGCACTGGCTTTAAGAAGTTTTTGTACTCAAGCCCTCCGCGCAGATGACTTGTCAAAGAACTCGTTGTCAAATCCCCTTATCACTCACTTGTTCTTTCCAACGACAATGACTCCCCCCCCCAACGCCCACCTACGAGGACTTGCGCATACACATGGAAGGGAAAGTCCTTGAATTCCATCGTGGTATTGAGTCTCGCAATGATACCACTGTTGGTCAAATGGGTTTAAGATTAATGGACAATGATCCCTCTTTAAGTATAATTTTGTCACCAATTTCTCAAGCTGGTCAATTTGTCCTGCCAGCTAAGTCTATGTATGAGTATAACCCTTCAACTGCTATCTTTCTATGGTTTCTATCTTCCCATATGTTTAGATTATTGATATGTGTATTACTTGTTGGAATGTTAGGGGTCTAAACATCCCTGTTAGACAAAAAGATATCCGCGACTATGTGTTTTCAAATATAATTACTGAAATTTCCCTTCTTTAAAGTAAAGTAAATATTGAAAATGTTTCCCTAATTATGAACTTAATGCTTGCATGTTAAAACTAACCATAACCACCACCATTATGGTAGAATCTGAATTATTTGGAACCCTGGTGTGTACAATATTACCATTGGCTTCACCTCCCCTATAATTATGGGCTCTTCCCATTAATTGGACCGCAAAAAACCAAATCTTTCACCTTTCGGCTATCTATGGCTATAATGTGCCAACTGACCGCCAACCCTAGTGGCATGATATCGCCCGCATTTCTCAGACTAAATCTAATTGCCCTTGGATTGTGATCGACAACTTTAATATCATATGTAATCCTTCAGAGCGCACTAGCAATACAAACCGCTGGAATAGCTCCATTACTGCTTTCAATGATTGTTACCACTCTAGTGGCATTGATGACCTTATAACTTCAGGTTTCTAGTTTTATTGGTCCAATAAGCAAGCCGATAAACCTATCTCCTCTAAGATTGATATAACATTTGTGAATTTTCATTGGGATGATGACTAGTAATCGCGTTGTTTTCTTAATAAGTGCGAGTTTAGAAGTATCAGTAATAGAGTTGAAGAGGCCTAAGAATCCCTTGAACAGGCCCAGTTGAACCTAGCCTCTAACCCTTCTTGCAGCTCATTTATCACCTTAGAGCGTGAGGCTTCAAAATCTTACCATCTTATTTAGTCATGCTGAGGAGTATTCCCTCAAGAAAAAATCTCGCAGGACCTGGTTTAAGTTGGACAATATAAACTTAAAGTTCTTTCACAATAGCATCAGAGCTTGTAGGGACCGTAATCAAATCATTGCCATTAATACCCCGACGGGTCCACCGGGTCTAATCCAAGAGAAGTTTCTAATACATTTTTAATCACTTCTCAACCTCATCACGACCTTATGCACGACTACCACACTAGCTATTAAAGGCTTAATTGCGCCCTTAGGATTGACCTTATGAAGGCCTTCAACAATGTTCGTTGGAGGCTCCTTCTAGACGTTCTCTATGTTATGGTCTTCCCTACCAAGATGATTGGTTGTATTATCCAATATATCTCTTCCTTATTTTATATTGTTAACATTGGTGTGGATAATAATTGCCTGAGGGTAGGCTGGTAATTTCAGTTGGTGTTTTATGGTGGTGTGTGGGTGTTAAGTGTTTAGAGTAGAAAGTAGAGAGATAATTAAGCAGCTTGGTAGCAGTTAATTCTCATTACCCCTAGTTAATGCAGGTGGTTGGGTATTTATACCCTGATGTTTGGGCCCTTATGGGCTTTCGGATCATGTTTAATGGACCCGGGTCATGTTCAAAGACCCATGAGCTCTAAGTAGGAGAGCAAGTAGCTTAGTCAAGAAGTGTTTAGGTTTTTTAGTACTTTTGTCATAGTTCGAACAGTCCTATGGTCATAATGCTCAAAAATGATATGTCCGGTCCGTGTGATCTGTCCGGTCCGGAGGCCTTGGACCGATCTGTCCTTGTCCGGGGAGCATGCAGAATTCGGACTCATCAGGAGCCCCTTTTTTAGGTGTTTGAGCAAATATTCTTGCCAAAGACCTGAAAAACAGTCTGACATCAGGGGTAGTTTTAATCCGGACAGGTCTATAGGTTTATCCGGACTGATAAAGCTTCACTAATTCAAAACGGTTTTTGCTAGAGTTCGTGGGACACGTGTCACTCTCTGATTGGTTGCTTCAGCCGTTTTCTCACCTTGAATTTCGAACCCACTTCTTCGAAAAGCAACCTCTTTAATTACAGGTGGTGACATCAGCGCCGTCTTTTAATCATTGCCAAACTTTTCGAATTCTCCTATGAATCAACTGCTTTTTCAGATTTACTATAAATACAAATTCATTTCCATTGTTTTACCATCTCCTTCAAACTTACTTTTATAAAAACTCTCAAAGCTTTCTCTCTCTAAAGCAAAAGTTTAGTTCAATAGTTTATGTTTACAGCGAGGAACGCTCTTGTCAAAGGCGGGTGACTCAACCTTTCTGAGTTAGAGAAGGCTCAAAAAGTCGAAAGAGAAAGACGGATTGCTGCAGGGTTGCCTGCCTCACCTGTTGACAGACCTATCACTTCTGCATCTGAGTCAGATAGAGGCTCGTCCTCTTCTAAAGGCACTAAGCCTAGAAAACTATTTCAAACCACTCTCTCCCTCATAATCTCCGGTTCCTCAGTTCAAGAATCGGTACCTACTGTCGAGCCAGGAGTCACAGCCACTAGCTTTAGAAAACCCTCTCCCTTTATTGCAATGGGATCAGACACGGAGCGCTCTCCTGAGAAGCTAGTTGATAAAAGGAAAGGTCGGCTGGTTAAAGGCCAAGGAACCAGAAACACCCCCTCAAGATCGGGGGCAAAAGATAGCAGCACCGGATCAGAGGTGCCAATTAGAGCTCTTAAGGACAGGCTGTCCGGACCGGAGGGATATAATCCAAACCTTCTACCAGAAACATCTGCTCCAAACACTCTACCGGAGAGCATAAATCAAAGAAGCTCTGAGGCCCATCAGTCCGGAGATAAGGCTGAATCAAGCTTAAACCCTCCCCCCACTACAGCTGCTGAAATCCCTTCAACAATCATGGAGGAAGTGATGGAGGACTCTGTTGAAGAGGCCCCGTTTGAGTCTAAGCCCTCCGGTCAGACTAGCAAAGAGATAGTTGCCAAGAAGGACAAGGGCAAAGAAAAGTTATACTTGAGGCATCCGGACGTGCCGGAGAGCCTAGAAGGAAAAGTAGGGCCTTGTTTTCACAAGGTCAGCGTTAACTATCTTCTCTCCCTACAAAAAATCAATTATGCATTCATCCACACTGCTGAGTTGGGCAGGATGCGTTCAAAATGGGGTATTCCAGAAAATATAAAGATCAGGATCCCTATACATCCGGAGACCCCCATGGATTGCAAGTTAAGTGAGGTGGTTATGTTCACAGAGCTGTTCAACTGGGGGCTCAGGCTCCCACTAGACCCAGAGATTGTCAGATATTTCCATCTGATCAAACTCTGTCCGAGCCAGCTGAGCCCCAACGCTTGGTATACCCTTATGTCATGCATCATGGCATCAAGGCTGTCCGGGATTCCTCTGCCCATGGAGGAGTTTGCTGCAGTGGCTAGCCTGTGTAGAAACCACCACATCCCCTTCTACCACTTTAACATGGGGGATAACTTCAAGGCGGTAGATGATTTGCTGGAGGCAGAGAGGAATTGGAGGACCTAGTTCCTGTTCGTCAGTGGTGCCTGGGAAAACGGCAAGAAGATAAAAGCCGGAGAGAACCCAAGCCTCCTCAGAAGCAGGTGGAGGAGTGACCGTAAGCATCTTGCCTTTATATTTTTGTCTCTATTGTCTTTTCTTTTTGGACCTAATTTATACTAATTTGTCTTACTTTTGTTTTAGCAGAACTGCCCAAGGAGTTTAGTGACCACTTGAAAACCGGGCAGGTCACTTGTAGCAAAATTAATGCATGGGCTGCTGAGAATTGGGGGAACCGATTCCACGACGCTTTCACCAATGGAAATTTGGCAAGGTCTCACCTGTGGAACACCACAGGTCGGAGAGACTTGACCTGGGAGGAGCTCACCACCCAACCTACTCCAGATGTTGTGCTCAAGAAGACCCATGAACCAGATGGGACACTCTTCCTGCCAGGCCGGGCCAAAGCCCCGAGCAAGATGAAAGGCAAGAAGAAGAAGGGCAAAAAGGTGGTGGGTGAAGCCAACCCTACTGATGCTGAGAAAGATGCTCCAACAAACCCGGAGGGGCAAGTGCAGAGCCAAATTGATGCTGCCCTCTTGCAAGTTGTGGAGCAAGAGACTGAAAGGCAGGAGACGAATCTCCCAAAACCCCCAAGGGCTTCCAAGAGAAATCGTAAACAGGGAAGCGAAGGCGCAGACCGGGAAGCAAAGAAGAAAAAGACTTCCAAGGGAAACGAGCTTTCTCTCCGGGCTCCGGAGCCTTCCTTCCATGCTGAGCCTTCAGACCCAACACAGGCCGAAGAGATTTCGGGGGAATTTCACATTGATGAGGTTGAGGGAGGAGATCTCAACATTGATGAAGTATGCATCATAGGTCTTGGTGAGCTTGGTGAATACTTCCTCAACCTCCCCAGAGATGACTTTGCAGGGCCTTATATTCCTCCGAGCAGCTCCAACACGGTCAACTTTAACGGTAAGACTTTTATTGTCTCTAGTGAAAAGGATACCATAGCGCACTCCTTGTTAAGCAATGTGCAGCCGATACTTACGTTGGAAAGACAAGTCCGGGGTCAGGCAGACATCATTAAAGACCTTAAGTCTGAGAAGGAAAAGCTGTCCGAAGACCTTCGCACTGCCACCTCCAATGCTGCCATGTTGAAAGAAGAAAACGAGGAGTTGAAGAGAAGCCAAAAAACAAGCACCACCAAAGTCACCACTTTAGAGGAAACCATCAAAGACCTTCAGGAGAAACTGTCCGGTCTGGAGAAATACCTTGCTACCTCAAAGGAAGAAACCAAGGCAAAGGATAAAGTCATTACCAACTTAACCACTGATAAGGTTGCTCTTGAGAATGCAGTGTTCAAGGCTGCCGAGGAGAAAAATACTTTGTTACAGGAGCAGGAGGCCAAGATCCAAGCCAAGATCAATGCTTATGCCAATCAGATGATTAAGAGCGAAGAGCTACTGCTTGAGAAGGTGAGGTCTGACATGGTTCTACTCTTCCATGAAAAGTTTCCGAAGAGGAACCTAGGGGATTTATGGCTTTATGTTGAGCATGAAGACCTCCCATACCACACGATGGCCGAAGGCGACGCGTATGGCTACTCTAGTGACTCCTCGGGTGATGAAGAACTTACTAGGGAGAGCCCAGATGAGGAGAAAGACGATCCTAAAGGCAAGAGGGTGGATGAAGGGAGAGATAACCCTAAAGGCAAGAAAATAGATGAAGGTGAGCCATCTTCAAAGGCTCAACCTTAACTTATGATTCACTTTGTTTATTTTCTATCCAGACTAAAGTCCTTGGAAGGCCAAGGCATTCTTTTTGTAATGGTGTCCGGTATTTGACCGGACAGATTTTTTGTTGTTCGACTTTGATCATTTAAAAGTCCTTGGAAGGCCAAGGAAATTTCAAGTTATTAATTTCAATGAATATTTCTGTTTTGCACAACTATCATCTTCTTTCATTGTTTGTTCTGATTTTGAAAGCCAGAGTTTAAGTAGCCTTTAGTTGTTTCATAGTGAGAGTGTTTAAGTTCTCCGGCTAGAGTTTAAATAGCCTTTAGTTATTTCATTCCGGATAGTATGACAAGGGACAAAACTTTAAAAACACTTAGAAATTTTTTAAGAAGGCATCAAATTTTATTTAACAGCCCGGACACCTTTAAAACCTCTTCGTGCCACCAGGGAAGAAAGAGTATGCCCCCAAATATCTACATGGATGTTCAAACAAGTAAATATTTACACAAGTGCTATTCCAAGTACGTCCGGAGATGCTCGATATTCCAAGGATGTGTTAGAACTCTGCAATCTTTGTCTTCCAACCAATAAGTTCCAGGCTTAATTATTTCAACAACCATATACGGACCTTCCCAAGTTGGGGCCAGCTTTCCGAACAGATTTTCTTTAGTATGTAAGAAGACCTTCCTTAATACTTTGTCCCCCGGTTGGAAATATCTTCTTTTAACTTTGGAAGCAAACCTGCTTCTCATCAAGCCTTGATAGTGTGCAGCTCGAAGGTGAGCTTTAACCCGTCTTTCTTCTATCAAATCAAGTTGACCTCTGATTTCCACCTCGTTAGCGTGTTCGGAGAAGTTGTGAACACGAAAGGAGGGGAGAGTTGCCTCTATGGGAGCTAATGCATCCATCCCATAGACCAAAGCAAAGGGTGATTCTTGTGTTGCAGCCCAGGTGTTGTCCGGTAGGCCCACAAGACCTCTTGTAGATAACTAGGCCACTTCCCAGCAGCCCCTTCCAAATTCTTCTTTAAACCGGACAGTATAGTTCTATTAGCCACTTCAACTTGCCCATTTGCTTGTGGGTGGAAAGGTGAAGAAAAACAATGTTGTATACCCCTTGAGGCACAGAAGCTCTCCATTTCTCTATTGTCGAACTGTGGCCCATTGTCTGTTGTTATTTTCTGTGGGACACCAAATCTGCAACAGATGTTGGATAAAATGAATTTTATAACAGATTTTGATGTTGTCCCTGCTAGAGGGGTTGCTTCAATCCACTTCGAGAAGTAGTCTGTGGCCACAATTATAGTTTTGCGTCCTCCGGACGCCACAGGGAGAGGCCCTACTAAATCCAATCCCCATCGAGCAAAAGAAATAGGCTCAGAAATTGATTCTAAAGGAATGACTGGCACATGAATTTCATTGCCGTACCTCTGGCATGGGTCACACCTTCTTACCAATTCCTTAGCATCTTTCATGATTGATGGTCAATAATAACCGGAGAGTAAAACTCTTCTTGTCAAAGCTCTAAATCCACAATGGGCTGATCCCTCACCATCGTTCAATTCGGAGAGGACCACTTGTGATTCTTCATCACCCAAACAGCGCAGGAGAGGTTTACAGTAGGACTTCTTGTATAACACTTCTCTCAATATGATGAAACCACGAGCCTTGTGTTTCAATGATCTGGACAGTGACTTATCTGGAGGCACGACACCATCGGAGAGATATTTCATGAGAGGAAACCTCCAGTCTTGAGGTTGTTTCACTTGTATTTCAAAAATTTCCTCTTCTTTACCCTTACAAAGTTGGATGGAGAGGCTTTCAAGCACATGGATCCATGAATATGACTCCGTATATGCTATGGTTGCTAGTGAGTCTGCTAGCTCATTTTCTGCCCGGGGAATATGTTCATAGACAACACCTTTAAACTTAAGTGCTTCATTTTTTAGGAGGAGTAAATATTTCACAAGCTGCTCCTTCTTAGCCTCAGATTGGCCTTGGGCATGGTGGATAAGTAGTTGGGAGTCACTTAGCAGTTTGACCCTCTTAGCCCCACAAATGTAGGCTAACTTTAAACCAGCTATAGCTGCTTCGTATTTGGACTCATTATTGGATGCCCTGAAAGCAAAACAAATAGCCTGGTACATTTTGTCTCCATACGGGGAAGTCAAACATACCCTGCACCACACCCCATAGTGTTAGATCCACCATCTGTTCGGACGACCCACATCTTTTTGTCTTTTATGTCAGTAGCTTGCTCCGAATCCCTGTCGGAGTGAAATTCAACCAAAAAGTCTGCCACAGCTTGGGCCTTGACTGCTGTTCGGGGAGCAAAATCTATGTCGAAGTCTCCCAATTCTACTGACCACTTAGTCATCCTGCTTGAAATGTCTGTTTTTTGGAGAACATTCTTCAGGGGAAAAGAAGTCCGGACGATGATGGGATGAGCCTGGAAATAAGGCCTCATCTTCCTGGTTGTTATCACCAAGGCCAATGCTAACTTTTCGAGTTTCAAGTAACGCCTTTCTGCATCTATCAAACTTTTGCTGATGTAGTATACTGGATGGGGATAACCACCAACCTCTCTTACCAACACAGCACTGATGGCATAACCTGAAACTGCCAAATATACGAAGAGGGTCTCCCCATCGATTGGTTTAAACAAAGTCTTGGGAGAGGATAGGTGCTTCTTGATCTCACTGAAAGCCTCATCACACTGTGGGGTCCAATCGAACCCCTTTGCACCCTTCAAAGTTTGAAAGAAAGGTGCACACCTGTCCGAAGACCTCGAGATAAATCTGTTTAAGGTAGCTAATCTCCCCGTTAACCGTTGTACTTCTTTAATGTTTCGAGGAGGCTCCATCTGGAAAAGAGCATTTAGCTGGTCCGGATCGGGCTGTATTCCATGCTCACTTATGATATAGCCTAGAAACTTCCCGGACTGCACTCCGAACACACACTTTTCTGGGTTTAATTTCAAATTCACTTTTACCAAGTTGGCAAAAGTTTCTTGGATATCGGACAAGTGCAACTGCTCATCCACACTTTTCACCATCATGTCATCAATGTAGACTTCCATATTTCTTCCAATTTGATCAGCAAATGCCTTGTTGACTAATCTCTGATAAGTAGCCCCAGCATTTTTTAAACCAAATGGCATTACCTTGTAGCAATGAAGACCTCTGTCAGTGACAAATGTGGTATGCTCTTGATCCTTTGGATCTACTTGAATCTGATTGTATCCGGAGAAGGCATCCATAAAGGAAATCAGCTTGTTCCCAGAGGTGGAGTCTACTAACTGATCAATCCGGGGGACCGGATACAAATCTTTTGGGCAAGCTCTATTGAGATCTGTGAAGTCAATGCACATGCGCCACTTGTCATTCTTCTTTTTCACCAAGACAGGATTGGCAGTCCACAAAGGGTATTGAGACTCCTTGATGTGCCCCATCTTTGTGAGCCTGTCACCTCTTGCACAATGACATCAGCCTTTTCTTTGGAAAAAGCTCTTCTTTTTTGAACCACTGGAGCTACGTCTCTCCGGACGGATAGGTGATGTGATACCACTTCTGATGGAACTCCAGTAACATCAGCATTGCACCAAGCAAAAACGTGCTGATGGTTCTTCAAAAACTTTAACATTTCATCTTTCAACACATGTGGCATCTTAGACCCTATCTTGACACTTTTCCCATCTTCTAAATAGTGTGTTTCTACCTCCTCAACTGGTATCAATACTTCAGGGGCCTCTCTGGGGTCATCAATTTCACCCTCTCCCCCAGAAAGGCCCTCAAACTGCTATTGTTCATTAATACGGACTGCCCCCAGCGTTCGAGGAGCCAGGGCAGTGGCATAACATTCTCTTGCAATCTTTTGGCTGCTCCGGACGACTCCAACCTGCCCCTGAACAGCATATTTCAAGCACTGGTGGACTGTTGAAGCCACTGCATGCATCCTAGAGAGCCAAGACCTCCCAAGAATAGCATTATAGCAAGTGGGACAATCCACCACAATAAAGAGTATTCTGACCATTTTCTTGAAAGGGCCCTTGCCCAGTAACACTTCCTCTTCGAATTCTCCGATCACATCTGCTGAGCTGCCTGTGAAGCCCACGATTGATCTGTCCGAATTCTGAATTTCAGCTGGATTTTTCATTTTCTTGTACGTGGTTAGGAAAAGGATATTGGCTGAGCTTCCAGTATCCACCAGGATTCGTCTTATGTCATTGCCCCCTATAGATGCTCCTATGACAACAGCATCCTCATGAGGGCCACCAATGTTTCTTAAATCATCTTCATCAAACACAATGAAGGGGAATGAGTTTGGTGACTGATAGGATGTCATGCATCCTTCTAGCTGGGAGGCTAAAGTATGAACATGCCTCTTCCTCGAAGAAGCAGTAGGAGCTGTCATAGTGTCCCCCCCGAAAATTGTAAGTGACTCGAAAAACTTAATGAGCCCGGAGACCGATCTAGAACATTCCTCTATAGCACCCACTCTATTTCGAGTTGGATCAGGATCCAAGTACTCAGATTCCACGTCGAACCTTTCAATTATAACCATGGCTCCCTCCGGAGTAGCATTACTTGGACCAACCCGGTGAGTGTTATCAGGCATGTTACCCCCTCTTCTTTTAACGTAAGCTCCCAGCTTTCCCCTTTCAATCAAGTTCTGAACTTCTTGTTTCAATGCTATGCAGTCATTAGTGGTATGCCCAATATCATTGTGATATTGGAAAAAAGAGTTATTGCGATGCTCCCTAGGAGACTGCAGTGGTGCCGGTCTCTGGTAATGCACCTCATCCTTTGTTTTATCAAAGATGGTTGCCACACTTTATTTTAGCTCTGCGAACCACTCCGGTTGGACCCATGGCCCTCTCTTTTTTCTGGATTGTTGACTTTGAGCAGGAGCAGCTGGCTGAGACTGAGATTTTTCCCTACCATGCCCCTGTCCGGTTTCTCTTGATTTGTTCCCGGACTGATTCTGATTGGGATTTGGTGCCACCGGGGTAGACCTCACCTGCCTGTGCACCCTGGTTTTCTTTGTTTCATCGATATTTATTTGTTTGCCAACCTGATTCAGCAACCCTCCCCAAGTCATGGCCTTCTTTCTGGTCACTGAATCAGCTAGATTGCCTGGGTTCAAACCCTACCTTAGGGACGCTATTGCTACCTGTTCGAAGCAATCAGCCAACCCATTCTTGGTGTTTACAAAACGACTTATATACTCTTTCAAGGACTCATTTGGCTCCTGGGCACAATGGATTATTGTGTCTCCATTTCCCTTTAGTTCTTTACTCCCTACGAACTGCCTTCGAAAGGCTACCCAAAAGGTATCGAAGTCTTTAATACAACCCTGAGGCAGGCTGTTGTACCATTTTAGTGCACTCCCTGTAAATGATTGGGAGAATGCCCTACAGAGTAGTTTATCGTCGTCGTCAAAGTTCATCATGAAGTTCTTAAACTGCTCCAGATGGTTGTCCGGATGAGTACTGCCATCGTACTTCTCTATTTTGGTGCTGTCAAACCTCTTGGGGAGGTTTCCGGACAGAATTTTAGAAGATAACGGAGATTGTCTCCAGTTCCTTCCACGACTGAACACAGTACCCTCATTAGGAGTTGCAAAGATACATGGTTCATCGTGAAAAGCGAAAGGATCCATCAGCATCTGGTCTACATGCCTCCGGCTATGAGATGATCCTTTACCAATATGCCTCTTCATTTTTCCATGTCTATCCCTTTTTCTTGAATATTTTTTAATCTGTTTTTTCTTCTTTCTAGTTCGACCCTCATCGCTGCTAGAGGACAAGGATTTTTCAACTTCTTCACTGTCCGAACAGCTATCAGAAGACTCTGAGCTTGAGTCAGAACTCTCCACTGGCTTAGACCGGTGAGACTTTTTAGAACTAGCATGAGTATTTTTAGTGCTCACATGAGTCTTCGAAGACTCATTCTCTCTGGGGTTATCGGTGTGATGAGCAGCTGATGCTTTGGACTTTTCTTTCATGCCCATCTTGGCCTTTTCAGCCCTCAGAGCTTCTATTTCACCCTTGATCCTATCACGCTCTTCGATAGTGTACTCATCGTTCTCTCCCACCACTTCGAGCAGAGCTGGTGGTACTTCTGGATTGTCCGGATTCATACAGACAGATTTTCTTAGCTGGTTTTGAATGCTTGATTCAGGCACCTTCGTGC
Source organism: Limnanthes douglasii subsp. nivea (assembly GCA_036936605.1). Lineage (NCBI taxonomy): Eukaryota > Viridiplantae > Streptophyta > Magnoliopsida > Brassicales > Limnanthaceae > Limnanthes > Limnanthes douglasii. The sequence continues at coordinate 189,468,725 of JAUPFV010000003.1, read as the reverse complement.
TCCCACTGTGGTCGCCAATTTGGTGTGGATAATAATTGCCTCAGGGTAGGCTGGTAATTTCATTTGGTGTTTTATGGTGGTGTGTGGGTGTTAAGTGTTTAGAGTAGAGAGTAGAGAGATAATTAAGCAGCTTGGTAGCAGTTAATTCTCATTACCCCTAGTTAATGCAGGTGGTTGGGTATTTATACCCTGATGTTTGGGCCCTTATGGGCTTTCGGGTCATGTTTAATGGACCTGGGTCATGTTCAAAGACCCATGAGCTCTAAGTAGGAGAGCAAGTAGCTTAGTCAAGAAGTGTTTAGGTTTTTTAGTACTTTTGTCATAGTTCGGACAGTCCTATGGTCATAGTGCTCAAAAATGATCTGTCCGGTCCGGAGGCCTTGGACCGATCTGTCCTTGTCCGGGGAGCATGCAGAATTCGGACTCATCAAACATAAATTGTGTTATTAATGGTTCTTTAAAGGGGATGAATGGCCTCCGTCAAGGGAACCCTCTCTCCACATACTTGTTTGTTATTATTATGTATGTTATCTCTTGCATCCTTCATGAAAAAATTCAGGCTTCTTCGTTCGGTTTCCACTAGAAGTGCCACAAGTTTAAGATCGTCAACTTTAAATTTGCATACGAGCTTATGAAGTTTTTTTGCGCGAACCTCCCCTTTATTCATCTCATCAAAGAGGGTCTAAATGAATTTTTAGTTTGCTATTTGCACCCTCTATCGACACCAAAAAAATCATATTTATCTCTCCAAAGTTTCGGACACTATTCTCCAACACATTACTGAGGTTCTTAGCTTCAGGGTTGGCTCACTCCACGTGAAATATCTTGGAGGTCCTCTAATCACGTCAATGCTATCCTACAATGAATACATACCGCTTTTTCTCAAAGTCACCAACCACATCAATTCATGCACTTCCAAGAACCTCTTCTATGCTGGAAGAATCCAACTGCTAAAGTCAGTCCTCTTTGCTAGTCAGGTCTACTGGTCATCGATCTTCATCTTCCCGGTTAAGATCTTAAATGAGCTTTCGTAGTTTTTAGAATATTTCTATGGTCCGGTATGGATATGAAGATTATAGGCGCTAAAGTTTCTTGGAATAAGCTCATCTTTCCATCAAAAGAGGGTGACCTTAGGATTCTCAACCTAAAATTTTGGAATCTAGTGACCGCCCTGAAGTTGTTTTGGTCAATCCTGACTAAGAATTAATTGTCAATATAGACTAGATGGATTACGATGAGTTCAGATATTTGAGTTACTATGTCTTGACTTAATCGGATGGGAAATTTGGACCACATCACTATAATAAAATTGTTAATAGGACAAATGTATTTAAAGTTGACTAAGCTAGCTGCTGGTCACTTCAAACCTTATTACTAATGGGTCCTTAAACTTGACTCGACTTCATGATCCGACCCAATAAGCCCATGGGTCAGTAATTAAGTATAAATACCCAATCACTTCCATTAATGAGGGTAATCAGAATATATTACTAGTAGACAAGTTAATTATCTCTCTACTCACCACTCTAAACATTAAATTCCACAAAACATCCAAAACACTTTACGAGATTACCCTCAGATAGAAATAAACCACACCAAATTGGAAACCACAGTAGGAGGTGCGACGGTGCCTGAATTTCACATTCAAAACCAGCAAGCAAAGCAGTTCGGATGGATCTGAATGAGCAGAATATTCCACCCCCATAGGTGGAAGGTGCAAGAGAAAACAAGGAATATACCATCGAGAAGCGAGAACAACTAAGGGCTGAAATAGAGGCGTTGAGAGCAATAAAACAAGCAGAAAAATGAATTAAGGAGAAATCTGGAGCGTCAGTACTTCACCACACTGAAAATCCTAGAGACAATGAGCAATATTTGAAGACTCATCTTAGCTCAAAAAAGACACACCAATTTAATCACGTTTAGAGTTCTGCACCAGAGTCCTCTAATAGCTCATCAAACGAGGTAGAACTTGAAGAATCACTATCTTCAAGTAGTGATGAAGGAAGATCTAAAAAGAAAATGAGGTTAACTAAAAAACATTCAAGAAAGAGGGACAGACATGGCAGGCTCAAGAGGCACCAGGGTAAGGGGTCAGCTCACAAGCACATTGATCAGTTGTTGATTGATCATTTTGCCTTTAAGTCCGAACCGGGTATTTTTACAACCCATAATGAAGATACCATTTTCAGTCGCAGCAACAATTGGAGGCAATCTCATTTATCTTCAAAAATACTCTCCGGACATATTCTTAAAAGGTTTGATAGCTCTAAAATAGAGAAATACGATAAGAGTCGAGATCCGGACAACCATCTGGAACAGTTCAAGAACTTTATGATGAATTTGAACGACGATGACAAACTATTGTGTAAGGCTTTTTCCCAAACTTTCACAGAGAGTGCCCTTAAATGGTACAACAGTCTCCCTCAAGGGTGTATAAGAAATTTTGATACGTTTTGGGTTGCCTTCCAGAGGCAATTTGTTGGAATTAAGGAACTTAAGGGTAATGGGGACATCATTATCCATTGTGCTCAGGAACAAAATGAGTCCCTGAAGGAATACATTAATCGATGTGAATACAAAGAATAGGCTAGCAGATTGCTTTGAGTAAGTTTTAATTGCTTCATTTAGGCAAGGTTTAAATTCTGACTTGAGCAGTTTGGAAGCTAAATATTTTTTCTCCTTCTTCAATAACTTTATGCTTTGCTGAGCATTGAGAAGATCATTCGACAATTTTTGTTTGTCTGTGGTTAGGGAATTGATGGTACCAGTTTAATCCCTTACATGTCTCTACATATCAAGCACTGTCGGATATAGCCCAAGAGGGCATGGCTCAAAGTATCTTGCTCACCAGATATCGCATAAGTCTCGACATTATGAGTCACCACGTTGGAAGAGTTGGGAGGGCAGTTAGGCCATACGAAGTCATCTTTTTCTAACTTATTGAAATAAATATTGATGTTTTGAAAGGCATCAAGATCTACCTCATCGTTACCATCACCAGCAACCTGTTCAGAATGGAGTTTGGTTGGAATTTCCTCCTGCAAGGTAGGATAGGTAGGAGCTGGAGGAGGGACTTCAGGAGGAAGAAAGATTATCTCTGCTCCCGTAATAACTTTATTTTTTGGAAGCTTTCTCATCACTGTTGGCCTTACGCTTCTCGTCCTTCTTCATAGGATTCGGTGGGTTGTTTGACCGACCAGCTTCCTTCATAGTCACTTCTACTACTTCCAGTAAATCATCATTAATACCTCATCGGTTCTCCGAACCGGTCTCTTCAGTAGTCGTTTGAGGTGGGTCTGTTGTGGCCTTATTTTTTTTCTTGTTTTTCATCTTACTAGGGGGTGTTGCCATGGAAGGTAGGTAAAGTTTGGCATCTTTGGCCTCTGTCCTACTTAGAATGACATCTACAGGGGGTGGGTTAGTTAACTCTTCCCATGAGAGGTATCTTCTCCCTGTGGTGTTCCACAGATAAGACCTCACAAAGTTTTCCGATGTGAAGCAGCTGTGAAAAAACTTGCCCCACTTCTCCAAGGCCCAAGCGTTCAGCTTGGCACAAATATCCTGACCTGCCTCTAAATAATCCAAAAACTCATTCGGAAGCACTGAAAAAGATTATGAGTAACTTAACACTTGAACGATAAAAAAATAAGTAAGAGAAACTCACCAGTGCTCTTCCAGCGACTGGTCAATTGGCTTGGGTTTGAGTCATCCTTGATCTTCTTTTCATTCTCCGAAACCCTACTAAAAAATAATAATTGCGTCCTCCATGGGTTTTTTAAACTCCAGAAGATCGTTCACTACCTTATAATCACTCCCCATGTTGTAATGATAAAATGGCATCTAATGGTTTTTACACAAGCTTGCCACAGCAGCAAACTGTTCCATCAGTAGTGGAATCTTAGACAACCTGAATGCCATGATACATGCTAGTAGAGTATACCAAGCATTGGGGCTTAGTTGGCCGGGGCACAGCTTAATCAGATGGAAATATTTGATTATCTCTGGATCCAAAGGAAACCAGAGTCCCCAGTTTAACACTTCTGTGTAAACTACCATTTCATTTAGCTTGCAGTCCATTGAGGTTTCTGGGGTAATCGGAATTCTTACTTTCATAGACTCTGGAATTCCCCACTTAGTGCGAGTCCGACCCAGCTCAGCAGTGTGAGTATACACGTAGGCTATGTTTTGAAAGGACATAAAATACTTCACGTTGACCTTCTTAAAGCATGGTCCCACTTTACCCTCCAGACTCTCCGAAAGTGCTCCGGATGAGACATACCCACCTTGGTCTTGCCCTTCTGATCTGCAATGGTATCTTCTGTTTGATCGAAAGCCTCAAAAGGGGCTTCTTCTATACTATCCTCTATAGTTTCTTCCATTACTATGGAAGGTTGTTCGGGTGGCTTACAGATGGTTGTTCGGATGGCTTTGCAGTTGGCAGTTCGGATAGTCTGGTTTCTGCTAGGGGCTGTTGCTGAGGTGATTTAGCCTTTATCATAGTTTTTATTGCCTCCGAACTGGAGGGCTTTGAAGATGCGGGGGTGGATTTTGACTTGGATTGACGCGTGACTCGACGTGGAGTTAACTTATTTGGAGATATCTCTGCGTCTGACCCCATTGCAATGAAAGGCGAAGGCTTTCTTACAATGGATACAACTTTCTCCTTAGGTAAATAATTTTGGGACTCATGGACAGAAGACCCGGATGGAAAAGGTGAAAGGTTTGCAACAAATGGCAGTTACCTAACCTTGGAAGGTTTTGAAGAAGATGAGTCTTGATCTGTATTCAATTGTGGTTGATTACTTTTTTCGTCAGGTGACAGGGAGACCAGCAACACTCGTTTGTCTCTTGCAACTTTTTGTGCTCTCTCTAAATCAGATAAATTCAACCAGCCTCCTTTTACTAAGTCGTTTCTGGCTGTGAACATATATGATTCAAGAACAAGTTTGAAGGTGAAGTAAGCTTTCTTTCACTAGGAATGTTTATGATTTTTGAAGACAATAAAACAGTAAGAAGGTTTATATATAACAGTGAAAAAGGACAGTTACCTAGGAGAAGGTAAATCTATTTTGAGCAATGATTAAAAGCTGCAAGGTGTGAAAGTTAAAGACTAGGTAACTTTCTAGCCTAGTGGGTACGAGAATCTAGGAGAAAAATGCCTGAGGGGTCGAACCAAAGCCTGACACGTGTCCAACGATTCAAGGAAAACTCTTAGAATTCTGAATTGAGAAATCAGTTTCACCAAAATTCGAACAGGGTCACTTTTGAAGGAGAATTTTACAGTTCGAACAAAACAACATATCGGAGAATATTGGTGTCAATTTTTGAGAGTTAGTTCTTCCAAATATCCTTTATAAGACCTAAAGAGGCTACTGATGAGTTCAGATATTTGAGTTACTATGTCTTGACTTAATCCGATGGCCAATTCAGACCACACCACTATAATAAAATTCCGAACAGGATACATGTATTAAATGTTGACTAAGCTAGTTGTTGGTCACTTCAAACCTTATTACTAATGGGTCTTTAAACTTGACCCGACTTCATGATCCGACCCAATAATCCCATGGGTCAGTAATTAAGTATAAATACCCCAACCACTTTCATTAATAAGGGTAATCATAATTTATTATTAGTAGACAACTTAATTATCTCTCTACTCACCACTCTGAACATTAGATTCCACAAAACATCCAAAACACTTTACGAGACCACCCTCAGACAGAAATAAACCACTCTAGATTATATCTGAAAAGATAAGGGATAAATATTTTTGGACCCTCCTATTGGGCTCCTTAATTAGCTAGGAATGACGATAAAATCCTCAAGCTTCGTGGTCTCGCTGTCAACCTATACAGAGTCGTTATTGGAAACATATATTTGACTTATATATAACACAAACCCTGTCTTTTCCTACTTCACTTATTGATCGTTATGGCCTCTCCATCATCAGTCATGCTCGTATGCGTGGTAAATCGTTAGTCTCTGATATTATCCCTCATGGGCTTTGGTTCTGCCCCCATGCACGTGTTGGTCGTCGGCTTCACCAACCCTATCTCTTGGAGATTTGAGAAGCTATTAACGCTCTCCCCCTCTCTTCCAACACTGAAGACACTTTTCTTTGGATCCCCAATTAATCTCGAGCATGCTTCTCCGTTAACAATACCTACACATTCATCAGACCCTCGGGCACTAAGGTGCCCTGGACCTCCCTTGTTCGGAACAAATACAACATTCATAGGCAATCATTTATCATCTGGCTAGCTATTCTCAATAAAATTCAACTCTAGACAAACTCATCTTTTGGGGCATGGATTCCGCAATTGAGCATATCTTAATAGAGTATTCATACTCTATGCCCATTCTGGATACTATCACTAAAACTCTTTGCATGCTCCACATATCCGCTAATTGGACCTCTTTGGCTTGTTGTTGCCAGCTCTTGGTCTTCTTCATGAAATGGCAAAGGCCACCTCTAGCGCACGACTTTCTGCTCTGTAGTATACTACATTTGGAATGAGAGAAACGCCAAAATCTCCAAAGACTCTCATTCTCTAAACTGGGTGATTGCCTATAATGTCATTTCTGATCTCCGTTATCGCTTCCACGGTACCAAAATACCCTGGTCCAGATAGCCATTTTGCTACCCTTTTTTTGTTCAATAAATCTCCTTGTAATAATTTTAGTTTTTTTAATGTTTTGTAATCCTTTTACTAAGTTGAACATGTTGCATGGGCCCTATATTCCCCATCTGTGTGTGTAAACTATTTTCTTTATATATATATTACAATTTTTATACCAAAAAAATATCACTTTCAATAGTAACAGTTGAAACCTCCAAAGTATAAACGACTGATACCAAAATAACTAAATCACCACCACGTCTTAAGATTATATTTTTGAGGTCACCACAACAATATCTTAATCTGAATTTACTCTGAACCAACACATCTTATTTACTTATAACAAATTTAATCATATATTCAAAGTCTTTAAACCTACTATGATCACGGATTGCAAGTTCACAATTTACTTTAAAATATATAGTCGACTTTTAGACATCATGCACCTATATTTTTGACAATTTAAAAAGTAAAAATAAATATATATTTCACATCTATCATTAAAAAAAATAGTCTCGCATCCATCATAAAAGAAATTATAAAAATCACATATGATGATTAACACAATCTTGCATCTATCACGTAACAAACCAAAGTCTTGCATGTGATAATTAAATTTGTCTTGTATACATGAAATTTAAAAAAAAAATCTCACGTAATAATTATTAATGTCTCGTCTTGACGCGAGACTCTTACACAAATTTGTAACTTGCGTAATTTTTGTGAAAACTTATCTAAAACTCATAAAAACTTTTATACTACATTATAACTGAAAAACCCCAAAATAACAAAAACGAGTAAAATCGTACTCAATCAAACATTTCAATTATATTAACCGATAAAAAAGTCTAAAATAGAATAAAAAAGAATTAAAAACTTAAAAATACAAACGATGAAAATCTTAAATGAAAATCGAGAATAAAATCAAATATAAAATAAAATAAACTACAAACTAAAAAGAATCATTATTAACAGAAGAGAGAGAAAGAGAAAAAAAACTTATAAAAAATATAAAAACTTTTATATAATTTATTAAAAAATAATTGAAATATTATGAAAAATAAATAAAATATACGCACTAAAAAGAAAGTTAAATAAGTTTCTTAAAAAATATAAAAAACAAAAATTTTAAATGGATAATAATTTAATTTAGATCTTGTTAATAACCCTTAACCTAACCCTTTATTTTAGTCTTTTAAGTAAAATGAGTTTATATATAAACAAAGATCTTGAATGAATGGATAATAATTTAATTTCTAGATCTTAGTACCTAACCTTAACCTTTTCTCTTTAGTCTTTTGAAACTTAGTTAACCTAGGTTTAACACGTTCACTGAAGTATAGTTTAACACATCCACAAGCTCTAAGCACTACCACTACACAAATTCCATTTCAGGAAATTAAAGAAGAAACGGAATCTCGCCGATTTTTCCGAGAAAGGAATAGAACAGGGAAAGCAGATGGGATTATTAGCAGGAATCGGGGTGCTATCGCCATTTCCCTTTTACTGGTGGTTGTGGACGAACCCACAGGCGTGGGTCAACCTATGTGGAGATGGAGCCGATCCGTCCAAAGTAATGGCTCGTGTGTCGCACGGGCTCAAGGTGCTCCAGTTCATCTCTCTCTTTTCGGTCTCCACTCTCTCGTGGCCTCCACCGCTCTACTTCTGGCCTCTCTTTGCCTTTGGCCAGTTTCTCAATTTCAGGTCCATTCTCTCTCTTTCTAGTTTCTAGAATGCTAAGTCATCATCATGTCTCTATGATTGTCCGAACTCAGAACTCAGAACTCAGTATGTTTGTTACTTGTTTTCATTTATTAGAGTTGAATAAGTATTTATGCAGGTTTCTTCTTCGAACTTGTGAAATTTACGAGTAATAGAGCCAGAAAGTATATAAAAAATGAATACATCTGGGGAGAATTAAGAATAGAAAGTGAAACTATGTATGTTATAATTTGGTTGATGTTTATGCATTTTTTAGACATTGTTATCTAAGTTGATTGGCTGTGTATCATGTTACCAACGTGATGATGCTTAAGCTACATTTAGAACGATGAGGTTTGCTTCGGAGTTGGCTGAACATAGTATTCAATGCAATGTCATTTCATTTCTCTTCACTTGGTTCTAAATTAGTCGTTTTTTGCAGGGTTTATCAGTTACTCGGTGAATCCGGTACTTACTACGGTGTGCGGTTTGGAAAAAACATTCCTTGGGTGACCGAATTTCCTTTTGGCTATATAAGAGATCCTCAATACGTTGGAAGTGTCATGAGTCTCTTTGCTTGCCTATCTTGGGTACCCTTTCAATACATCCTTCTATGGACCCTGGGCTACGTCTTTATGATTCACGTCGAATCAACGGAAAATGCAGCTACACGTGCAAAGCCAATCTCTTGATGACGGAGAAAACCAGGGCATCTAAAGAACTAACTTATTTATAAGGTATTGGCCAAAGAGGTAAGAAGTGTTGTATAACTTAATCTTGATCAACCTTCTTCATTTACCTAATTCGATCGGAGATGCTTATTACTTTGGAATCTGAGGAAACAAAAGTATTAAGCTACTTAAGATTCAATTGGCCTATTGTTGTATTAATAGTTTTTTTTTTTTTTGCTTTCAACCTCGTACTTATTCTTTCGGATTTTACTAAATGCTCAGTTTTGGTTAGTTTGATGCTTTTCTTTTATTAATGGCTATTCCCTTTTTAATCCTTTTATTCACTTGCATCTGTACTGATTTATGATATATCAGAGCTTAGATTTACAATTTACAACTTTAAGAGAACAACACTTCTCTTATGCCTGGGCTAAAGCTAGAGACACTTCAAAGATTTCCATTGCACCTTTCACCGTCTCAATGTCAATATCTACTAATTTTCCACTCTTTGATGAAACAATAAAACAGTTCTTCTCTTCAGCATTCGGAACGAATAGCTGCGCCTTCTCTTCCGAACAAAACAAGCCAATGCTGTAGAAAAAACATATAAAAATAAAACCTTGGTGCGGAAAAACATACCAGAGTTTCAAACTTTAAGTGTCAAATGTTAGCTAACTAGCCGACAATAGTTCGGTAAACAAAAACCAAGTCTAATGATAACAAATGTATGTAGATAATGAAGAAGTTCAAATAACCTGGGTTTTTCTCGCGCATTTGCTAGTTGGATAGCTGCGGTATTCGTTGCTATTACCCCAGCTGAATCATTAATTAGAGCAGCCAGCTACATAAGAAATGATGTTAAGAGTTTGAATGCCAGTACATTTATACATCTGTTCTCTGACCTTTTGTTTTTCGCTTTCGTATGCATACCTGTCCTGGTGTACTGATGAATACAATAGATGTATCGTCTCCGACAATTTCTTCCACAATTTCCCTTTCTTTCTCATGTGGAATCACAAAAACAGGTTTCATTCCCCTGTGATCATCCCAAGATATAAGAAGGGGAAACGGATTATAACTTTATAAGTCAAGTGCTCTTTTTGGCATATGGATACCTTATGCCCTTTACGATTTGCGCCCATGCTTGAATTGGTAACAAGCTATCAAGATCACCTTTTGATTGCATTGATGCTTTTGAATCCGATTCTATTCCATGAATCACAACGTATTTTCCTTTCTCGACTCCTGCATTTCTATACTTTTCAGCTACAACCTCTTTTAGCTTCCTCGAAATCGACACTCGAAGTGGGAGTACCGGCTCCCTTGGCACAGTGCGAGTTGGTCTTCCTAACCAATGTAGCATGTCATGGTACCTAAATCAAAAAAATCCAGACCGTAGAAACTGTAAAAACAGACTGAGGCACTTTCATATGACCTAATATAAGCTAGCAGAATTGCTTGTCCATATCCATTCATTTTGACCAAACCAAACTCACATGTTATATCCTCCTTCAGCAAGATTCATACTATCTGCTTCGAAGAATTCAGATAGGAACAATCCAGAGCCAACTGCATTTACATTTGGGTAAATGTAGCTAACTCTATCACGTGCCGTGGTCATGAACAAGAAAGCCGCGTGCCCCCATCCAGCTAGTTTGGTCGACAAAACCATGTCATAATACCTACTCTGCAAGACACATGATAAAGCCAATGTTATATATGTGCAATATATATTGTATAGCACAGAACAAAAAAAAGAATCATAATAAAGCAATAGACGACCTTAAGTAGACCGGTCATGTCTGTATAGTCAGCTGGTTCAGGCCAATCATCATCGAGATCATACTCATTAGCCCACCTTACATTCTTGTTCAACTCGTATGTTTGCTTTCCACGATCCCCGGCAATCACATCCACCTGAGCTCCAGGATACCTGTCTTTGATCAATTGAATAGTAGGAAAGAAGAGCAAGTTCTCGTAAACACCACCAGCAACCATACAACAACACCTTCGAACATCACCTCTTATCTTCAACGGCAAAGAAGCAACCTCTACATTGAATCCCATAGGGAACTTCAAAAACCCATAAGGACTATCCGGGTTAACCGGCAGAGTCGGATCCTCTTCTTGCTTACCATCGACATACAACGACCCGTATTCCATATCCGGGTCGTCTCCGTCATCAAAAGGGTCTAGCCATGGGTTCTTCTTCCTCTGTGCATGGGTTTGGACACTGAGTCTCCTTGTAATGCTTGGTGGGTGAAACAAAGAGGGTAATTTGGTGGTTGTGGTTGTTGGTGATGGTGGGTTTTTGAGGAGAAGTGGTATTGTTTTGGGTGCTAGCGAGAAAGTAGCCATTGTTGTTTTGGTCTATAGGTTTTTCAGCTGTTTGTCATTTTGGTGCTGTAGATCAGTGGAAGTTAGGAACCGGAGAAAAAAGAAGTTAGATAAGTGGGTCCAAATGTGTTTTTGTTTGGTTCTTTTCTTACTATAATATTTAGTTTATTTCTTGTCGAATTAAAAAAAAATGGAAGTTAAAGAAAAATAAAATTTTGCCGTTTTATACCGGATACAACTGTAGCCGGACTATCCGGTAGATTGGAGTGGCTAGAATGATTTTGAGATACCCGTTTGTCCAGAAAAATGGATATTGCCACCTTAAGTTTTTCAAAACTCATTTTTGGCGGATAGTGTTGGTAAAAACACATTAGGTTGGTGTTTTTAATCTACTTTGTACTGGGTTAAGTATTAAAACTTTAAAAGATTAAAATTTGTATTGCTTTGGTATTTGGTTTAATCATTTCGAATTATGTATTTTCATTATGCAATAGGTTGGATATAAGTTTCGTTAAGTTTTAATAAGCTTGAAGGATACTAAATCCAAAAAAAGTATTCAAAATACGTAATATTTGTCATGTAAGATATAATTTTTTTTTTGGAGATGTGTGTTCAGTCGCACTTGCAGTTTTGGTTTGGTAAATTGAAAGAGAACAACTACATCGTGTGATATTAGACAAAAGCTAGAGTATGAAGTTATCACATCTATTTTTTTTGCATAGCTTATATACATCGATCTCTTAAGGACATTCTCATATGTATTCATTATGTAGGTACCTACAGGACTACGAGGTACATAATACCGTTGTTTTAAATCGTTGGGGTTACGTTGAAAAGTTTAAAATTTTGAATTGCATTTGATTTTATGGGTATGGAAGGACTAGCCAATTATATTTAGGCAAAATAAACGTCTTCGGTTGCTTATGAAACAAAATGAATGTCCATTGCCTAATGTTATGCTAACATATAAAAAATTGGTATTCGTGGGCGAAATCGACAAGATATTTCCATAAGTTACACAGTCGTTGTGTAAGTGCCATATATACAAGAATATTTTTACGAATGCGAAGAGATTGTTCGAAGAAGAAATTATGTCAGACGAGTTTTTTGCTTTTTGGAATTCGGTCGCATATTCGAAAAATATATCGAGATTGTATAAAGACATAGCAAAAATGATGGAGAACTATAAATCATATCCAAAAGCGTTGGAGTATGCTGAAACTAATTGGGTTGAACAATACTAGTAAAAAAATTATATATGCACACACTGATTTTGTGAAGCACTACGGAAACACGACAATTAACTGATAAGTTCATTCATCATTATATATGAAAGTGATATTCAAGTAACATAACCTAACTAATGTTTTGTTATTATTATTAGTGTTGACGGCCATTATTCATCATTTAAGCGGTATATTGTAACAAGTCGACTAAACTTTGAACTATTTTGGATAAAACTTCACGTTTTGGTTGGTATGCAATATACAAAGATAAAAAATCCTTCACACAATGTAATAAAATTTACACCCTTGCTTATGATAGTGTCCTATTCAAATAGATTAGATAATAGATCCAGACTCATCAATCTTCACTCCAATGGATGGCATTTTCCTCCAATATTAAACACATGCACTATATGTATAATAGTTCATTATTGTAACAACGTTTTCTAACTCATCAAGACCATCATATAAGCTCGTAGAGACCAAAATATTCTTTATAGGCTTGTTGTAAAGAAACTGTCTTACTTGCCTCATCAATCGAAATTGTCAATACAAGACATTTGAACCACCCAAAAGTTGCAATGACTATCGACACATATATTGTTAAAAACTCAATTATAAAAGGTTAATACTTACCAAATATTATTCTATATATGATTTTGGATCAACAATTTGTAGTTTACTATCAATGTTATGGCTCGTATTCAACTAACTACAACTCATCATTCTACTATCTTAAAAATGAACTGGAAGAGTTCTACTCTTTTTCCGTACATTTATCGATGTTATAGAAGTATAACCTATGAAGGTTAACTACAACACATAGCTCCACCAGATTTGTGTCTACATTTCAATATAAACCGGTGAAATTTCACTTTCTATCTGCACCTTGACATCTGTTCTAAACATTGCACCTAGTGAAGGTGCAGTTGTTTTTTTTATTCTTACATATTTTAAGTGTTTAGTCAGTGGATGGTTATGTGTCCCCTTTATAACATTTACGAACCATTGATCTGCACCGACTAAATTTACCTTTAGATTGAAAATACATCCACACTTTCTTGTTACGATCGGTTTTCTCTTAAGATCATTCTGATGAACCACTGTTTTATAAAATTTGGATCTCTTGCATTCCAAGAATAGTCGAGGATCCTTCCGCAATGCCCATAATAAATATGCATTAGTGTAATAAGAAACATATTTTATTTACTTATTTTTCTAGCTGACACACATAATTCATGTATTGTATAATAAAATATTGTGAATTTTTTTCATAATCATAGACGCATTTAAGTCAAAATCAATCTATATCATTTCTCTCTTACAATAAAATATTATGTAAGCCCACATAAAAAAAAACCAAACAATACAAACTCAAATCTATGTTGATATGTAACCATGTGGACATTGGCTAATAAGGTTAGATAATGATAAACGCACTCACAATTATGCGATGTATACTAAAAGTTCCACATCAAATACAACCATAAAATTTGTCAGGTACATCTAATGTTAAAAGTCATATCCGACATAATATTTAGCCATCATCATTGGTATGTAAGCAAATAATAGTCATTGTTTTAACCAGAACCAGTAGTACTCAAACAAATACTGTTGGTATTGGCTTACATAGTGGCGATTTGTTGCTTACTCTCCGCCATGTGTTGGCGGTTTTCTTTCAAATCATGGAAGATGTTTTCTATGTCCCATTAATGAGCTATATGCTCATATATAATTTTAAAAAAAAAGTTTTGAAGTTTACAGTGGACATGGACTAAATGGGTCTCCATAATTTTATCTTCAATGTTTTTAGAAGATCTCTTTTAAAGAATTAATTTTATTTTAATATTCATTAGATTTAAGATTGATTAGGTATATAAATATATTTTTCATATTCAAATAAGGTTAGTGTTGTTTAGATATATTTTAGTTCAATTCAATTTTACATTATAAATCAGATAAAATATAAGGATGAAAATGGATTTTAGATTCAAAATAAATTAGTATAACCTATTTTACAGAGTGATACAAATGTGTGTTCAAGTATAGTCTTCCATTTATTTATTTTTTTCTAAAACAGATTGATTTTTTATATCATTATTTTATTTTATTTATTTGTTCGTAACTACTAAATCGGTTTATAAAATCATAATATTAGAGTTTGAAATCTCTTATCTTCAAAAAGCACCAAATAAAAATATCCTAAGGGTGTTATTTTCTATCAATCGTAAAAACCAAAATATTTCAAAATATAATTCTTGATAAATAAATATAATACAAGATTAAAAATCAAATTTGAAACCAAAATGTGTCAAGTACCAAATAAAAGTATCATATAAATGTTATTTTCTAAGTTTTCAATCGTAAAAACCAAAATATTTCAAAACATAATTCTTGAAAAATAAATATAATACAAGATTAAAAATCAAATTTGAAACTAAAATGCATCAAACAGCCATCAACGAGACATTTCCAACATATTCCATATAGAAACATATTTTAAAATGAATGTTTTTGTTATTATCACTCTACTATAATTGATTTTGACTCTTATAAAGTAAAAAATAAGCAAGCTTTTGAAAAGGTTTGGTGAACTGAAGTTGGCCTCAGGTGTAATTGGACTCCCAACTACTGCGCACACGATCGTATACTAAGGTGCTCCCCGCCGATTGTTGGAACGACGCGAGCCGGACTTGGCCTCAATTCAGAAAGATGAAGGGTTATCTTCATTTTTTCTTAAAACATAAAAAAATGTGCATTTTTCCTTAAAATGCTACTATTTTTTTCCAGATAAAATAATATAATAATCTTCCCCAAAAAATACTATTTTTCGCACCACGAGATATAAGATTGTATTTTTTTAAACACCAATTTTTGCTTCCAATGAGTGAAAATACATGTGCTTTAAAAAAAATTAAAAGAGAATTGTGATAAAATATTCTAAATATCCAATGGTGACTAAATATATAATCATTATCATTGAAAGTATCTATAATGTTTTTAATTAAATCATTATATTTAGAATATACTATATTATATATATCTTAAAATATTTTAATTATAATATCATGAGGATACTCGTAAAATGTTTATGAGGGGAACATATATATTTTCATGGTTTAATAAATATATACAGTCATGTTTCATTAAAACCCTCGTTGACCAATATATTGTTTTTAAAAAGATATTCATTTTGTTGACGGAAAAAATACATATGGGTAATATTTTGTTTCGAAAACCAACATATAATTGTCCGGCATGCGAATATAACAAAACTTTTGGAATTTGTATTTGGGAAGTCATAAAAAAAATATTAATAGGCCTCAAGTTTTCTCTGAGTACAATGAAAATGAACTATCTTACAAGATTAATGAATATTTTGAGCAACCTTTCCCCATAATTTCCTTAGGGGAAACATGGTTAAAATTTATTGATAAGCATGGTAACCAAAGTAAACATCAGATCACGAGTCAAAAAAGGCCGAAGTTGTGCACTTAGACAAACGTCACACACAAACTCATACTTATATATAATTAGGCAAAGTCGAACATATGTCAAATTTTTACAGAAAATGAAGAGTCTTGTGATATCTATACGCAAGTCACAATTATTTGAAATTGAGTACATTAAGTCGTTGAGCAAATAAACTTAACAATCGTCTGATTACATATAATAGATTGTCTCGATGTGAAACAAAATCTAAAATGTTCATCAAATAAAAAAAATCAATGGTCAAAACATGTATATCTAGACTATAAATTTCACTTTTTCATTTTGTATGCATACATTTCATCTAAACTTTGTTCTTTGTGATCAATCCCTTTTACCAAAATAAATATTTTCGTTTCCTTTTAGTTCTTAACCCAAAAAATGGCTCATAGTAGATTTTAAAAAAATCGCTCATAGTCCCAAATTCTCGGCGTTGGATAGCCAGAATGATCAATATTAATAAGTTTTTGGTGAACCAAGGCATAATCCTATGTATGCTAAATTGAAAGTCTTTAGGTAGGACGTGAATCAAATGGTTGAAACATACGCCATCATCATACCTTTGATGATGTTGTCTTTAGATGTCATGTTTCGTCCTTTTTATTCCATCACTTCCAGGTTGGCAACACCAAGTTAGTTCTAAACAAATTTGTAGTGACAAATACAAACCTCGGCGTCAAGAATTGATGATACTCGGTTCATTGGGTTGTAACCTGTTCAGGGTTTCCAAACCTACCAAGATGAATCTGGCTACAATAATTCAGAAAAGCATTTTGAAGAATAAGTATGCTTATTGGAATCACAAATCCTTGGTTTCTCTTAATAAAATAAGATTTTTCCAACAACATGAATGATTTGGCTTCCGATACCAAAGAAGATGTCCGTAAATGACATAGGGAACAAGGTTGTTTTTTCCTTATTTTGTTTTGGAGTTTGAATACTCCTGCATCCTAAATTAACAAAAAAATTACGCTCAACTAGTTTTACAAAGCCAACTTTTAGCAAACGGGTTGAAGCTAATAATAGAGTAAATACTAAACTCTAGTCTTACAAAAAAACCTTTGGGACATTTTGTCGCTCACAATGATCAGGCTGGGAAAAAAATAACTCGTACTATTAGTTATCTTCGGTAAATGTGTACAAAGTCGTGATCGACCTGTTTTATACAACTTGTGGAAACACTCATTTGTGTACATTAGCATATTATGGGAGACCGGTCGGCCCCTATAACCTATGATCTCAAGGTGATGGAATTAAAAAAGGTAAATAACTTCTCATGATTTAGTAAGAAAATCTCAGATGGTTACTAACTAAATTCAGTCGTATTATATAAAGTTTCCTAGGAAATTTCACAAGTGGTGTGAGGCAACCGATGGAAAATTTATCTTACTGGATGATTTTGATATTGTAGATCAGAGAAAAACACATTAAAAAGTCTTCACTAATCTAACTCCCATGTATCTGTTTGGGAGACTAAGAGCACGTCATCTACCCTAACTGGGTTTGTAGCTCCCAACATAGATTAGTTAATACAAAACATATCTGACATAAACTCCAACCAAGATCAAGAATTCGAGTATGATAATGGTTAGTCGGATGGGGTCTCATTGTATACCCTAGTTAACCATATACAATGGAAGGTTGTAAAATATCAATGAAGCAAGCATCCAATGCTCGGTTAGTCAAGGTGACACATGATATGGGGAAAAAAGCTTTAACATAAAAATATATGGTAAATTGGAAAATAACCTATATAGAGAGAGTATCAACCATGAAGACGGTCGATTCAACCAAAACTTCTTAAGTGGTACAGTACTAAGACTCAAGGAAATTATATTATGGTCAAATAACCAAGCCAGGGCTTAAGAGATCACAAGAGATCGTCTTCATGATCTGAAAGATTATGCCCACGAGAGACCGGAAGAATTTGGAAACACACGAGATACCCAAATACGAAAATGCTAATAAAAGTTTGATTCATATCGAATAAGTGGGGAAGGCAATAGCAATGAGGGTTATATAGCCCACAACCAAACTGTGGTTGTGGATTGTTCTTTAGTAAAGATTTCATGTGATATATCACACAAATAATTATTGATATGTAATGGTAGTTTGATAACTCATTATATTATCTTATTGTTATATAATAATAATATGTTGATTACATAATCTAGGTTCAATGTAATTAACTTGAAAACATATAATGCTTACGTAATCTATCGTATATGGGTTGAACCCACAAATAATATTTCTAACATGAAATAAGTCAAATATAAAGTTAAAACTATTTTTTAACAACTCAAACAAAACTAACTATTATTATTTTAAATTTGAACTGAATAAATCGTAAAAGATGTTCAAAATATTTAAAAACGTATGAATAAACTTTAAATTCCACACTCTTGATTTATCGTTGTATGATAAGATTTATCTTGGACGATCAATATATTGACTATGTAATAAGGTTCGTGAACATTTACACGTATAAACTAAGTAAAAAATCGAGAGACATTAAGTAGCACATTAGTTACATTATAAGTTATATATGCACATAATTATCTTTCAATGCAAATATTTTGAAACTTATGAGTTTTATTTAGGTTAAATATTTGTATTATTGATAACTAAAACAACTACCATAATATTTAGTGTTGACATTAGATGATAAACATGTGATATTAAACCTTAAATTGCAATTATTGTTCTTAATTCATCACTTTATAACTTTCATATTTTCTTTTTGTAAATTAAAAAGTATGCGAAGGTTTTCGATATAGTTTTTTTAAGTATGGTATATGCTATTGTGGTAGTCATAGTGTTATCATCCTATTGAAATTTAAATTTATTTCAAGATCAAATATCCATATATTATTTCATTAAAAATGTGTTTATCATCACTTTGAGCATGTAAAGATGTATGGAAGTGATAAATAAGAACTAGGTCGACAAATGATATTATTCTTTATAAACTATTCATGTTGTCTAAAGGACATGATCTGAATTATAATGGTGTCGTTTGACTATATTAAGATATATAATATTCATTTATATTTTTTTTAAAAAAAATTTACAAACAAAAGACTTGTCGGGTAAAACTTGAGTTACGTGTTTTAGTACATGTTTTCCTACAAGTTAAATGGAAAAAAAAACTTGTTTGTAAAATGAAAGCTTATATTAATTTTATAACATTGTTTTTTTAAACAACTAATATATAAAATATAAAAAAAGCTCACAAGGGGGTAGTCTAGTTGGTGGAGTAAGGAATGCTTGTGACCAAAAGTCGTGAGTTCGAGTCTCTCTACAAATGCTTTCTTGGCTGAGCCTGTCACCTTGTGTGGTTTATCTTCTAGCGTTGGTTTGCAGGCTATTGCGTACCTTATGGTGTTGGTTTGCAGGCTATTGCGTACTTTCTCACGTTGGTTTGCAGGCTATTGTGTCAGAAACAGGGTTTACCCTGTATGTACTCGTTGAGTAGCGGCCGCGGGTTCTTTCCGAAAAAAGTATAAAAAATAACATTTAAATATTCTTGTTGTGGCGTATTAATCTGAGTATTAAAATTTCAAAACTAGATATAAAGCTTTACTTCATGAAGTGAGATACAATATTTTATTTAGTTCTTGTTTAGATATCGTTGTGACAATTTTATACTTTGTTAAAAAGATATTGCGTCTTTTTAGTTTATTATGTTTTATTATTTTTTCAAATTGATATTCGATTATTTATTAATTTTATTATATTAATAATTACGTTTTATGGTGATTGTATTATTTTTATTTTGTTCTCAATCATGTTTAGATATTGTTTGGAATGTTGATTAAATAAAGTGATAAAAAAAATGGAGACTTACTAATAAAGACCCATTCAACCAACTTATTACGGATAAAGACCTAAAATTTTTAAGATACTTTATACGTTAAATGTCCTTCTATATAAGATACAATAGCCAACTTCTCTTTCTTTGTTTTTTTTAATTTTAATTTTTAAAGTTTCGTATCTTTTAAACTGTAACTCGGAAAAAGAGTCTGAAAATATAATTGGTTTTGTTTTTTTAAGACGAACAAAACTAGTACCATTCATGATATGTGTTGAATTTTTTTTAAAAATATTTATTTTACACACGTTTCTCAATTATATGGTTTCGAATCTAGTGATTGGTTTCGCATCTATTAAAATAAAGAATGTTTCGCATCTATCAAAAGAAAAATGGTTCTCATCTAGCAAAATAAAGAAGGTTTCGCATCTATCAAAATAAAGAAGGTTTTGCATCTACCAAAATAAAGAAGGTTTCGTATCTATCAAAATAAAGAAGGTTTAGCATCTATCAAAATAAAAAAGGTTTCACATCTAGCAGAATAAAGAAGGTTTTGCATCTTCTTCGTGAAACCCCAATAAATTATAAAACTTTAAAAGTTTGTATCTTTTAAACCGTAACTCGAAAAAAAAAACCGAAAATACCATTGGTTTTGTTTTTTTTAGACGAACAAAACTAGTACACTCATGATATGTTTTGAATTAATATTTTAAAGAACAAATAGTGTTTCGCATCTATCAAAGACGTGTTTTGCATCTACCATTACAGAATAATTACACGTTTCACAACTATTAGTAGGTACAAATACAAACGTTTCACATCTATCACAAAATATGTTTTACTCTACCAGTGAAGAAACATACAGGTTTCGCATCTATACTTACTCACTGAAATTGAACGTTTCGCATCTCCTTCACTGAAAACAAGAAACTGTTACGCGACTGAAAATCCAAAAAACACAAAATAAAACACTAAAATCAATGAAACACTAATACAATCCTATAAATAAACTACATTACCATAATTCGAACTCAAAACTAATAAGAAATTCGACTCGAAACACTACGAAAACAGATCTTAAAAAACAACGATTTCAAGCTCAAATTCGAGTTTCAAACACACAAAACATCGAGTATCTTCTTATAATCAAGTAAAAACATAAATCAAAATCACATGAAAACAAAAGAAAAACAAAAAATCGAATAAAAAAATGAAAGAATCGCCTAATACAGAGTTGTATAATTCACGACGATATAGAAAAAAATAGGAAAAAGGTGAATAATGGGTCTAAAAGCCTTTTATATTATAGAGTAGGGGTATTTAAGGTATAAGTGGGTCTTTAATGGTAAATATTTGACTAAAACATGTCTTTCTTAGAGATTAATGAAAATACGGGTCTTAGATGGATAATACTTTGGGTATTGGATCTTAAATGGTACTTTACCCAAAAAAAATTAAAAACGAGGTTGGATTGAAAAATACGAGGATTGTAGAAATAATATTTGTAGCGAAGTAGTACTATACCAAGATAACTTGCGAAACACATATAAGCCATCTCAGCGTATGTCGCACATGTAAACACATGCCAGTCGATGCGATATGACACATAATAATGTTTCAAGTTCATATGATGACCTAATCGTTAACAATTAGGGTTTATCGTATTATTTTTAGGTAACAACCTAAGACATGTAATTACATATCCTCAGCACAATAATGAATTGAGGCTCACCACGATGAATGCTACTCAATGTTTTGGAAATATGATCAATGCGACAATGAGCTGGGATCGTCATGGTAATCAGAGTATTGATCTCGATGGTTTGGCATGTAATCGCAACGATACACAGTAAACACTTATACGATAATATTTAACCGTTTCTTGTCATGTTATTTGTCGCGGAGAGTACAAACCAATATTTTCATTTACTCAACATTTTATATTGAATCTAATTTTATGAAAAGTTGTAAAAAAAATTAAATATCACATTAGATCATATATATATATATATATATATATATATATATATATATATAATATACATTTCTGAGAAAATATCTACTAAAAATAATATTCTCATAAGTTTTATATACTATCATAAATCTCTCGAATTAGTTATTATTATTTTTGGAAAATATTGATTTATAGTTGTTTGTATTAGAACTTAAAGAATTTTCATATGACACCTAAAATAAAAGTGGAAAAATAGTTTTTTTTAGAAAGTGTATATAATACGCATCTCAAGCGAAAAAAAAAAATCTAAGCAATTCCTTTTTGTCAAAGTTCTATACATTTTTTATCATTCTCGTTTTCTAACATAAAAAAAATTATATACCAATTATGTTTATGAATATGACAATGATAACATATAAAGTGATGCACCAAAAATTTGTTTGATAAAATTTTATGAGACGATAAAACACGTTGAAGTTGTTGGTCACAACATTCAACATATTATACATACTAGATCCATACTCGACAAAACCTCCTAAGTGAATTGGACAAAATATCCCAAATCAAAGAAATAATGACACACACATGACAAAGATGACTTAGTATGTTGAGGATATATTATGAACATACTTTCATATTTATTGAATGATAAAGAAAAAGAAGAATCCAAGAATGATAATCCCAGAAACGTCAATGCGGTTGATCTAAAAAGAAAAAAAACATTAATTTTCATAAAATATATTAAGTACTAAAAATAAGACAAACTTTATTTTAAAAAATTGGGGTATTCGTTATTATTATGGTAAAACATACAATTTTTAAAGATATTATGATTATCACAAGAAGAATGATAGAGTGAAGAAGAAAAAATTATGGTAATAGTGATGGAAGTCAATATCATAGAATACAAGACATCTGGTTGGTAGTATGTTACATGTGTATCAGTGCACGTTGCTTGTGACATGCATGTATTAAAAATATTTAAAGAAAGCAACGGTGCATTAGAAATGTAAACAGACAACATAAACAAGTCTAAAGTAAAAGAGCAAGGCACATCAAGTTAAAGTTTAAGAGTGGGAAAAGATAAACCTTACAAATGTTCAACATATGAAAAAAAATACTTAGAGATCTTTTAGTTAAATATAATATTTATTACTCTCAATGTCCAAAACGAGTACTTTTGTTGAAAAATGATATCCTTATAAAAATGATTAAATTATATACTAATGAAATTTATAATAATAAAACAATAATTTTATTTATTATTTCTTATAAAATGATTATTCATTGTAAGATTGTAGACTTATATAACATAACATGATAAGAAAATAGTGAAAACCAAAAATATATAATGTAATACAGGTTCTTATGATAAATATGAATTATATGTAGAATAAGAAATTATTAAAAAAAATTGACGCTTAAAGGATTCTCAGGTGAGGGTTAGTAAGTTGAGTCACTTTACTAACCTTAATGGATGAAAGTTCTGAAAAAAATCACTCATAAAATTCTGGTTATATTTTTTTTTAAACAATCTTAAATCTTATAAATAGTTAATATCTTAACTATTTTGGCAAGAAAATTTAAATGATGATATGGATTCAATAATATATAATTTATTCTTAAAATTTTATTGATTTAAATTTGAATCCTATACTAGTTTTAGAATATCTAGTATGCTCAATGATAGACATGGTTATATTAGTAGTGATAAGTTTCGACTAAAAGAATAAGTATATTACTTCACCATATATAGTTTATGTTACGATAACCACAAACATATAATTAAATTTGTGATTGCATCATTATACAATCTTAAGATTCATTAAACTGAGATCAAAATAATATTTTTTATCTAAAGATCTCAACGATAAGATCTATATGGAGAAACATGAAGGATTTATACTCTCGAACAATGAATCAAAGATTGCAAGCTTATTAATCTATTTTATGTCTTAAAACAAACGCAAAAAATAGAATAAAAATGTCATAATATCTTATGAGTTTGGGTAGGATACAACGAACACATATTTATACACTAAGGTTCACGATGACACGTTGATGATTTTGTGTCTATAAACACAGATATCCAACTTATCTTAAGTAATACTATCAAATATATTGTAGAAACAAATATTTATGTATTTTATCTTTAATATAAATTATTTTGAAAATGTAATATTATTCTCTGAATAAAAGTGTCATATTTTTTTTATTAATTCAATTTACCAGTAATCAAAATACACAATATTGTAACACTTTTATGAAGGTTCTTATGTAGTTGAAAAAGACAAAATACTTGTATATTCAATATTCTACTTTTCAAAGGATTCTTAAGGGGTACATAGATTCAAGTTGGATCATCGGTCTAACTAATAACAAGTCGATTCTATGTTTAAATGTTTATTTTTACATGTTGGATTGTTTTTCTTATCAAATAAACATACGTATGTACTACATTCAACTATAAAGTATGAGTTATAGTATTGCCACAACACGAAAGGAAGATGAATAGTTAGGATATCTATTGTTGAAGATACATCCACTTCTAAAAGAAATGTTTCGCATCTAGCAAGAAGGTTTCACATCTTCTTCGTAATAATAGTCTTTTTCGTTTATACTATAAAATTAAAAATTTAAAAGTTCGTATCTTTTAAATCGTAATTCATAAATAAATCTGAAAATATATTATTTTTTCTTTTTATAAGGTGAACAAAACCGGTACCATACATGATATCTTTTTATTTTTTAAAAAAGTTATATTTTACACTAGTTTCGACATCTAGCATCTAACATCAATCAGTACAAAGAACACCAACCAACGTTTCACATATAGCAATAAACAGGTTTTGCATCTACCAGTATAAAATAATAAGCACGTTTCGCAACATTCAATATGTAAAGTAAAACCGGTTTCGCATCTTCTTACTTCATCTTCTTCGTTTAAACCCGAAACCCTTACTCAAACTATAATTTTGAGGAAAACACAAGCACACTAAAATTGACCAAAAATTTATTGCAATACAACAATTTCACTACAAAATCAAAGTAGGTTGCTTGAAAAAAGAGCGGCACAGTGTCATATGATAGTGAGCAGATAGAACCTCCCTAACTATAAAGGTTAGACATCTCTCCACCTGACTAGAGTAGACAGATGAAAATCAATTGAGAGGAAGCTATAGTGGTGCTTTGTTCCAAAGGAGAGGATTGGTAGGTGCGACCAAAGTCTCATATCTCACATCGGTTATACATGGGAAGGAAGATCAGTATAGAAGTTAATAATATATCTTTATTAGTGTGAGACCTTTTGGAAGTGGACCAAAAACGAAGTTGTACGAGCCTTCGAACCTAAAGCGAGCCCATACAGAATGCGATGTGGATAAAATTCTTCTTTTTCGTTATTTTTTATGTTTTTTTTTCTTTTTAAAATTAAATAGAACACAATCAAAGTTATACGGAAAAATAAAAATTAAAATTAAATCTGCACCGGTCTATAATATTATGGTGTTGTTTTATTCCCGTTATGTTAAATGTACTATATCTTCAAATCTATTACATTTAAAAGAATATTATATTTAAAATCCAAAAATCCAAACTAATCATTTTGGAGAAACCGTATTTTTCAATGCTATATTCCCAAATTAAGGAGAAAAAATATATTTTGTGAGAAAAAATATATTTCACAAAATTCTCCTCACAAACTGTGTAAACCTTCTGTTTTCACTTTCTAATAGTGTTTAAATTAATAATCATGCAAATATAAATTAAAAATTGTTAATAACTTTTAAAACGTCGATATATAATAACTATTTATTGATAAAATTACAACCATCCCTATGTATATACTTTTGTCTACTGTAGATGGGGTCTAAAATGTGAGGATTACAAAAACTATAAACAAGAATTAAGTACCGAAACGAAAGAAAAAAACAGAATAGTATTCGCTTTATTCCCGGATCCGATTAGAGATTGTCGGACACTCTACACAAATATATGTCGCATGGGATCTCAATCTCAGTGTAGCAGGTACTCCTAGTCCTACATAATACATTAATTAATAAATATCCAACCTCAAAATCGTTCTTTGTCGACGTGTCACGCTACTACTGGTTCACACTTCACCGATTCTTTGCTTTCTCTACCGGGAAAGTCAAAAAACAGATTTCGCATTTTCTTTTCCTTTCGATTTTCTCGACCCCCAAACGGCAACTTTCGAACCTCACTTTCTCACCAAAATGCACTAAGCTTTTCTATCTTCAACTTCTAGGGTTTCCAAATCAAGCGAGAAAGCTCGATTCAAGTTCTTATGCATTCGTTAGGTGAAATCAAGAACTGAAACACAAGTCACAATGGCGAATTTGCCTAGAAGCCGGTTGACGAACAATTCCGATCCGGTTAGTCGTCCGGTTCTTGGTCCGGCCGGTAACAAGTTGCAGAGGAAACCTACAGCTAAAACTCTCAAGAAATCCGAGAAGCTAGCTGAAGAAGAAGCGAAACAGTTAACCGATGGTGGACAAATCACAAGACTGGCTTCGCCGGTGTCGCCGACGACGACATTGCCTCAGTGTCTGCCTGTGCCTCTTAGTCCGTCAATTTTAAGGCATAATTTGTCAATGAGTGCTTCTTGCTCTTCGGACGCTTCGTCTTCTGATTCATCACCGATGAGTCTGGTGTCGTCGTCGAGCGGGAGGAGAGTTGTGCATCGAGGCGGTGCTTCGGCGATGAGGAGAAAGCAGAGTGAAGAGAAGGTGGTGAAAGGTGTTAATGGTGGTGAAGCTTGCTTTCAGGGCAAGAAAAGATGTGCTTGGGTGACCTCCAATTCTGGTAAGACTTGACTGCTTTGAATTACTTTCCTTTTTTCCTGTAAGTGAAATGCTCGAATCCTGCTTCAAATGCTTACTAGATGAAGATTGACATGTTCTTATTTAACAAGGCTTACTAAATTGGCATTGCTTAAAAACTCTTTGGTTTTGTCACCGTCTTCATTAGTCTTGTTACTTCCTTCTCTATCTCCTTTCCCATGGGAAACGAAGGCTTTAGACTATATGGGATTTGAGCTATGTTATGATGTGCTCCAGAAGCTACATTATGAAACACTGAACTAGCATCGAAACTGTTTAAGTATATATTTTCAATGTCTTTTATGGAATCTGAATTATTCTCACATTACCTAGCAGCGATTCGCTGATTACCGTGATCCAGCAACTCTCTAAATTAGTTCATATTCGGCGGAGAACTGTAGATTTGTGTTTCTGAACTGAAAATTGTAAAAGAACATGCATACTGTGATAGTGTACACATAATAGTGGATCTTTGGCTTATTTGCGATGGCTCAGCAAAGCTTCATGGTTCAATATTTCATTTCAATTACTTCTGAAACTGATTATTAGATTGTGATAGAAGGAAGATATTGTATTTTTAGTCCTTTTTATTTCGTCTTTACTGTCATGCTACAGAACACAGGCTTGACTGTCCCCTTTTCATATATCCTCTCTGTCCTAAAACAATGAATCTGTTGTACATTCTTGGCTGAGGTAGTTTGTGACTAACTACAAGACAAAAAATGTTACTTTTGATAGAAGTTTGTATTTGTAGTATATGTTATTTTAGTCATTTTGGTAGAGAGACCTAAGAAAGAGTGTGGAACCCTTCCTTAACAATCAGCTTGTTTGTTGAAAGAACCACTCCCTAAGTACCACAAGGACTCCTTGTAGCTCCCAATGTGGGTCTCTTAACATATTTTTATAGGCTATTCTTACAATAAACAAGATTAGATCTTAAGCAAATGTGGTGATTTTTCATCAGCTACTGCTCTAAAGGAAATGTAGTCTGAAATTGTAGCGTACGACGAGGAGTTATTATTTTTCTAGTTTGACAACAAAACAAAGTATTAATGGTAGGAAACAAAACACATTAGGACCCATTTATCCAACTGTTCTCCTCCAATACATTTACAAATCCCAACTTCTACTCGTCTACAGCACCAACCAACCAAAGGACATACCATTTATTAATCTTCAGTAGTCGGTAAGGTAACCCCTTGCGAACTAACTTAGCATACATACTGCAATAAGCACGATAAGACCTTAAGGAAATGTACTTTTTCTTCATCAGCTATTACTTTGATGTGTACTTCATCTGAATTGTAGCATACAGGGGATTCTATTCTCAATGACTTTTAGTGGCAGCTCCAGAATAAATAAGATTCGCTGCAGTATATATTTTAGTAGACAAGTGTCATTGTGTAACTCTTAGTATTTTGGGTGAAATCTTAAGCAAAATAGTTTTGTCCAATCACTAACCCTTTGCAAATTAACTTATCACACATCCTGTGATCTTAAAGCAAATATGGTGTTTTTTTTATCATCTATGACTCTTTAGGATTTGCGGTTATTGTAGCATATAATGAGTGTAAATCTCCGTTTATGTCCAGTGGCAAATCCATCATTAATAATGCTTACACATGCTGTAGTGTGTTTTTCAGTAGGCAGTTTTCATTGTTCAATTCTTTGCATATACAGTTTCATGCTTAAATATCTTGTTTGTTTATGAGTATCTGAATTTGTATGTTTTCCCTTAGAAATGTTACGATCTAATTTTGTTTTCGTTGGAAGATCCATGTTATGCAGCTTTCCATGATGAAGAATGGGGAGTTCCCATCCATGATGACAAGTATGTGACCTTACTATAACTCATTAATGTTATTTGGACTTCAACTCTAGTTTTTATGGCTTGCTCTATGTCACTAATTATTCTGTGCAGGAAACTGTTTGAATTGTTATGCTTGTCAGGTGCTTTGGCTGAACTTTCATGGCCCGCAATCCTCAATAAAAGGCATTTGTTTAGGTATCTATGATGTTGTAAATTATTCTCATTTGTTATACATTCACTTTAGATAAGGAGAATAATATTCTATCCTATTATGTTCTTGTTCTTGTATATTTTGGAATACTCTTTGGTATGAGCAGTAGAGTCTCCATATCGGGATCACACCTTCTTATAAGGACTTTTATATATTTAAGAAATTCCAACTTGGTCTATTTTCACAACGGATATCTTCTTTTTTACAGGGAAGTTTTCATGGGTTTTGACCCAGTAGCTGTTTCAAAATTGAGTGAGAAAAGGATACTCATGCCTGGAGGTGTTGCTAGCTCTCTTTTATCCGAGGTAAAGCTGCGATCGGTCATCGAAAACGCTCGGCAAATGTGCAAGGTAATAGCTAAACCTATTTTTGCTACTAGAAATCCATTTCTTCAAGCCCCAATTTACAAGGATAAAGCCTAATTTTTGGTCCTTAAGTCTACACCACCACTTCATAAAAGTTCAATCTTGATCAACGCGGTCTGTGATAACTGTTTGAATGTTTTAAGATATTTGACTAGAAACACCTCAATTTTGCGGGAATATGTGTTTTCGGATTGATCAATAAATTTGGCAAAATAGATAAGCATCTGTTGTCACATTAGACATCAGTGCAAAATCAACTATTATATATAATGAATTAATTATTGAATACTGAGCCGAAACAGTTAGCTGCTAAAACTTGACCAAACTGCTGAATTCCAAGTACTAATATCTGACAGAAGAAATGGTGTGAATCCAAAGACCTAAACTAGTCTTAAGCTGTTTTATCCAAAGACACTAGCAGGCACTAGAACAAGGAAAAGTATTAAGCAGACAAATCTTCTGCTGAACATGCAGGTAATAGAAGAATTTGGATCTTTCGACAAATACATTTGGAATTTTGTTAATCAGAAGCCGATAGTGAACCAGTTTCGTTATCCACGCCAAGTACCGGTCAAGACGCCCAAAGCAGATGTGATTAGCAAAGACTTAGTAAGAAGAGGCTTCCGTGGGGTTGGTCAAACCATCATCTATACCTTCATGCAAGTAGCTGGACTTACAAACGACCATTTGATTAGCTGCTTTAGACACCAAGAATGTGTAGTAGCTACAGTAAAGGCAAAGGAAAAAGATGACGCTAACACTAAAATCCCAGACGAAGCAACAAATTCGGCATAAGCCAGTGCTGTTAACATGGATTACGGAGCAGCAGGCCATAAATAATGTTTGTATTTTGGCGATTTTATGCAGTATTATTCGTGTACAAATTCAAACATAGAATGTAGCTAGAAGCTGCCTGTAGGAGGTTTTTTGTGACTTCCTTAGAAAGTTTGTATCAGATTATTTCACTGTGGGTTTTAGTAAAGAAGTGTTCTTATTTTCCTATCGTTTTTCAAATCATAATAGAATAATTTTAATTCAATTTTCTACTTCATTCAAATCAAATTGGAATTGTTTTCCCAATTAACATCTCATGTGTAATACAATTTGACTATGCGTTTGCAAAAAAGAAAATTGTCTAAAAAAATTAACTTGCTAATACTACTACTTTTGAACTAAACAAAGCATGTTCTTGAATCATATATGACTTTGCTGGTATAATCTTCCTGAGATAGCTGCAGCTAGAGCTGTTGTGAAATTGGGATCTCTAGTAAGCGAAGAAGCCATTTGTTCAACTAAAGATTGTCGCATTTCTGGTGAATCGAATCTGGCTGTTGAATTTCTGAGATCGTTGTTTGGCCTAGATTTTGCAAGGTCAGAAGATGGGCTGCCTTTTTGAGTGGCTGAACCGACACTAATGGTTATAGGGCGGCTGGAACTGGAGCTTGCTTCAGACTGTGGATGATTGTGTTCGCCTTCGTAAGTTGCCACTAATATAGATTGGTCCTCAACACTTCTTTGCACCTGAAAATTAAGTACATTTCATATATATTAGAATAAATTCTGATAATTTTTTTTTGTTTTTTTCATGTGAATATATAAACATCTAGATCTTTGTTATATCTAAAGGAGGTTGTTTCAAATAAGAAATGAAATAAAATAAAACATAGGTTACCTTCTTTTTAACAGGACAGGTTGGTGCAAAAGCACATTTGAAGTAAGCTCTTGGACAAGGATTGTCTCTAGTCACTTTCTGCCCATACTTCCTCCATTGATACCCATCCTTTACAATCTATACATACAACCAAAACAATAAATTCCTAGATAAGATTGGGGATCATATATATAACTTGCTAATACTATTACTTTATTATACAAATTATCAATAATATTTGAGTTTCTAAAATATATGAAAGGTGAAATATAGACTTGTAATAGATCTTCTTCTCTATATTTTATGTATGAAATATTTGTCTGGACTTACCAGGCTTGTTTCAGACGCATCAGTCTTGACGCAAACTCTAGAAATCTTGGTCTTGTTGGTTGTTTCATTGCACCGTTGTTTCTTACTAGATTCATCGTCACTAGAGCTGCTCTCTGAATTTCCTTGGACATTGAGGGTTGTACTGATATGATCAGTATTGCTTTTGTTGTCCTCAGATTTTCTTTTCTTCGAGGGACTCAAACTCATCTCGTTATTGTTATTGTTATTATTGTTCTCGTACTCCGTCAGCTGGTTACGAAGTTGACAGTAGTTTTCGCACATTATAGTTAACATTTCTGTTAGTTTCTTGTTTTCTTGGCTCACCTTTTTCAATTCATCTAGTAAAGATGCACCAATATTCTGTAATCAAAATTAGCTAAATACATTAGCTTAGTATAATATGACTACAATTATTTCATAGATCTGAAAAAACTACTACTAAAAAGAATATACCAATAAAAAAAATAAACAACATACCTCATCATTAAATGAAACCTTTCTTTCAAATTCAATGAAGTTATGGCTTTGCATCTCTTTAACCTAAGAGATCAAATAATATAAATTGAATTAGATTCCATGGAGTTTAAAAAAACAATAAATAAAGAAAAGATGAATTGAAGTTTGAACTTACAGGTGGTGCTTGCTTTTGGGAATTAAAACTAATATTAAGATCCAAAGAAGTATCAACCCATGAATCCAAAGAAGAAGAAAAAGCCATGGAATGATAGGTAGATAGAGAAGAAAAGGGGTTTAAAGAAGAAGATTATGTAGTTGTTGTTGTGTGAGAGATCTAAGTTTTTAGAGTGAATGTTATATATATAGTATAGTATTAATAGGAGACTCTAAACCACTCGTGTTTAGGAAACTCGGTGGAAATGGAAAGAGAGAGAGAAAAAACAGTGTTTTTGTCTGTGTTGGGAGAGAGACAGAGAAAATTAAGCTGGCAACTAACTAAATGCGTGTGTCTAAATAAAGAAATATATCGGAATAGGAGGTAACTCGGTAAGAGATTATAGAAAGTAATTAGTCAAAAAAAATTAGTCATTAAGGAGTAAATCGGTGTAGTAAAAATTAATTAGTCAATAGTCAATTAGTAACAAATTAGCATTATGTTTAAGTCAATAGTCAATAGTCAATTAGTCAATATAAAAGTAGTCATACTAATGTTACGAATGCTAAAAAAATATCCCATTCATAAAATCTTCAATATTTTGTTTTTAATTTTTATTAAATTGAAATCTAATTTTAAAAATCATCTTCAAAATGCAACTCATCTCATTATGCTAACAATATTTGTATTTTATTTAATTATGTCAATTAAAAATAATAATGTTTAAAAAATATTATTATTTTAATTACTTTTCAATTGGGTTATTAATATATTACACAATTACCTACATTAGTTTTATATTTTAGATATGATTTCGAAACATTTGTTATTTTGTTATTTAATACTTAAGAATATAATTTTGGTCAAATACTGAAATACCATTCTTTTTTCAGAATGAGACTACTTATTTTTTAGTTATAATGATATTTTAAAAATAACTAGATAAAAACTGGGGGAAAATTAAAGACTTGGCTTCTCTCCCAAGAAACCTCAAGAAACCATAAAGATTCTTAAACTCTAAGAAGCTTTTTCTATCAGGAATTCATTGTGTAGCTGGCTTTGCGCCTTACTCAAAGGGTGGTTGCGTTGAGTGTGGAGTTTCTCAGGCATAGCCTATTGTAGGCTTTGCTGATCGACGGATTGGTGGTGTTCTAGCAATGTATAACAACGACTTCCCGCCGTTAAAAGGTAATGCGTCTGAGAGTAAAAAGTCGATAGAAGATGCTCCTTCTACCAGGTCTTATTCAGATGTTGTGAGAAGGAAAGTGGAGGTCTCAAACTTCAAACCATTGAGTGTTGTTACTGATAAAGACAATATCAAGATCAGGTTTGATAGTCAGGTCAAGTCTGATTTGTGCTTAAAATCAAGAACTACGTTAATAGCAAAATTCAATGAAGGAATTCCAAAGAGGCAGGCTTTCCAACTGTTTCTTGATTCATTTAAGTTTAAAGGTGCGTTTTCGTATGAAACCATTGATTCCAGACAAATTTTAATCGAGTTCTGTATGCTGGAGGATGCTGGTCGACTATGGGTTAGTAGATTCTGGAAAGTTGAAGGTAAAATGATGCGAGTGATTAAATGGTGTCCGAAAAGTGGAAGAAACTTTGAATGTCCTGAGGCGCTCATCTGGGTTAGATTCGAAATGTTACCAGAATTCATGTACGATACCTCAGTGATTCAAGAACTGGCTTCAACTATTGGTAAAGTTCATCATGTTGTTGTACCAGAAAGGAATAGAGCTAAATGGAATGCGTCTTTTGCTTTAGTTGAAGTCGATGTATCTCGACCTCTTAAAAGAATGGTGTGTGTAGATTTTGGTGTTGGAAATGAGTATTCTATAAGGGTTAGCTATAAAAATGTTCCTGGTTATTGTAGTGTTTGTCGTCACATTGGGCACAATTCTGAGGAATGCAAGAAGTATCTGGGAATGGAGGATAAGATAATTAAAGAAAAGAATAATGTTATTAAAGAAAAGAATGTTGAACAAGATACAACACAAAGTTTACAAGACAATAGCAAAACTGCTGCTACTCTGCCTACAAAAGTGAAAACGTTTACTCATGTGTATAGGAGAAGGTTAAAGTCGATCGTTACAAGAAAAGATAGACAAGCTATGTCTTGTCCATCAACCAATGTTGGTAGTCCTACAAATGAGAAAACTGATTCAAATATCCCCGTTTTAATCAGCGCTCTTCAAAATCTTGAGGAGGAGGAGAACCTCTTGGATAGAAGCATGGAGAAGTCTTCACCTAGAAGAAGTGCTGGTAGCCTCAATCCCTCTCCAAAAGCAAGCTTTATTAACCCTGAAAAAGAATTTGAGTCCATTATTGAAAGGAAGATCAAGTCTGCAAACAGAATCTCCAGAAGATTGTCTATAAACTCTCTTAGGAAGAGAGAATTGGGTACTAAACACTATGCATCAGATAATGATTAAGTTCATTAGCTGGAATGCAAGAGGAGCCTACAATAACCCTACATTAGCTAGGCTTCAATTCATGATTAAAAGTGAGAATGTCAAATTAGTAACCATTCAAGAACCAATGGCTAGGTTGGACAAGTTGGAGTTAGTGGCTAAACGTATTGGTTTTCAGAATTGGGTGTCTAATGTATCTAATAAAATATGGCTGCTCTGGTCTAATGAGGTTGGGGTCTCTATTCTTGATGATCAAGACCAGTACTTACATACAGAGATCAATCATATTTCTTTCAAATGCTGTTTTACTTCAGTCTACGCAAAAAATACTAGAGTTCAGAGATCTATATTGTGGAGACAGATTAGCAATGTTACTTGTAACATACCTTGGATATTAGCAGGGGATTTTAATTCAGTTAGATGCCCTGACGATCAACTGAACTGTGTGAACTATGATACTGCCAGTGCAGAGGATTTTGATAGTTTCATAAGGAATTGCAATTTGGAAGTACCTGCACATATAGGAACTCGTTAC
The DNA here is from genome assembly GCA_036936605.1 of Limnanthes douglasii subsp. nivea. Lineage (NCBI taxonomy): Eukaryota > Viridiplantae > Streptophyta > Magnoliopsida > Brassicales > Limnanthaceae > Limnanthes > Limnanthes douglasii. Next base: position 189,434,143 of record JAUPFV010000003.1, on the reverse strand, counting down.
ACTTGGAGCAATAGCAAAATATGGAAAAGGCTGGATTGGGTGATCACAAATCAACAGATGCTTATAAACTTAAGCATACAGGTTCGCCACATGGTCAGAACTTGTTCTGACCATGTTCCTCTCTTAATCACAGTTAATAAACCAAATGCAGTATCTAATATTAAGAAAGGTTCTTTTAAATTTCTAAATGCTTGGGTAAATCATCCTGATTTTATGACTTTTGTAAGTCAAGTCTGGTCTAAGCAATGCATTGGAGATGATAACATGATCTTTTGGAATAAACTCAAAAGATTAAAAAAACATTTAAAACAATGGAATCTAACAGTTTTTGGTAACATATTTAATAAAGTAAATGCAGCAAATTTGGATGTTGAAAACTGTGAGTTGATACATCAGTATTCAAATGACAATGAGTCTAGGTCTAAACTATCTAAAGCCAATAGTGTCCTCATCCTTGCTTTAAAGGATGAGGAATGCTATTGGAGGCAAAAATGCTACACCTCATGGCTAAATGAGTGTGATGGAAACACAAAATTGTATCATAGTTTTGTTGCTAATAAAAGAAAGAAAAATCTAATTGCTGGCATAAAGGATAAAGAGATATGGCTTACTGAGCACAGTGAGATTGCTGCCTCTGCAGTTGATCACTTTAAGAAGTTACTTTCAATAGAACCTGACACTGCAAACAATGTAAACTTTAATGAGTCTATACTGATGAATATCCCTAAGATTGTTTTGGACAGTGATAACACAGAAATTGCAAAGCCAACATGCAGTGAGGAAGTTAAAGCTGTCTTATGGAGCATGAAGAAAGATAGTGCCCCTGGCACAGATGGTTTCAATGTTTTCTTCCTTAAACAGTGTTGGAGTATAATTAGTTCTGATCTATGTATTTCCTTAAATGCATTTCTTTCTGGTAAAACTATTCCTAAAGGTATGTTTGCCACAGGGATTGTACTTATCCCTAAAATGGCAAATCCAATATCTTGGAACAACTACAGACCATTGAGTATGTGTACTATACTCAATAGGTTGTTTTCTGCTCTTATTAATAGGAGATTGTCTCTTATTTTGCCTAGAATTATCTCTAAGGGGCAAGCTGCATTTGTAAAGAACAGACTGATACATGATAATATCCTGACTTTAAAAGAGATGATGCATAACATAAAGAGAAAGCCTTCTAAAGGCAATATTATCCTACAACTAGACATGACAAAGGCCTTTGATAGGCTTTCTCATACATTTATCATTAAGATTCTTGAAAGTTTTGGGTTTTCAGAATGTATTATATCATTAATCAATAAACTCATTTCTAATGTGATGATATCGGTTCTTCTCAATGGGACTTGTAATGGATACTTCCCACAGAAAACTGGCTTAAGACAAGGAGATCCATTATCTCCTTGTCTATTCATCTTAGCAGAAGAAGCCCTTTTAAGGGGGCTTGAAAACCTTTATATGCAGAATAAAAAAATTCAATACTATGTTAAATCTGGAAGTATCTTACCTTGCTTGGCTTTTGCAGATGACGTGATCATCTTCTCTAATAGTGACTCTTTTTCCATCAAATGCTTAAGCAACCTGTTGAACCAGTACCAAGCTGAGTCAGGACAAATGATCAATGCTGAGAAGACAAAAGTTATAACATCTTCTAGATGTTCAAAAGTTAAACTGGCCAGAATTAATGCAACATGGGGATACAAGATTGAAAGTGCACCTTTCAACTACCTAGGCATCACAATAGCCTCAAACAACACAGGGAAGAACTACATCTCTCTTTTAAGTAAAATTTACAACAAAATTAGTGATTGGGATTTAAAGAATTTGTCTTTTAGTGGAAGGCTATCCCTAATCAGACATGTTCTTTATCCCATTGTATCCTTCTGGATGCAAAGTTGTTTTATACCAAAATCAATTCTGAACAAACTTGAACTTTGTTTCAATAAATTCCTTTGGAGACATAAAGTTGAAGAAAAAGCTATACATTGGTCTAGGTGGGGGAATTTATGTAGACCTTTTAAAGAGGGTGGGTTGAATATCAAACTCTTGCATGATATTCAACTCACTTTTGCTTATAAACTATGGTTTCTATTTAGGAAAGGTGGGACTCTCTGGACAGACCTAATTACTAACACTTACTGTAAAGATAAACATCCTCTTTATGCTAAGTGTGGCAATAATGACTCTATTGTTTGGAAAGGCCTTTGCTCAGTTAGAGAGAAGGCTGATCAGTTAATTAACTGGAAAATTGGAAGTGGTAATGTGGACTTTTGGAGGGACTCTTGGTTAAAGTCTGGTCCTATAATATCTAACTCTAATTCATGGTATCTTCCTGCTAAGGTTAAAACGTTTTGGAAACAGAATTGTTGGGATCCATCAATTGAATCATTTCTGTCTCATGAAAGATATCAACAAATGTGTTGTATTAAACTCAATCATGAGCAGGATGATTGCATTGAGTGGAGCATTTCAAAAAATAAAAAGTTTTGCTCAAAAACCACTTGGGAAAACATAAGGGTTAAAAACAACTGTTCTTTAATCTTTAAAAAAGTCTGGCATAGTTTTATACCTGCTAAATTTTCTTTCTTAACATGGAAGATACTTATGAACTTTGTGTCTACTGACAGTGAACTTAAAAAGAAACATTTAACAATAGTGTCTAAATGTCAGTTCTGCTGTAACTGTGAAGAGACAGAACATCTCTTCATCAGTTGTAATTTCGCTTGGCAAATATGGAATTATTTTGGGGTTTTATTCAAAGTACCAGTGAGACGTTTTATGACTATTAGACATATGCTAACTACATGGTTTAATTCAAACTCGAATAAGTTCCATATTAATCACATTGTTCCACAATTGATTTTATGGACAATATGGTTTAATAGGAATCACTCTAAACATAATAAGCCAACAGACAACTATTATCACGCTATATGCAGAATTAAAAGACTTATTTTGGCTGTGGATATGAAATTAAAAGCTAAACACTGGCTAAATGCAATTGATGCAGGAATGGTTATAGGAGCTATGTCAATAAGTATGAACAAAGTTACTTACCGTATGTGGAGATCTCCAACTGTGGGCAGATTGAAGATAAATACTGATGCTGCTTGCTGCTACACTGGAGAAACCGCTGGTGGGTTGATTGTGCGAGATGAACAGGGATACTTGGTTGAAGGCGCTGGTTTCCTCTTTGGAAAGCTCAGTCCTCTTCAAGCTGAAAGGAGGGCTGTATTTGAAGCGCTCCTCCTTTGCAACAGAAGAGGATGGAGCAGTGTGGACATTGAGTCTGACTGCTGGACTTTGGTCAGTAGACTCAATGCCATGGAGAATGCAATAATTTCGGAGGAGGAGAAGATCTGTCGTTCCCTGGTCTGCCCCGATATGAAAATCAGCCACATTTCCAGAACGGAAAACGCTGCGGCTGATTTCATATCAAAGTGGACTCTAGAGAAAAAATCGAACCACTCCTTTGCAATTCATGATGTTCCTAACCAGCTTAGAGCGATTCTAGTGCTTGAAAGTATCGGGGTGGGGTATATAGACCCAGGATAGAGATTGGAGTTCGTGAATTGAGTTAGGAGCAAAGGTTGAAGAAAGCTGATTCTGGTTTGAAGTGTTGTTAGGGTTTGTGGCTGCTGTATCAATGGTGGCTATTGAAGAAGGAGAGAGGTCAAGTTGGTGAAGCTTGAGTTAGGGTTACAATTGGGACTTTGATTTGGATCTAGTCATTTGATCTGAATCGGGTGCCCTCTTAATAATTGGAGCCTATTCTGTAAATTGTAGTCCAATTGTGCTGGGCCTTGCTTCTCTATTTTAGCCCAATTCAATTGGGTCCTCTTTGTAGACTACTTTTGTCATTAATACAAATACTGATTACCAAAAAAAAAAAAAAAAAAAAAAAAGACTACTTATTTCATAATTCATTTCAATCGGTCAATTACCAATTAGTAGTCAATTTTTTTTAAATGTCTCAAATGCTTTCATTATTATTATTATTATTATTATTATTATTATTATTATTATTATTATTATTATTATTATTATTATTATTATTATTATTATTATTATTATTATTATTATTATTATCCTTTTCAAATCTAAAACAATTGATGAAACATAAATCGATCTGTTTTCCCATACAAAATTGTTCGCATTTTATGAGAAATTGATTTTACACAAAATTTTGTTTTTTTATTTTATATTCTTCTATGAAAAAAGATTTGCATATAATATTTTTTATAATTTAAAATTTTAATTGTTTTAATGGTTATGGTTGATAATTGGGATAATTTTTTTATAGTACAGGTAATCAGGAAAATTATAATTCACGCTAAAAACGAAGGGTTAGGCTAAAATGAGACCCGTTTTCTTTATAGTGAGATCCGGTTATAGTGAGACCTGGTTTGGCTATAACGAGACCCCTCTTATTTACAAAAATGCCATCGATATAAATACAAAAATTCCCAAATTCTACAATTTTCTTTCTTCGAAAAATCCTAACGCTCTCTGACCCAATATTTAAAAATGCTAGATATTTAAAATCCAACTGCATAGACTTGTTAAAGTATGAATTATCTACACCATTGTGCTATTTTTTAAAAATTTGGATCTATATTTGTAGTGATATTTGGAGTTTATTTTCGGATATAAAAATCGATTTTCCCCTACTTGTAGTTGTTGTTTGGTTGTTTGATTATATGTATATACTTAATTAGATCGTTGGCTTCAATTCGGTATAAGTTTTGCTGAATTTGACCCCGTAAAAACCACGTTTGAGAGTTGCATGTGGGTATTCTGAAACAGGTATTTCCACGCACGAATAGTTTCGAATAATTTATAATTATTATAATCATATATTATAATTATAATTAATTCAAATTTCTAATAATTTATAATTTATATATTTTTATATAATGTATAATTTATATTTTTTTTATAAATTAATAATAATATATTTATACAATTCTTTTTACTACATTTTATATAATTATTGAATTGTAATAACAAACGTAAATTGTAAGAATATACACGCTAAATTCGGCATGAAAGTGTTTTCAATTGGCGAAATTCGGCATGGAATAGTATTTTGAATTGACAAAATTCGGCATGAAAGCGTAAAAATTTGACAAAATTCGGCATAAAAGCGCAAAAATTTGACCAAATTCATGCACAAACATGCGTGATTTCGCCCAAATTCACGCACGAACATGCGTGATTTCGGTCAAATTCACGCACAAATGTTCGAAACGGCGCACGAAAAGGTGTGAATTTATGTAAAAATATAATTTTTTCTCCAAGCCATATATTTAGAGATGATTTTTTGTTTTTTTTAAGTTCATGGGTTTATGGGTTTATGTTGAATATTAGAAAGATAGGTAGTTGAGAGAGAAGAGAAATATAGTAAATATGTATGCGTTTGAGCTTTAAAACCTAGGATTTATAGTTAAATTTATTGTTTTTTGAGTTAATGGGTTTATGGATTTTTGGAGTTTTTATGAAAATTAGAGAGAAAAGTAGAGAAGAGAGAGAGGAGAGGAGGAAAAAATGAAATGTCCAAAAAATTATGGTTTTTATATCTAGTGGCATTTTGGTAATTTCACGTTTTCAGAAAAAATCAAGATTTGAGGTCTCACTATAAAGAAAAAAGGTCTCATTTTAGCCGTGCCCAAAAACGAATAGTAAAATTTTAAATGCCATTTTATTTCGAATAATTCGTATTTGTTTTAAGTTTAATAACCGTTCGATAACTCATCATATTATTTTATTTTTAAATTTTATTTTACTTAATTAAAAAATAATTAAAAATAATAAATATTAATTAAAAATTGTTTTGAATTTCCTATTAGCATCATTTATTTTAAAATTATTTTTTCTTTCACACAATTTTTATTATTTTTAACATAATATTACATGTCAAAATATTTGTCCATGTGTTTACTCATATTCTTTTAAAGTTAGCTACCTGCATACTTTTTTAAAGTTAGTATAGTAGCCATTTAAAATTTTCTAATTCGACATAATAATATATCAGTAAAGAAACTTTATTTGTTTACTTTTTTACCAATATACGAAATTTATTCTTAAAAAAAAATGAGAATATATTATGTTAAGAAAAACGTGGAAGTAGAACATGATGAACCATAAACCATGCTCAAGGTGAATGATATACTCTATAGATTACTAGTATGACCTAGTTTGGAGTATATGTGGCACATCAAACGGTGTGATTTGATTGGAGTGTATCAAGGAAATGAGGAACATACAGTATGGTATGATAGGAATGAGCATATAAAGGCGTTGTAAAGCTATATAGATCAAGTGGGGAACCTTGGAACAACCTAATTATAGTGGACGGATGGAAGTCAATTGAGAGGAGACTAAAATGGAACTTTGTTCGAGAGGAGGATTTGTTTGGTGTAACGAAAGTCCCATATCACTTATTCATGGGAAGGATCTATGGTATATAATTAAGTACATATATCAACTAGTATGAGACTTTTTGGAAGTGGACCAAAAACAAATCTGTGCGGACCTTCGTGTCCAATGAGGATAATATAATACTAGTGTAGAAGATTAATTTGATTTTTGGATTAAAAAAATAAAAAATCTAAGTTTCGAACTTCTAAGGAAGAAGATAAAATATGGTGTATAAGAAGACTAGGGCTTTTATCGCTCCAGTCTAGTCCAGTTTTTGACAAAACCGAACCAAACCGTTTAGATTTTTGGTTCGAACCGGATCGAACCAATAAGCGTTCGGTTCCAAAAATCAAAACCGAACCAAAACCGATAAGAATCGATTTGGTTCGGTCTGGTCCGATTCATCGGACCGACAAGAACCCAAAATATTTTAAATTTTTAACTAACTGAATAGTATATACCTTTGGATTGTTTCGGTGAGTAAATAATCGGGATTGCGCCTCTTATATAAGATTAGCTTTGTATCTCATGATTTCAGTAAGACAACGTAGGATTCAGTTTTAAAATCCAAAATAAGGTGAGTCTATTTGTTTTAACTATTATTACATCCATAAATTGTGTATGTGCGATTGCAGTGACGAGTAAAAGTAATTTTTAACTATTATTATATATGTTTTAAGGATTTTTAAATATAATTATACACTAGGTCGTTTTATTATTATAAACAGGTTTTTGTTAGGTAGTAATTCATTACCACGGTCTTAACTTAAGTTTTTATTTCCGTCTATCTTATTTAATACGAAAAAAATAAACTAACTTTTAACTAGTTACAAATACATTAATTTTTTATTGATTAATTTTTTTAACAAAAGGTTAAATTAATGTCGGATAAGTAACACACATTATACATATATCAAAATTTTTATCACTTTTATCAGAATCGGTTCTACCGGTTTATCGGTTCAGTTCCTTACCGGTTATACTGTTTCGGTTCCTTATCGGTTTCGAAACTTAAAATAAAATCGCGAACCGGACCGTTAAGGTTCGGTTCGGTCTTTAACGGTCCGTTTTTCGGTTTTCAGGAACCATTAACAGCCCTAAAGAAGGCCATGACGTTCATAAAAACAATGATGAAAGACAAAAATAGACTATCTCAAATAGAAATACATGGTTATTATTGATTTAATTACATGAATAAAAAAGTGGTCAAAATCCTTTTACTCCCACTTTTTTATTCATGTAGTATTGTAGATGCACCTAAATGGTCAATAATCGAGAAAAACAAATTAGTAACCTGCAATTTTCAAGCATATATTTGTTTGGTTTCGGGTTAGTAGTTTAAAAAAATTCCCAACAAATACCTAATCTGAATAGGATCCACGAGATACCGATTATTTTATTATATATATATTATAAAATATAAATAAGATGTAGATACAAATATGTAATTCATTACCATGGTCTTAACCTAAGTTTTTATTTCCGTCTATCTTCTTTAATAGAAAAAAAATGAACTAACTTTTTACTAATTACAAATACATTAATTTTTTGTTGATTAATTTTTTTAAAAAAGGTTAAATTAATGTGGGATAAGTAACACACATTATACATATACCAAGTTTTTATCACTTTTATCAGAATCGGTTCTACCGGTTTATCGGTTCGGTTCCTTACGAGTTATACTGTTTCGGTTCTTAAAATGGAACCGCGAACCGGATCGTTAAGGTTCGGTTCGGTCTTTACCGGTCCGGTTCAGTCTTTACCGGTCCGGTTCTCGGTTTTTGAGAACCATTAACATCCCTAAAGAAGACCACGACGCTCATAAAAACAATGATGAAAGGCAAAAATGGACTATCTCAAATAGAAATACATGGTTATTATTGATTTAATTAGATACCTTAGTGGTCAAAATCTTTTTACTCCAACTTTTTTATTCATGTAGTATTGTGGATGCACCTAAATGGTCAATAATCGAGAAAAACAAATTAGTAACCTGCAATTTTCAAGCATATATTTGTTTGGTATCGGATTAGTAGTTTAAAAAAATCTCAACAAATACCTAATCTGAATAGGATTTACGAGATACCGATTATTTTATTATATATATCTTATATTATAAAATATAAATAAGATGTAGATACAAATATGTATTTTCATCCATGTATATTTTTCACTTTTAATTTATTCACCAATTGTTATCATTGGTAAACAGTCTATCAGATATCCACATGAAATCAAATATTTGTACCAAACATATTGAGATTTATATTTAAAAAAATAAAGACGGGTTTTGATTGTAAATTTAGTTATACAGATATCCATCGCGATCCATTACCATCTTTAGTATCAAATCTCACGATTTGATTATTTATTCGCGCATATCCCCAAGCATCAACCATGACCTAATTCTCTATGAATCACTCACCTCTAAGATAGTTTCAACTTTTCCAAAACCCATGTCTCAAATATGATCTCAAAACTTGCACCTCTGCTGATTAGTATCAAGATGAGTTATTCCAACTATCGCTTGTAGTCCTACGTTGTCAAGATTTACATTTAAGATAAAGACAAGTTGGACTACACCAATATCGATCTAACTTTTCTATATCCTAGCAAGTGTATTTGCATAATTGGAAAACTATGTCATTGTCAAGAGTTGGTTTCTCAACTTTATAATTATGATATTAATTAAAAATTTATTTTGTTTAACACAACCAAACTGTTTTAGAAATTTGCTACCACCATATATATCAACGATGATCTCCGATGTAATACTTGTTAACCATAGTTCATAATAACACACATTGACCAACATTAACTTTCCTAATCGTACGTATTAATCCAACATTAATCATAATTATGAAACATTAGTGTTATGCACAACTAATACATTAGAATTAGAATTGTTATTAGATTATAGTTGTGATATGTTATCATTTATATATTCGTAAATCTATTTAAGGGAGTAAATTATCAATACAAAAATACTACTTTTAGTCATCATTTATAAGGTAACCACAACTTGATCCATTCATCATTAAATTATTTTTTCTTTTCTTCAATCTCAATCATGGCTACCAATTTAAACTAGGTTCAAAATGATGCATACCCAGCCATATTATTTGATAACTTTCAAAACATCATCAAACTAAACTAAGCCAACTATATCTCCTAAAATACTCAAATCACGTTCAATCTCATTGGATATGATTTGTTTAATTTCATGGAAGACATATATACAACTTCTTATAAGATAGTATTAATAATACTCAAACACCAAACCATGCATATTCCACATGGATGTATGAAGACTAACTACTCTTTAGGATGCTTGTTAAAACCCTAGCTGCAAATTTGGCACCTATTAATACACAAGTCAAAATGACTCAAGCAAATAAGATCATATAACAAACATATACCAAGCCCTTCTGGAAGCATATTAATCAACTTAAACATAAACTTATATTAAAAAAACTTTGAAACAAATCAAGACCACCACTGATAAGGGACATATACAAAACTAAAGTTATGAGTATGCAAATAATAATAATAAATTAACAAAAAAGAATTACATGTATACTATTCAACCATTACTAAATTGCCTAAATATATATAAAATAAATAAATAATTATGTGTTTAATTATCAAATATTAATATAAAATTTATATTAAAAAACAAATAAAAAATTACATGTTTAACGATTCAACCTTTCTCTCAAAGGCACATTGGTCATTCTGAACTTTTTAGACTAATCCAAATACCATATATTACATAGAAGTCTCCATTTACTATTTAATATAATTGATTTAATAAGTAATAAATTATATTTTTTATCCTTTTATTATTCCTCTTAGAACAAATCCAGTCATTCGATTACTGTATGAAAAACAATCCTATAGTATGCGAGTGTATCCAAACAAAATCACTGACCTACACAAAAAAGAAACCCAAATACATAAAGATTTTCATAGATATCTTATTTCAAATGTTATATGAATAAAATCTAAACAAAAATCCAAAATTTTACTCAAAGATAACTCTATTTCATACTATAGTGTTCAAATCTTAAAGCAACAAAAATATTTTTTAATTACAACTCAGAATAAGTAAAAAAAACATAATTGGAAAGTGGAATTCTATTCAGGTTTCGAAAGAAGAACGAGATTCTGAATCCGATATTAAGAAGATCTTCGATTTCAAAAATGGTTTTGTATTTTTATTTTATTACCAAATAATGGTGAGTTTTTTATTTGAAGAAGGGTTCCGATTTTCTGATTTTGTTTATCAAGAAAGGTTCTGATTTGGGCGTCAGATAAGATTTGAGAATTTCAATTGAAGCCGAAAAAGGCTGGAGAAGATCTGGGCATTTGAATTGGAGGCGAAAAAGGTGAAAAAGTAGAATTAGGGCTATAAAAAAAGATTCATGATAAAAACACTTTGAAAAAGAAGTATATAATTATTTTTAGGTATGATTTCAGGACCTAAAGTAAATACATAAGGCTCTTTACCACCGTACTAAACACTTCTCTATAATTTAGGGTATGTCATGGCATATTTGGCTACCCTTTAAATCTGCCCCTGCCCCTAGTTTTCTTTTCACTTTTTAAAATTTATAAGACATCGTTATATTGTCTTTCACTGATGGTGTTAAAGCCATATGTGATACAATTATATTTTATAAAATTTATGAAAAGCAAAAAAAACTTGAAAGAAAAATGAAATCGACAATGCATAAAACACCAGCCTCTACCAATCTCTACCAAGGATAATGCAAGGTAAAAATAGATCACTACATCCCAATCAATGACCATTTTACCTAAAACCATCTCAATATTATCACTACTAGAACCAACACTCAAACAATAACTACCAATCATATCATACTACATCCAACACTAATCAAAATTCTCCTTGACGGTTCTAAATAAATACCAACGGAGTAAAGAAACTAGCCATGTTGTCGCTTCTTGCCCAATATTTCCATAAACAGTCTAACTTTAGGCCACCTACAACCAAAGCTCAAAACTACAAATATCAACTATAAGTTCACTCCACTTATATATTAAACAGCCAAGAGTTTATGGATAGTGGAGCCACTTATCATATTATTAGTGACTTGGAAAACCTAAACCTATATTAAAATTTTAAAGGCCCATATAAAATCATCATTGGAAATAGTAAATGTATAAACATTTCTCATATTGAAAATTTTAATATAAAAACTAACAATCAAGTATTTTACTTTTGATTATATCTTTTATGTTCCTCAAATTTCTTAAAACAATATTTCTCAAAACAACCCTCCCATTAATTTCTTACCTAGTTGTTTTATGGTGAATGATATGAAAATCGAAAGGGCTTTGGGTCGATGACATTTACTCTTGGACTATCTCTAATCAACCATATATTCTTTTTATGCACTATCTAAAAAATATCTCGTTACATAAGAAAATAAGTCATTATATATTACAAATTTTAAAGTTTGTGCAACGTAGTTTTCATCTAAGTGACTCAAAATGTTTGTCTGATTCTTGTATTTTATGTTCTATTAATAAAATCCATCGATTTTATTCTATGAATCAATGATCACAAAACAAACATTTTCTTAAAGTAATTCTTTTTTATATATGAACCTCTTCAATTATGTCATAATCTGTTTTACTAAGTTAAAAGCTTTAGATGAAAGATAATTTAAAATCAAAATAAAAATCTTATATCGTGAAAATGGATGTAAGTATACACGTCATGCCTATTTCTTAGTGTTGTCCGGTAGCACATACTATATTGCTTTACCCCATACTCCTCAATATAACGACTAATTTAAGTGTCGACATCGGCACATTGTAGAGATCAGTCTCTCATTAATCACATACCATAATTCCTACTATATTTTGACCACTTGTATTTGAACCATATGTTTACCTAATCACATATATTTAAACATACATTTCCAAATTCAACTCTATTTTTTTTTACAATTTTCAAGCTTTTCCAAATCATAAAAAGTTAAAATGTATTGGTTGTTTGTGTTTCTATGGGGTAAACATTACTCTTACACTAACATGGATCCAAAGTTTATATCTTGATTATTTTTAGACTACTTTTGACATAAAATTATTATATTTTCATTGATCTTAAAACCTACAAATCATACACCCTATTGTCATGTCTTATTGGATGAAAGTATATATCAATTTATTTCCTAAAAAATTCAACCTATCATACCATATTTGATCCAGTCTAGACGAAATTTCCCTTGTTACTAACAAACAACAACTATACACCATTACCAAATACTTCCAATAACGCCAACACATCCAACAATTCATTCTATTTCTCTATACCCCTTACCAGATGCAACATACTTTAAAATATATATCCTCAATTTACTCAATAAATATATCTCATAGTGGCACCGTGTCATCTTCAAAATCTTTTATTCTCATTCCATAAATAATAACTAGATACAAGAACAATATTTTCAGATTGATGACCAAACTCAATATTCACTTGCAAGCTTCTATTATACAACCTCTACACGATATTACTCAGGTCCTCAAAGATCAATATTAGTGTGAAGCAATAACTTCCAAATATTGAGCCTTAAGTCGGAACGAAACATGTAAGGTGCAAGTGAGTGTTTCGAGTTAAGACAAAACCAAATTACTAGTTAGATAAATACAAATCATGTTTTATAAAAAATGAATTATATTATAAAACATAATGTAATTATGCATAAACCTTTAGCCATGTCATTAAGAAGGTCATTATATATATATATATATCATATTAGCACTCGATGTTTCCTCTAATTGGCTAATGCGATAACCAGATGTCAACAAATTTTTTCCTGATGTACATCACTTGAAGATGTGTCAATGTCTCAACCTTTAGAATTCAGTGGTAAAGAATATCCTAACCATGTACATAAATTAAACAAAAAAAATATATGGACTCATGCAAGCACTATGAGCATAGTATAATGAGTAGCAAACCTCTCTTCTTTAAAATGGGTTTAAAAATTCAGTGGTTGGCTATTCTCCTTTTACGATTTTAAAAGTATATCGATTATTTATCTCCTTATTTATGTTGAAAATATTATAATAAAAAGAATCTAACCATCTAATCTTGAATAAATTTTCAGTAGACTAGTCACACGGTACTCATTGAAATGTTGATGGACTCTCTATTACTTTGTAGGTATTAAAGTTGTGTACCATTTACTTGGTCTCTTCCTATATAAATAAAGTATATTTATGATGCACTGGCCAAAGTCCATATGATTGACTTAAATTGAATCTCCACACATATGTGTGCCACTTATACTCTCACCAAAACCTCTGATGACTCGCTTGAAATGAAAACTCGATATCGACAGAACTTGGTTGCTTGCAACTCTCTTTCAAACATTTGATATTAGCTTTATTTTAAACCTTCTCAATGTATGTATTATCCAATAACAACATATTGAGGTTCCTTAAAACATGTTATTTGATATAGCAAAATTACCTTACATCTTGACATATTTATCTAAAAAAAGTAAATATCTCCTTATGCATGGATTCTGTGATGGTCATTGGGAGAAATACAATAATGAATACACTTTCATATCATGTAAAATTTTATATTTTGTTTGTATGCCCGACTTATACAGCTCTTAAAAGAAAAAGACTATGATCCTATAAATGAGTCTCATGTTTAAACATAATCATGTATGAATTTCTCTAGTTATCCAATATATTAAGTGAGTATGGTCATAAACTCCAACATACTATAGACAATATGAGATCCAAAAACCTGAGTACCAATCAAAATTTTCACTCTATAATGAATTGTATACATTTTTTTTTATTTCATTCGCCAACTTGATCAATAAGTTATAACTTATGCGTTGGTTATATGTCCATTGCAAACCAGTTAGCTAATACCTTCACAAATCTTATTCTCTTGTAATGATTTCAACTTCTAGCTTCCAAGTTAGGTTCCTCATTGTTCTCGTTCAACTTGTAAGAGCACGATATCCATAATTCACAATGACACAATGTAACCAACATTAAATTCCCTAATTAGACATATTGACCAAACATTTTCTTAGTCGTCCATCCTAGTTTTATGCAAAATTAGTGTTTTAAAATTGATTTTGAATTATTAATGTAATATATTTTTATTCATATCTTTGTGCATTTTCTTAAAAGATTAAATTATCAATACAAAAATATAAATTTAAATCGTTAATTATAATAGTAACTTTCAGGAAAACAATCTATATAATGCTTTAATTATTACTTATTACAGTATTGACATGATAATTGGTTACTCATTCTGATACTTGTAGATCGTATAATATTCGATCATACATATCATTCTTGACATGTATCAATATGACGTACTAACATTGAAAATTCTAATGGAACAACTTTTTATGCTATCACATGATCTGTTTTAGGATATTATCACCATTTTTTAATTGTTAAATACGTTAATGGTTCCCTCTCTATCTCACACATTACTATATGTTAGTCAAACTACCACATACATAAATTGTGTGGCATTCATGTTTGCTATTTTTTTATTTTATATAAGATATTATCCCAATAATATTAAGAGAAGAATGATCATACTACATGAAGATTTCGGTATAAAATCACATCATGTATAGTTTTTATTGCGTTTCAACACTCACATCATCATTTGGGACAACTATCATTTCGGTATTTATGGTATATATTTTATAATTTATTTTATGATGTATAAACTTTTGAGTTAAAATTTGATACTTGTAATTTAACTAAGACTCGTAAGGTTACTTTTTTGTAAAACATGAATAAGATGGTTTTTTATATTACTTTAATTTATTCTCATACATGGGTACCATTTATCATGTCCATTATTTTTATGTACATTGGCTTATAACATTAGTTGATTTTATATGCATGACTTATCTATATTATTTTAAAATAAAATAAAAAGATTATATAAGATTCTATGTTATGATTCTGCTTTAGTTTTCTGCTAATTTTTTTTTGTATAAATAATATTGGAGATATGTCAATCACAATTTCCAACATATTTTCAATCCTACAATATTATCGATAAAACTTCATGTCCAAAAAACCACAATAAAATTGAGTATATGAATAAAAAACCTTATTTTTTGAGTTGTATGAGCCTTTATTATATGCATCCATATTCCAATAAGATATTGGTTTGGTGCTATTATTATCATTGTATATTTGATCAATTGTCTTTCATCCAAAACCTTAAATTTCAAAATTACAATATAATTCATTAATATGGTGTTTCTATCTCACGTCTTCATGTTTCCATCATGTAAATTTGGTTGTGTGACATACATACACTTTTATAAAAACTAATTTATGATCATTGAAGATTTTTTAGCTATGTTACACACACAAATCTATATTTTTTATGACCTTACTACTCAGCATAGTTATGTGACAATGGATAATATTAGTTTAGACACACGTATGTTTATCATTTTTTTGCCTTCACTGCCTTTTGTAGACATATACAGTAAATGAAAAATATGAAGTGACTAACCTTTAAATATATTGAAGCTCAAATGATATAATATCAAAAGAATAACCAATGTCAGTCGAGCATATACCTTCCAAAAAAGAATTTATGTGAGTTTAATATTTTTTCTCTCTAAATTTTTTTAGAGAACTCATTTCTCTCATGTGTCTCATATATTTATTTTTTATTTCCTTTGATGAAGGAATGCCTCTTCTTTCTTTTCCAACCAAAGTGATATTTTTTTCACTTTCAAAATATATAAATAAAATGGGTAACATTCTCTAATATCTCTTGGGTTTTCTATCTCTTTGTTTTTTTTGTATCATTCGTTTTCGTTTGTGTCACCGACGTTTCCATGTTCCTCTCGACATATTCGCGTCTTGACCCGCATATGTTTAGATATGCATAGTTTGTGATGGGGGCAGGCTGATTCCAGATCTTATGTCGATGGTGGCAGAGAAATTAGAAATACGTGATAGTAAATGTTTTTTGTAGCAGTTTCTTTCTCGATAAGTAGAATCTCATATTTTCTATGGTTTCTTGTATTTGGGTGCTTGTCCTAGAGTGATTGAGAGTATGTGAATGGTGTGAGAGTTCATAAGACTATAACCTTGGTTGAGTTTGTAGGGAATATGAGACCACGTATTCCATCTCCGTATATAAGTAAGAACGACTGATCTCCACACTAGTATGATATTGTCCATTTTGGGTCCGAAGGCCCGCACAAGTTTACTTTTGGTCCACTTCCAAAAGGTCTCATACTAGTTGAGATATGTTCTCACTTATATAACACTGATCATTCCCATGTTTAACCGATGTGGGATGTGGGAATTTGGTCACCACCCTAACAAATCCTCCTCTCTCATAAAGTACCACCTTAGCCTCATCTAAATTGACTTTCATCCACTCACTCTAATCTGGTAAAGGCTACATAACCTCTACAACTTTTACAGTCTATCTGCTCACTCGACCACCCTGCATGTTCCTTAGCGTTACTTCATAGGCATTTTGAACTAGGTATAACCATTTATCACACCGCATATTCCTTAGTGCCACTCCATTCAAGTTTGCATTATCTTGATCTAAGGATTCATGGGCACTCCAAACTAGGTTGTATAGAGCATATCATTCACCTTGAGCATGGTTATTGGTTTATCATGTTCGACTTCCGAGAATTTTACCACCAGCGTCTGTTGTCTGCGACTGGAGCTCTGAACTATTTGTTGAGAATATAAATACCGCATATTCCATGTCTATATATAAGTAAGAACAACCAATCTCCACACTAGCATGATATTGTCCGCTTTGGGTCCAATAGCTCGCACGACTTTGATTTTGGTCCATTTCCAAAAGGCCTTATATTAGTTGAAATATGTTCTTACTTATATACTACTGATCCTTCCCATGTTTAACCTGGTGAGGATAATTATCGCCTGAGGGTAGGCTTGTAATTTGTTTTGTAGTTTAAAGAAGTATGTGGGTGTTTTATATTTAGAGTAGAGAGTAGAGGGAGAACTAAGCTGGCTGGATGCAGTTAATTTCCTTACCCACATTTAATGCAGGTGGTTGGGTATATATACCCTTACATTTTGGGCCCTTATGGGCTTTTGGGTCATGTTTAATGGACCCGGGTCATGTTTAAAGACCCATGAGTTCTAAGTAGGAGAGCAAGTAGCTTAGTCAAGAAGTGTTTAGGTTTTTTAGTACTTTTGTCATAGTTCGAACAGTCCCATTAGCTAGGTGTTCGAAGCGGTATGTCCGGTCCGGAGAGTTAGGTCCGATCTGTCCCTGTCCGGAGAGTAAGCAGAATTCGGACTTATCAGGAGCCTTTTTTTTAGGTGTTTGTTCAAATACCTTTGTCAAAAACCTGAAAAACAGTCCGATGCCAGGGGTAGTTTTAATCCGAACAGGTATGTTAACCTTACGGTTTCATCCGGACTGATAAAGCTTCATGAATCCAAACGGGTTTTTGCCAGAGTTCGTGGGACACATGTCGCTTTCTGATTGGTTGCTTCACCCGTTTTTTCACCTTGAATTTCGAACCCACCTTCTTCGAAAAGCAACCTCTTAACTAAAGGTGGTGACATCAGCGCCGTCTTTAATAATTACCAATCTTTTCGAATTCTCCTAGGAATCAAAACTCCTTTTTCAGATTTACTATAAATTTAAACATTTTCTACTGTTTCACCATCACTCTCATATTTACTCTGCACAACTTCTTTAAGCTTTCTCTCTCTAAAGCAAAAATTTACCCAGATAGTTTATGTTTACAGCGAGGAACGCTCTGATCAAAGGTGGGTGGCTCAACCTCTCTGAGTTGGAAAAGGCACAAAAGGTTGAAAGGGAAAGACGTATCGCTGCAGGACTACCCGTTTCGCCCATCGACAAGCCATTAATTTCAGCCATAGAATCTAATCAAGGTTCTTCTTCCTCGAAAGGTACCAAACCGAAGAAGCTATTCCAAACTAACCTCTCCCCCATTATCTCTGGTTCCTCGGTTCAGGAATCAGAAACCGTTGTCGAGCCAGGAGTAACAATTACTAGTTTTAAAAAACCCTCCCCCTTCATAGCTATGGGGTCAGATACGGAGCACTCCTCTCAAAAGCTAGTTGACCGGAGAAGAGGCCGGTTAGTTAAGGGCCAAGTTTCCAAGAGCACCCCCTCAAAATCAGGTGCTAAAGACAGTAGCACAGGGTCGGAAGTGCCCATCAAAGTTCCCAATGACAGGCTGCCCGGTCCGGAGGGCACTAGTCCAAGTCTTCAAAGAGAAGCATCTGAATCAGAGGCCAGAAATCAAGGGGACCCTGAAGCCCATCAGTCCGGAGTTCAGGTTGAGCCAGAGCTGAACCCTCCTTCTAATATTGCTACCGAAAACCCTTCATCAATTATGGAGGATGTAATGGAGGAATCTGTCGAAGAGGACCCATTTGAGTCTGAGCCCTCCGGACAGACCAGTAGTGCTGTTGTTGCCAAAATAGACAAAGGCAAAGAGAAGCTGTGTTTGAAGCATCCGAATCTGCCGGAGAGTCTTGAAGGAAAGATGGGGCCTTGTTTCCACAAGGTCAATGTCAAGTATCTCCTTTTCTTGCAAAAAATTAACTACGCATTCATCCACACAGCTGAGCTGGGCCGGATGCGTACAAAGTGGGGAATACCGGAGAATGTGAAGATTAGGATCCCCATACACCCAGAGACTCCCATGGATTGTAAATTAAGCGAAGTTGTCATCTTCACAGAGCTGTTCAATTGGGGACTTAGACTCCCCCTGGACCCTGAAATTGTCAGATACTTCCATCTGATAAAGCTCTGCCCGAGCCAACTGAGCCCTAATGCCTGGTACACCCTCATGGCCAGCATCATGGCTTCGAGGCTCTCCGGGATTCCTCTGCCTATGGAGGAGTTTGCTGCTGTGGCCGGTCTTTGTAGAAACCCCAACATCCCTTTTTACCACTTCAATATGGGGGACAATCTCAGAATCTGTGGATGACCTGCTAGAGGCGGAGAGGAACTGGAGAACTCAATTTCTATTCGTAAGTGGGGCTTGGGAAAATGGAAGGAAAATCAAATCCGGAGTGAATCCAAGTCTTCTCAGAAGCAGGTGGAGGAGTGATCGTAAGTTTCCCGCTTTATACTTTTGTCTTTCTCTTCTTTTTTAGAGTTAGTTTAAACTAATTGGTCTTACTTTTGCCTCAGCAGAACTGCTCAAGGAATTCAGTGATTATCTGAAAGTCGGGCAGGCTACTTGCACCAAGATCAATGCTTGGGCTGCTGAGAGGTGGAGGAACCGGTTCCATGCTGCTTTTACCGGAGGCAACTTGGCAAGGTCTCACTTGTGGAACACCACAGGTCGGAGAGACTTGATTTGGGAGGAGCTCACCACTCAGCATCCTCCGGATGTTGTGCTTAAAAGGACCCAGGAACCAGATGGGACACTCTACTTTCCAGTCCGGGCCAAAGCCCCAAGCATGATGAAGGGTAAAAAGAAAGGCAAGAAAGTGGCGGGTGGTGTTAACCCTGCTGATGCAGAGGAGGATGCTCCAACAAACCCGGAGGGGCCAGTCCACAGCCAAATTGATGCTGCTCTCCTGGAAGTGGTGGAGCAGGAGACTGAGAGGCAAGAAGTGCACCCCCCAAAACCTCCAAGAGCTTCCAAAATAAATCGTAAACAAGGAAGTGAAAGCAAAGACCGGGAGGCCAAGAAGAAGAATATCTCTAAAGGTGACGAGCTTTCTCTCCGGGCTCCGGAGCCTCCTTCCCAAGCTGATCCTACTGACCCAACACTAGCGGAGGAGATACCGGGCGACTTCCATACCGATGAGGTTGAAGGGGGAGATCTCAACATCGATGGGGTAGACATCACTGGTCTTGGTGGGCTTGGTGAGTACTTCATCAATCTTCCAAGAGACGACTTCGCTGGGTCTTATCTCCCTCTGAGCACCTCGAATACGGTCACTTTCAATGGTAAGACCTTCATTGTTTCAAGTGAAAGGGACGTCATAGCCCACTCTTTATTAAGCAATGTTTAGCCTGTGCTTGTGTTGGAAAAACAAGTTCGGAATCAGGCAGACATCATCAAGGATCTTAAATCTGACAAAGAGAGGCTGTCCGATGACCTTCGTACTGCTACTTCAAACGCTGCCATCTTAAAGGAATAAAATGAGGAGTTGAAGAGAAACCAAGAGGCAAGTACCACAAAAGTCACCACCTTAGAGGACACCATTACAGAGCTCCGGGAGAAGCTGTCCGGACTGGAGAAAGATCTTGCCACCTCAAAGGGGGAATCCAAGGCCAAAGACCAAATCATCACCAACTTGACCAATGACAAAATTGCTCTTGAGAATACAGTGTCTAAGGCTGCCGAGGAGAAAGCTACTTTGCTAAGGGAGCAGGAGGCCAAGATTCAAGCCAAGATCGACGTTTATGCCAACAACGTGATCGACACCCAGGAGGAAATATATGCCAAGGTGAGGTCTGACATGGTTCTACTCTTCCACGAGAAGTTTCCGAAAAGGAACCTAGGGGATTTATGGCTTCATGTTGAGTCTGACGACCTCCCGTATCATACAATGGCTGACGGAGACTTGCATGGTTATTCTAGTGCTTCCTCATCCGATGACGAAGAACGTACCGGGGAGAGCCCAGACGAAGATCAAGATGATCCTAAGGGAAAGAAGAAGGCAAATGAAGCTGAGCCATCTTCAAAGGCTCAGCCTTAATTTATGAACTACTTTTTTACTTTTCATTCAGACTAAAGTCCTTGGAAGGCCAAGGCATTCTTTTTTGTAATTGTGTCCGGTATCTGACCGGACAGGTTTTTTGTTCTATTTTGACAATTCAAAAGTCCTTGGAAGGCCAAGGCACTTTAAGTTATTTTAATGAATATTTTTGTTTCGTGCAATTCTCATCTTCTTTCATTGTTTGTTCCAATTTTGATGACTAGAGTTTAAACAGCCTTTAGTTATTTCATAGTGAGAGTGTTTAAATTCTCCGGCTAGAGTTTAAATAGCCCTTAGTTATTTCATAGTGAGAGTGTTTAAGTTCTCCGATGACGAATAGTTAAGTGGTCATCATTCTTTTATTTCAATCCGGATAGTGTGACAAAGGACAAAACTTAAAACACTTCGGAAATTTTTTAAGAAGGCATCAAATTTTATTCAAAATCCCGGATACCTCATTAAAACCTCCCCGTGCCACCAGAGAGGAAAGAGTATGCCCCCAAATATTTACATGGATGTTTAAACAAGTAAATATTTACACAAATACTACTCTAAGTACATCCGGAGATGTTCGATATTCCAAGGGTGAGTCAAAACTCTTCCATCCTTGTCTTCTAGCCAATATGTTCCAGGTTTAAGCCTTTCAATAACCACATAAGGTCCTTCCCAAGTTGGAGCCAACTTGCCGAACAGCTTTTCTTTAGTATGTAAGAAGACTTTCCTTAATACCTTGTCCCCCGGTCGGAAATATCTTCTTTTAATTCTGGAAGCGAATCTGCTTCTCACCAACCCCTGATAGTGTGCAACTCTAAGGTGAGCTTTAACTCGTCTTTCTTCTACCAAATCGAGCTGGCCTCTGATTGCCACCTCGTTAGCGCGTTCGGAGAAGTTGTGAACACGAAACGATGGGAGAGTTGCTTCTATAAGAGCTACTGCATCCATCCCATAGACCAAAGCAAAGGGTGACTCTTGTGTTGCAGCCCTAGGTGTTGTCCGGTAGGCCCACAAGACCTCTTGTAAATAACTAGGCCACTTCCCAGCAGTCCCTTCCAAATTCTTCTTTAAACCGGACAGTATAGTTCTATTAGCCACTTCGACTTGTCCATTTGCTTGTGGGTGGAAAGGTGAAGAGAAACAATGTTGTATACCCCTTGAGGCACAGAAACTCTCCATTTCCCTATTGTCGAACTGTGGCCCATTGTCTGTTGTTATCTTTTGCGGGACACCAAATCTGCAACAGATGTTGGATCGAATGAATTTTATAACAGCTTTTGATGTTGTTCCTGCTATAGGGGATGCTTAATTCCACTTAGAAAAGTAATCTATAGCAACAATTATAGTTTTGCGTCCTCCGGAGGCCATAGGTAGAGGCCCTACTAAATCCAACCCCCATCGAGCAAAAGGAATAGGCTCAGAAATTGACTCTAAAGGAATGGCTGGGACATGAATTTCATTGCTGTACCTTTGGCATGGGTCACACCTTCTTACCAATTCCTTAGCGTCTTTCATGATAGATGGCCAATAGTAACCGGCCAGTAGAACTCTTCTTGTTAAAGCCCTGAACCCACAATGGGCTGATCCCTCACCATCATGCAATTCAGAGAGGACTACTTGAGACTCTTCATCCCCCAAACAGCGCAGAAGAGGCTTACTGTAAGATTTTTTTATACAAAACGTCTCTCAATATGATGAAACCACGAGCCTTGTGTTTCAATGCTCTGGCTAGTGATTTATCCGGAGGCACGATAACATCGGAGAGGTATTGCAGGAGAGGAAACCTCCAGTCTTGAGGATGTTTCACCTGTACTTCGAAAATTTCTTCTTCTTTACCCATATTTAGTTGAATGAAGGGGCTTTCCAGCACATGGATCCATGGATATGACTCCGTGTATGCTATGGTTGCCAATGAGTCTGCTAACTCATTTTCTGTCCGGGGTATATGTTCATAAGCAACACTTTTAAACTTGAGTGCTTCATTTTTAAGGAGGAGTAAATATTTCACAAGCTGCTCCTTTTTTGCCTTAGTCTGACCTTGAGCATGGTGGATAAGAAGCTGGGAGTCACTTAGTAGCCTGACCCTCTTAGCCCCACAGATGTAGGCCAACTTTAAACCAGCTATAGCCGCTTCGTACTCAGACTCATTATTGGATGCCCTGAAAGCAAAACATATAGCTGGATTTTTCATTCTCTTGTACGTAGTTAAGAAAAGGATATTGGCTGACCTTCCAATATCCACCATAATTCGCCTTATGTCGTTGCCCCCAATAGATGCTCCTATGACAACAGCATCCTCATGAGGGCCAGCTATATATCTTAAATCATCTTCATCAAAAACAATGAAGGGGAATGGATTTGATGACTGATAGGAAGTCATGCCTCCTTCTAGCTGGGTGGCTAAAGTATGAACGTGCCTCTTCCTTGAAGAAGCAGTAGGAGCCGTCATAGTATCCCCTCCAAAAATTGTAAGTGACTCAAAAAACTTAATGAGTCCGGAGACTGTCCTAGAACATTCCTCAATCGCACCCAATCTGTTTCGAGTTGGATCAGGATCCAAGTACTCAGATTCCACATCAAACCTTTCAATTATAACCATGGCTCCCTCCGGAGCAGCATTACTTGGACCAACCCGGTGAGTGTTGTCAGGCCTGTTACCTCTTCTTTTGACATAAGCCCCCAGCTTTCCCCTTTCGATCAAATTCTGAACCTCTTGCTTCAAAGCTATACAATCATCAGTGGTATGGCCAGTGTCATTGTGATATTGGCAGAAAGAGTTATTGCGATGCTCTCTGGGAAATTGCAGTGTGGCTGGTCTTCTATAGTGCACCTCCTCCTTTGTTTTATCATAAATGGTGGCCACACTTTCTTTTAATTCTGCGAACCACTCCGGTTGGACCCATGACCCTCTCTTGTTTCTGGATTATTGAATCTGAGCAGGAGCAGCTGGCTGAGATTGAGCTTTGGCCCTACCATGCCCCTGTCCGGTTTCCCTTGCCTTGTTCCCGGACTGATTCTGATTGGGATTTGGTACCACTGGGGCAGACTTCACTTGCCGGTGCACCCTTGTTTTCTTTGTTTCATCTACGTTAATCTGTTTTCCAACTTGATTTAGCAACCCTCCCCAGGTCATGGCCTTCTTTCTCGTCACTGAATCAGTCAAATTTCCAGGATTGAAGCCATGTCTTAAGGATGCTATTGCCACTTGCTCGAAGCAATCAGCCAACCCATTCTTTGTGTTCACAAAACGACTTATATATTCTTTTAAGGACTCGTTTGGTTCCTGAGCACAATGGATTATTGTGTCTCCATTGCCCTTTAGTTCTTTACTTCCAATGAACTGCCTTCGAAAGGCCACCCAAAAAGTATCGAAATTCTTGATACAGCCTTGTGGTAGACTGTTATACCATTTCAGAGCACTCCCCGTAAAAGACTGGGAGAATGCTCTACAAAGTAGCTTATCATCGTCATCAAAGTTTATCATAAAGTTCTTGAATTGCTCTAAGTGGTTGTCCGGATCAGTACTGCCATCGTACTTTTCCATTTTGGTGCTGTCAAACCTCTTAGGGAGATTTCCGGACAGAATTTTGGAAGACAATGGAGATTGCCTCCAATTTCTACCACGACTGAACACAGTATCCTCATTGGGAGTTGCAAAGATACCTGGTTCATCATGAAAAGCGAAAGGATCTATCAGCATCCGGTCCACATGCCTCCGGCTGTGAGATGACCCTTTACCAATGTTCCTCTTCATCCTCCCATGCCTATCTCTTTTTCTCGAATATTTCTTAATCTGCTTTTGCTTCTTTTTAGTTTGACCCTCATCACTGCTAGAGGATAAGGATTCTTCAACGCCCTCATCGTCTGAAGAGCTATCAGAAGATTCTGAGCTTGAGTCAGAGCTCTCCACTGGCTTAGACCGGTGAGACTTTTTGGAGCTGGCATGAGTCTTTTTGGTAATCACATGAGTCTTTGAAGGCTCATGCTCTCTGGGGTTATCGATGTGATGGGCAACTGATGCTTTGGATTTTTCTTTCATGCCCATTCTAGCCTTTTCTGCCTTTAGGGATTCTATTTCACCCTTCAGCCTATCACGCTCTTCGATGGTGTATTCATCGTTTTCACCCACCACTTCGAGCAGAGCTGGTGGTACTCCTGGGGCGTCCGGATCCATTCGGACAGACTTTTCTTGCTGGTTTTGAATGCTTGATTCAGGCACCTTCTTCTCCCACTGTGGTCGCCAATTTGGTGAGGATAATTATCGCCTGAGGGTAGGCTTGTAATTTGTTTTGTAGTTTAAAGAAGTATGTGGGTGTTTTATATTTAGAGTAGAGAGTAGAGGGAGAATTAAGCTGGCTGGATGCAGTTAATTTTCCTTAACCACATTTAATGTAGGTGGTTGGGTATTTATACCCTTACATTTTGGGCCCTTATGGGCTTTTAGGTCATGTTTAATGGACCCGGGTCATGTTTAAAGACCCATGAGTTCTAAGTAGGAGAGCAAGTAGCTTAGTCAAGAAGTGTTTAGGTTTTTTAGTACTTTTGTCATAGTTCGAACAATCCCATTAGCTAGGTGTTCGAAGTGGTCTGTCCGGTCCGGAGAGTTAGGTCCGATCTGTCCATGTCCGGAGAGTAAGTAGAATTTGGACTCATCATAACCGACATGGAGTGTGGGAATTTGGTCGCCACCCTAAAAATCCTCCTCTCAAACAAAGTACCACCTTAGGCTCCTTTCAATTGACTTCCATTTGCCCACTCTAATCAGGTGGCCAACTACCTGATTCATAGAGGCACTACATATGGTGTTGCTCACCTCCTATTTGACCATACTGTTTTGTTCGTTAATGTCACTCCCCGCTCCAATCGAGTACCATCCCTTGATGAGCCACGGGCGCTTTGAATTAAGATCTCTAGAGTAGATCGTTCACCTAGAGCACGAATGCTGGTTCATCATGTTTGACTCCAAGAATTTCATCCACATTGCATTCACCATGAATGTATCAAAACGTTTGTACCATTGCCTAGGTGACTGTTTCAAACCATACAATGACTTTTTCAGCAAACAAACATTGACCCCCATATTAGGTTTGGTAAATCCTTATGGTTGTCTCATGTAGATTCGATCCTCCAATTCACCATGTTGAAAATGCAGTCTTCACATCCAATTGCTCAAGCTCTAAATCTTCCAAAACTACCATGGCTAACAAAACTCGAATCAAACTATGCTTCACCACTAGAGTAAAGACTTCGTTACAGTCGATTTCTTCAATTTGAGTAAAACCCTTAACGATCAGTCTTGCATTCAATCAAGATGCCTCAATCCCTGGATTACCTTTTTTTTCTTGAACACTCATTTGCTGCCTACTACTTTCTTTCCTTTAGGAAAGTCAACAAGCTTCCATGTTTGATTCTTATGAAGATAATCAATCTCTTCCCCCATAGCGCCAATCCATCGATCTGCCTTTGAACTCGCTATAGCTTCTCTATAACTAATAGGTTTTTGCATATCAACTTCTTCTGCAACTGACAAAGCATATGCAACTAGATTCACATACGTTTTTGGAAGTCTAATATCTCTTCTTTCTCTTCCTAATAATATGCTATAAGGTTGTTGTTCTGGTTTGGGTGCATCATCATCACTGTCATCCGATGCTGACGTTTCACCTATTGATTCTGGATCCACCTCAGAACCAATCAAATTTTTTGACCTGTCAGGAACTGGTTATATTTCAAGCTCCACATGTTTACTCACAAATTGATCATGATTCAACCATTTCTCCTACTTTCTTCTGACAGTCTAGCGAAGCAAACTCGTTAAAAGTCACGTCCCTACTAATGAGAAAACCTGGAGACTTTGGAGAGGTACACCATAATATATATCCCTTCACTCCAGCAACATATCCTAAAAATATGCACCTCTTTTCCCTCAGATCAAGCTTAACATCTCTCACGTAAGCATACCCATGACAACCGAGCACCCTCAACTGTTCGTAATAAGCCGACGATCCAGACCAAATCTCAAAAGGAGTTTTACAATATATAGCCGTTGATGGAGACTCATTCACCAAGTAACACGTTGAATTGATAGTTTCAGCCCAAA
Organism: Limnanthes douglasii subsp. nivea; assembly: GCA_036936605.1. Classification (NCBI taxonomy): domain Eukaryota; kingdom Viridiplantae; phylum Streptophyta; class Magnoliopsida; order Brassicales; family Limnanthaceae; genus Limnanthes; species Limnanthes douglasii. The sequence continues at coordinate 189,406,875 of JAUPFV010000003.1, read as the reverse complement.
AATCATTTCCCACACCAAAATGCGTGAGTATGCTTCGTGCCTTGTCATAAAGCATTATGTTCATTCTTTATGCAACCCTCTTCTGTTGTGGTGTTATTTAACAAGTGCGATGTCTCATTATTCCCTCAGCTTCATAGAACTTGTTGAACTCACGACTGCAATATTATAACCAATTATATGTCATAAGACGTTTGATTTTTCTTCCTATTTGCTTCTCAATCATCATCTTCAATTTGACAAATATTGAATATGACTCATATTTTGTTTTGAGAAAGTAAACCCACACCATCTCCGAATAATCATTAATCAAACTCATGTAATATCTGGCTCAGGTTTTCGATGGAATTTTGATTGGGCCCCAAAGATCTGAGTGAATGTAGTCCACTGTCGCTTTAGTATTTCTTACAGCTTATTTGCTGAATTTGACACTAGTTTGTTTACCAATCACACAGTGCTCACAAAATTCCACTAACTCTTCTTTATACAATTTCAACAAATTTCTATTTTCCAAAAAAACTAATCCTTTGTCACTCATATGACCAAGACGCCAATGCCACAACTTATTTTGATCCTGCCTACTTTGGCTATCACTCCCTGATGATGATACTGCAGCATCGTCCATAACAACATTCCCCTAGAGAATGTAAATCCCCTTATGCAAACTACCTTTCATGCACACCATTAAGCATGTTGTCACTTTGATTACACCATCTTCAGCACAGTATTTGTAACCCCGATAGTCTAGTATCCCAAGAGAAATCAGGTTTCTCTATAACCCGGAACATGTCAGCACGTCAAGATTCTAACAACCCCATCAAATATTCTGATTCTAACGTTACCTATACCACCAATAGTCAACGAATGATTGTTCCATAAATAGACGGTTCCTTGCATTGGCTTGTAAGTTCCGAACCACTACTTGAACTGACACATGTGATATGTAGCGCCAGTATCGAGTACCCAAGAATTTTTCCCACTGTCTGAACTCACAGAAATACATCTCATGTACCACTGTTTTCACTGTCATCAAAATCGTTCACACCTTCAACAATGTTTCGTGCATTTTTTTTATTTCCATTATTATCATTCATTTTTGGACAATCTCTCATATAATGACCATATTCATAAGAGTTTGAGTTCTTTACCTTTGATTTGGACCTCCAGATCTTCCTTATTGAAGAATTCGCTTTGCTTCTAGACTTTCCTCTTCAACTTGATTGTCTGGCTCCAACTGTTTTAACTCATTTGATTTCAGCGCCCATGGTAGCGATAAATTATCCTCACAATACATTATGGTATGCACGAAGTTTTCATATGGAGTTGGTAACAATCTTAAGATAAAAAAAATACGATCCTCATCCTCAATGATGACATCAATGTTCTCCAAGTCCATAAATAATTGATTCAAAATTATCTAAGTGTGAGTTATGGAAATACCTGCTTTCAATCTGAAATCGTACAATTGTTTTTTCAAATATAATTTGTTTACTACTGATTTCTCTGAGGAACGATCTTGGAGATTCTTCCATGCGTACCAATGAAGATTTCAATTTTATTATCCACAATGCAAAGTTGGATCCCCCATCGAATTTCTCAATCTTGTATTTTGTTGTTGTAGACGTCATTATGAAATCCCAATTTCACAACCAAAGCTCTGATACCAATTTGTTAGGAATATGTGTATCACATATTCTTAACTCGGTATATGAGTTATAACAACCGATCGCCACACTAGTATGATATTGTCCGCTTTAGGTCCGAAGGTCCGCACGACTTTGCTTTTGGTCCACTTCCAAAAAGCCTCATTTGAGTTGAGATATGTTCTCACTTATATACTATTAATCTTTCCCATGTTTAACCGATGTGAGATGTAGGACTTTGGTCGCCACCTTAACAAAGCTTTTATGTATTTTTATTTGGATTATAGATCTAAATTTTAAAAATAAATCTTTGGTTTTCGGTTCTGATTTTGGATTATTTTATATTTTTCGACTTTAGTTGTAGTTGTACTCTGAGAATATAGTTTGGTTGTTGTAGTTACAGTATAATAATAATAATAATGTAATCACTAACTTTTAAGCTTGATTCAGTTTCTGAAAAATAACGTAGTATGTATAATCTATTTAATATATTTCTTTTCTAAATAATATATATATATATATATATATATATATATATATATATATATTTTAAGTTACATCGAATCTTGTAGAATTAAGTCGGATCAAAACAATATTATAAAAAGTCATATCCAAACTAAAATAATATTTTTTTATCGAATTGGGTGCGTTATTGGTTTTTTTACCGATCGGATCCATCACATTATTTTCATCATAATATCGTGGCAAGAACATGAACTTGAGCATGTTTAGTTTAGTTTATTTCCATTTAGTGTGTTTACATGCGGTCTACTGAGTTGTTATCAGGGTAAGTTAGGGATTTAAGTAGGTATTGAATATGAATCATGATGGATCAATAGAGTAGGAGGAGGAGAGTGAGTAGTTATAATAAAAGTTGAGGCGAGGCCTGAGGCTGAGGGTTCGTGGAAAGGAGGAAGTGGGTAAGGGACACGTGGTTGTGAAGGTTTGAATTGAAGACGCTTTGGTCAAAGTCAAGCACACCATTGGTTCACAAATGGGAACGCGTACATTTCAACCCACTCCCACTGCCACTACTAATATCTTATCCTCTCTAGTCTCTCTATTGCTATCGCTAAATCTAAAGTAGTAAATGTATTTACTACTCCTTAAACAAATAAATAAGGAGCAATCCTAGACACAACTAATCCGTGTAACTTGGTAAAGAAAGGTTTTGCACTGATCCATATAATTTGTTAACGAAGTTTTGTATTTTAACTATGGGTCTTTCTGGGCACCGGTTAATGAAGACTTTAATTACTCTTTTCGGAAAGATTCCATCATTTATTATTCAATTTAATTTATTTTTATTTTATTTAATATAAAATCTTTCTGAAAGAAGTAACTGTTCCCTTTCTTCGGACACCGGTTAGCATTTTCCTTAACTATACGTATGTATAAAGTTTTTGTCCATTTTGACTAATTTAGATTCACTGATCACTAAAACTATAAAATAACATATTTTTTTTATTAAATTCAAATAACTCATAAAAAATATGAAAATAATTGAGTTTTGAAAAGATTGATAAATAATAGTTAAAAATAATTACGACCAACTTCATATTTATTATTAAAATAAGTTATAATTTTTTTTAAACCATCAATAATCCTACAGATATATGCGAAAATCATTGTTCTAAAAGAAGTAGCCAAATCGGTAAAATGAGGTATGTTTATGACCGAAAGTCATGTGTTTGAGTTTTTTTACAAAAGCTTTTTTGGCTGAGCCTCTCAGTTTTTTTTGTTTATCTTCTCGCGTTGGTTAGCATGTTATTGTGTCAGGCGCATGGTTTACCCTGCGATTACGGGTTCCTTCAGAAAAAAAAAACGAAAATCATATATAATATAATTTTTTTTAATAATATCCACATGTTCCCTCCGAACAAAAAGAATAAAAATCATATATAATATAAATTTTTATAATAATATCCACGGTTCCTCCAAAAAAAACGAAAATCATATATAATATAAATGTTTCTAATAATATCCATTAGCACACAAAACGCGTACAATCTTAACAATTAGCTATTTTATTTTTAAAATTTATATTTTACGAATTTTGATTTAGAAAAATAACAATCTAAAAATACATATATTTATAATTTTTTGAAGACAAAGAAAACTAAATCCATAAGTTATATTTTTTAGAATTATTTAGCAACTAAAATCTTATTTACGCAACTTTTTTCTTCTCAAATATGCAACTCATTTGCACGTAATTATACAACTGAAATACAATTACTTTTAGCAACAAAAATATACGTAATCACGCAATTAAAACATAGTTGCTTTTTAACAACCAAATTACACATAACTACACAACAATAACACATTTATTTATTTTCTCAAACTTATTTTGTAACCCAAATATACCTAATTACGCAACTATTTTTTTTTTCAAAAAACATATTTCATGGATCTAGTCTTGTTTATTTTAAAAAAAAACCAATAATATTTTCAGATTTTTTAAAGTTATGGTTTGAAAGATTATTTAAAAAAAGACAGAGAGAAACAGTTAATGGGTATATTGGTATTAACAGAAATTCTAAATGACTATCCGTACTTTAGTTTTAAACCAGATGGTTATCCGTACTTTATCAAACCATGAGTGCTTATTGGTAAATAGTTTGATATTTGGTGGTTATTGGTGGATTACCCTTATTATAATTGTTCATTTTTCATTTAAAAAAATTAGTCAAATATTATGACGATAATTTTTTTGTGATTGGTTGAGTTGTCAAATAAAAATTGCATCTATAAATTCACTACTAGATTAAAATAGATCAATTTGTTATTTATACGAATATTCAACAACTATAATGAGAATCTCAAAAGATGGACACCCAACACGAGACTATCAACATTGTGATATTAAAACTGAGATCTACTTTAACTATATGATGGTCATTGATTACTTATACGATGTTCAATGAATCTAATAGAAAACTCGAAAGATGAACATCCAATACGAGACTATATATGTTAATGTATCCGGTATAGTTATTTTTACCAACAAGAAAAAATTATTTGACAAATTTTGTGAAGAAATTAGTATACCATTGAAGCTTGTTTCATAGAGATTTTAAGAGATTTCTAGTTTGTTTTACGAAAAATAAGCAATTGTCAATAAAATATATTGATATAAAATTTTTAAGATTTTGGATTTACATGATATGTCGTCGAGATTGTAGAAATTCTGATTCGGGGCTTGGTTGTAATATGTCACTGGCTCAAACTCCAAATGTGAAGTTTGGTGGAGGATCGACAAGTCTCATCTTCCATTTAATAAAATAAATATAATATTTATCAAACATTAAATTTAATTATACTATGTGAAACTTCAATTACATACAACGTTTTAGCTATATTTTCTAAAACAAACATGTATGTATCATATGAGTTAAACACGTCAAGGTTTTTGATCTCATATATATGATTTTAATCTACATCGATATTATTGACCATGAGTTATAGATGTTACACACGATGTCAACGTGAGATTTTGGCACTCGAAACTTAGTTGAGTTGACAAGTTGAAAGTTTCTCACTTGATAACTTGCAAAAGAACAAAAATCAATTATAAATTTATAAATGATTCAAAGATAGTTGAGAATTTGATGAGCTAAGACTATAAAATGATCCAAAACGAGTTAAAAAAATTGAAAGTGCTCAACTTAAAAAAATTAGATAAAAAATCATAGATCGAGGTAATTTTTTTTATGTCTATATGAACATTTAAAAGTAAACGTAAAGTTTGATAAGGATGGACTCCAAGACGAGCCTTTATTTTGTGATATCCAATTCAGTATTTTTTCTAATGGTGTTATTTTCTTTGGAACAATTGGTAATCCAAAAAGAGGGTATGCCGATTTCATCCTATATGATTGCATGCATGCCATAAACTAGCGCAAAATATGTTTCTCCTATAGCTATCTGAGGTGTCATTCAATATGCTCATAAGAATTCTTTCAAGAAATCATGTCACTTTCTTAAAGAATTTTTGGAGTTTTGCGTAAGCTTTCAACAAAATTTTGTATTTTTACTTCTATTTGACCGTTAGCCCGAAAGTGAAAGGGTGTTGTAAATATGGATGAATGACCCTTGTTCAATTGAAAAAAAACTACTTAAACATTCAAGAACTGAAGGCTATTATCAATTTTGATCACATTTGGCATAACAAACCTACAATAAATGTAATGTTAATGATGTTAATTACCTTATTAGCCTTATTCTTACTAGTCTGTATGTTTATACCCATTTCGTAAATAATTTATCACAACAAGAAGATACGAATATCCTCCAGATGCTTTGGAAAGAGTCCAAACAATATCCAAACATCAGATGTCAAAAAAGAAAACTTCTCGTATGGTTTCCAAAGGTACAATCAGATGATGAGTGATATTTACAAAACACTAACATGTGTCATGTATTTTTACTAATCTCTTGACATCAACCATAATCTCCAACCAATAGTACCATGCCAATAAGACCCTGCTTAATAATTTTTTTATTCGCAATAAACAGAATATACTTTGTTATGAAGTTTATCCATAATAATGCAAGACTCATCAAGACAAAAACAACGAAGAAAAAGAAGAGTCAGTATTTGCTTATATAACGTTCCTCCCAACAAAACATACTTACAAGCCTAGATATTCAGACTACATGAACAACTTTGTCTGTCTTTAGAGTTCCATTCAGGATGTACTCTCTGATTTATGTCCAGTCGGTTAATGTTAGAGTCTATAAAATAAACCTTAAATACCAATTTTACAAGGGTTCAAATTAATTTTCAAATGAAGTTTGTTTCTGAAGGATGACCCATAAAGGAGATTCTGAACATGTCATGGATGTTAAGGAGTGAGCCAATAATGTTTTATCTCTAAGAGCTTACCAACAATGGATAACCTCAAATTTATCTGCTTCAGATCTCAAGACTTTGAGTTATTTAATCATGTATTATTTGTATGTTTTTTCCTACCCAAGGATATGATTGATAAAAATCTCAGAGTCACTAAAAAACCTTACTATTCTTTCTCTACACACAAATGTTAACTAGATTCATACGGTAGCAACCTCATTATTAGAAGTCTAGAAGCCAAAATAAATCACATGATATATAAATACTTTTGAAAGAGACGTTAAATGAACTATAACCATTTGTCCAGGAGTTCTCAAAATAATAAGCAGATATTTTAACATGAAAATATGTTAAAAATCCACCAAATACTAAGTCTTTATCACGGTTCTTAGTACATAAGTTATATCTAAATCCCTAACTCTACCAACCATCGTGTTAGGCATTCAGATATGTCTCACTCATCAATGCTGCTATGAAAATAAAGGACGTTCAGACTATGATATAATAACTCTACAAGTATATCCTCAATTTTCTTGTCGTCATAACCATATAAAGTGTTATCTTATCTAGTAGAATATATATTATCTCCACATAAAGTATATTCTTTCTTAAATAATAGACGTGCATTAGATTCCTATTCACCTTCCTAACCAAAAGAATACTTATGGCATAGTCGAACACTTCTAGGTAAATGTAGAGTTTTTTTTATTTTAGACAGGCTTCGATAGAACCTCCCCGATATGATAAATATTACTTGATTTTATTAAATGCATGGTCACACTATTGACAACAGTGGATATTTCCAATATTCTTTAACACTTGGAAGAAACTAAAACGATTATTAAAAGGCTGGAAGTTGAATATATTAAGTATTGGCAGCCTTCTTGACAATATTGGGACTTTTTAATAGATTTAAGGAAAAATATTGATACTAAGGCTTCTTATTATGATAAATTAGCCTCTATTCCCTTCACAAACCAAGTAACGTAAAATTTCCCCAACCATACCCCAAAAGTACATTTCTCACAATTTAAATTTAAGTTGATAAAAACGGGTATTAAATATTTCAACAAGAATAAATATATGATGGTCATCATCATGACTCTTGACCAACATTTCATCAATATAAACTTCAACGTTGTGACCTACCTGGTCAGCAAAATCCTAGTTACCAACTCTCATATATTTTCCATGAATTTTTTTAATCTAAACCCATGACCTGATAACAATGTAAACTACGACCGGTGATAGATGTATTGCTCTCCCTATCATCTGTGTTCTCTTTAGGAATATTTTGCTTAAATTTGATAAAATCCACACATTTGTTTCTAGAAAATGACCAGATTCGATGTCCATATAGGTAAGTGTGACTTCAAATATGATCCAAACAAATCAGTCACCCTTTACCACTATAGCCTATGTATTTTCAAAAGAAAATGTATGAATCTTCTGCTTTATAGGTCTGATATTGGGGTTGAAGGATAATTTGTTACAAATTATAAAAGAGGGTACTCCTCTCACATTTTCTATTTTCCATTCAACGATATCCAAGTTGTTAGATACAAAATATATTAATTCAATTATGAGGTTACCTGACATCACATTAACGCTCTTTAAGCTATTTATTTCTTTAAACTTCAAAAAGATCGTATAACATTCACGGATAAACTTTTAATTGCTTCTCAAGACTCTCACTTTGCTTTCAACAATGTAACATAACAACAATTTAATATGAAGGCAATTGCATGTATTTTATCAAGTGATGACCTCCCAATAATTTTATTATAAGAATAAGAGTATTAAACTACCATGAATAGAATATAGAAGACCATATTATATTTGAATTTTCTTAAAATAAATTCACTAAAAACTTTCTCTATACTGGGGTGTTCACACTCGTAAAACCGACTAAATTTTGAAACCTTTCATATTTTTGAAAAGAAATATAGCTTATAATAATGCCATAGGTTTCTTTGAATATGATGTTGTTAAAACTTACAATATTAAGTAGAACTATTCTGATTTCTACCCCCACAATATTGGTGTTGATCAAAACAACGTCTTTGGGGTTTGGCACTCCTTTAAGATTATCATAATAAAAAAAATAACTAGAGAAATATAGGTTTAGTATAAATAAATACATGTCTCTCATTGGTACTGAAATTTAATTCCTTAGACTTAGTAAGACCAAACATAAAGTATTATTTATTAATTTTCCTACGTTCTCCCGATAAGGGTCCGAGTAGTGGCAGTTATTGGTTTGATCCATCATCAGTAAGGTCACTTCATACCTTGTTTGTGCACATTTCGGTTATACATTGTTTTCACTTCGGCTAGAATCCACATGGGCTTTACTAAACTCGGTCAACTTTCCATCATCAATCAAATTTTGAATATATTCATTAAGTTGTCTAAAATTATTTGTTAAATAACTAACGTCATTGGGATACTTACTTAATTTAGTTTGATTTATTTATTCTTGAGACTTTACTATAGGACAATATTTTTAGAATGTTACAAAGTCTATTAGAATATTTATAGGACACTGCCACATTTTCAGCCAGCTTAGTGAAATTTCCATTGTGACTTCATCTGCTATTTTGATTATTTTACCATCTACCATAAAGAATATTCATACTCGAGGGAAATATGAACAAGCTTCATCTTGGCAGTAAGGGTCTCAGGTGAAGAGAGGCTTGAAGGTAAAATATTATTGTTGTTAAGGTATAAGACGTTCATGACAAGCTGTCACGATTGATATAAGAGGTTGTGTTGTCGGTTAGGACTCACTCTTAGGCACATCATTTCATCTTGTATTTCTATAGAAATATTTCTAATAGACAACCTCAAAGGTATTTTTCTAATGTCTCAAGACTTTGAGGTATTTAATCAAGTGGTATTTATGTGTTTTTTTTACCAAGAGAATGACTGATCAAAAGCTTAGAGTCACTAAGAAACCTTACTTTTTTTTACTCTACACACATATTTAAACAGAGTCCTATGATAACAACCTCATACTCATCCTTTTTTTAGAAGCTTAGAAACCAAAACAAATATCTTACTGCACAGCCTCTCCTGAAAGAGATGTTAATTAAAACTCAGACCCACAACCCGAAAGGCTCACCATAAGTCTAAATTATTCATTCTAGTATGAGGTTTACATGTATGGTAGCTCTTAATATGAACCTGTGTTAGAAAATCTATAAAATAATGAGTTCTAATTGCGATTCTTGGCTCAGAATTTATATCAAAATCTCATAAATCTACCGAATATTATGTTAGGCGTTCATATATATATATATATATATATATATATATATCAATTATGAAAGATGCTTTGGAGAAGAAGGACGTTCAGGCTATGATATAGTAACTCTAGAAGTAAAGACTTATTTTTCTTGTTGACATAACTAAAAGCAAGTGCTAGTTTCTCTAATTGAATATACGTTATCTTTGCATCAAAAATATTTTTTTGTTATATAGTAGACGATCATCAAATTACTATTCACCTTCCTTACTAGAACAACACTTGCGATGTAATCAAGAAATATTAGGTAAATGTAAAGCTTTTTTTTGTAAGAGTGGCATGTATAGAACCTCTAGAGATGATAATTGTTCTTTGATCTTATTAAACACATGGTCATACTATTTTGACGAGTGGAAACGACCAACCTTATTTAGCACTTGGAAAAACTGAAAATATTTATCACAGACCGAAATATGAATCTATTAAGAATTTTCAACCTTCATAGAAATATTTATCGCTATTTTTTCTATGATAGATCAACCTCTCTACCCTTCCCACAAACCATGTTCGTACTGTAATAACATATTTTTCACAATTAAACTATAAATTGATGTCACATATGTTTTTAAATATTTTAATGAGATCGACTATATGGTTGATATCATCTTGGCAACCATTTTATCAATATAAACTTCAATGTTACAGTATATCTAGTGAGAGAAAGCCTTCTTTACCAACCTATGGTATGTTGCCCTATTTTTTCAATCCAAACGCATGACCCGACATCAATGTAAACCAAGACCGATGATTAACGTAGTGTTCTCTTGATCATTCAAGTGGATATTTATTTGTTTATGAATCAATATTCATCGATAAAGGATAAATTTTGTTACCTGACGCAGAGTCTACATGTTGATCAACTAGGAACGGGTTCTTCGAGCATGTCTTGCTCAAATCTTTCAAATTCGTACATATTATCTATTGTTCATTTTTATTCTGGAAAATGACCAAAATTGATATACATATATGATAATGCGACTTCGGATGTGACCCACTCTAATCGATCAACCTCTCCCATTAAAGGCTTTTTATTTTCCACAAAAAACATACATAATCTACTTCATGGGTCTAATATTAAGGTTGATGGAAAATTTGTAAGAAATAACATACAAGGTTACTCTTGTCTTATATTCTATTATCCATATAAATGCATATAAGTTGTTAGATAAAAAATTAATTAACTCAATATTGAGGTACAGATCTTTAAGTTTATTCTTTATCCAAACTTCAAGATTTCAATGTCCTCACTTGGTATTACCAAACTTAAGGCGTCTCTTGTGTTGTCCATATTATCGATCTTGATTGAGGATCCTTTAATTTATATGTCTTCAAAGATAAAGATGTCTCATAACATTCATAGATGGCCTTTTGATTGTTTCTTATGACTACACTTTACTTTTGACAATGTAACATACAAAATGATGCATTATGAAGGCAATAACATGCATATTATTGTGTCATGACCTCCCATTGTTTTTATTATATAAATAAATGGACTTAACTATTATAAACATGACATGAAAGACCTTATTATATTCTCTATTATATGAAGATTTTTACCAAAACACTAGGGCGTCTGCACCTGGAAAGGTGGCTAAAGTCTTCTTAGAATTTTAAAGGGCCTGAAGATTTCTCATCTGGTCACAGGATTCTTTGAATAAGATATGACCAAACTTACGATATCAGCTAGAACTCTTCTGACCTCTACCTCTACAATGTTGTCGTCGATCATAACTATGTCTTTATGAGTTTTTTCCACTCATCTAAAATCATCATCATAAAAGATTATCAAAGGAAAATAGATTTAGTAGAAGTAGGTGGAGGTATTCAATAAATAGTGAAATTCAATATATTTTTCTTGTATATTTATTGAAAACTTAGTAACACCAGATAGAGAAGTCCCTCAAAAAATGGTCCTTATAATCTCTCAAACTATCATAATTTCTTACTTACAATGTATTATATAATTGCCATCACTTTTAACCACTTTGCTCTTGATAAATTGATCAATGACAAATCCTAAAACCCGTCAAATCTTCCAATGTATTACTTTAAAAGTCATTGTAAGAGGATGTTTCTACAATATCATACCAATCTAGACATTGATTGTAACTTCGAACAATTTTATGTTTAGGTGAACTGAGGATTCAGATTATAAAAAATCACGAAAAGAATCAAATACAAAATTTAACCATATATAACCCTAAATTTGAACCTTGATCCAAAATCGAAAAAAGGTATAAATTTTACGAATTGATTAAATATTCTAACATTAATAATAGGGAAATTGTACTTAAAGTACCCACTCAACTATTCAATTGTCACTTACTACCCAAGGTTTGATCAATTGTTACTTAATACCCAACTCAACTACCTTATTGTCACTTACAACCTAATATTATTTTAATACCCTAACTACCCTTAACCCACTATATAAACATAATTTTCTGTTTTCTTTCTATTTTTTATAGCTTTTTGAAGATTTGAATTTGTTAGCCGCTCTAACCACCTAACCCTACGAACCACCACGAAACCGGTTGAAATCACATTTTCCGGTGATCGGAAGCTGCTAAAGGTTTGTTTCTTTATGTAGGTTGTTGTGTTAGACCTGTCTAACCTCTGTTTTATACGTACATGAGTTGATCGTCGCTTTTTGGAATCTTATAGCTTACAAGTAATCGTGTTGCGAGATTTTTAGGTAATTACCTACCGATTTCGAAGTTATTTATTGGTTTTCTCTGTTGGAATAGGTTCTATTCTACTGTTTTTAGACGCCATTGCCTGATTTCGAGCTTTTCTCTGTTTTTTTTCGTTATAGTGATCTGTTATTGTTTAGTTAATATTGTTCGTTATATAGTTATGTCCTTGTTTTCTGATGTTATATACTAATTTGGTAGTGCTTTAGTTTTGTCTTGAATGTGTAGATTACGAGTTTTAGTTGTCCATGCCTTATACTCAAGATGCGAATTGTTTGGTGTATTCGATGAGAAAGATGCTAATTGTATGATCAATTCGCATGGAGACATGCGAATCACATGAACGAAGTTCAAAGTTTACAAACGTTTCGCATGTTAGGATGCGATTTATGTGAAACTCTATAATACTGCGTGTTCAAACAAATACCATGACTTTTTAGTTAATTACGTTTCGCATGCTATGATGCGAACTATCCAGAACTTTTTAGAGTATTGTATTTCGAAACAAATATCAGGACTTTTTTTACATACAAATATCAGGACAAGATGCGAATAGCTCGATGTAGGTATACAGAATTCGCAAGATAGGATGCGAATTGTTTGATGCAGTAATAAATAATTTGCACATAGTTTTTGTGACTAATAACAAATATCAAGACTTTTTTTACATACAAATATCAGGACAAGATGCGAATAGCTCGATGTAGGTATACACAATTCGCAAGATAGGATGCGAATTGTTTGATGCAGTAGTAAATAATTTGCACATAGTTTTTGTGACTAATAACTTGTATTGTCCAGGGTAAGAGATGTCTAAATCACGAGTTTGTATTTTTAAATATGGTCACCAAACTGCAATTGTGCCTTTCACGGAGTTTGAAAGCTTCCAAAGTATCCAAGCTTATGTAGAGAACACATGGGAGGAGCTTGCCACAGGTGACTACCTAATTACTTACTCCTGCGGGGATCATAATAATTGTTTCTTTAATAACCAGAATGATTTTGTTGGGTTGGTGTTATATCTTGATTTGGAGCGTTTAAAACGGGTTAGTTTTCTCATAGAACAACACGTCTTCGATAAGGGTTCTGGTAATAAAAGTTCTGTTGATAAGAGCTCTTGTGGTAAGGATTGTGGTGTAAAGCGTAAAGAGTGTAGCTTGATTTTGGGAGAACCATCTCTTGATCAACTAGTTAGCGGGGAGAGTAGTAACGGTTTAGTTAATTCTGATCAGAGGAAAAAACAACTTGCTACTGCTGGTTGGGCTGATGCTATTACAGGAGTGGGTCAAGCTTTTGAAGAAGGTGCTGCCGGTCTGAGGGTATCTTTGTGCAAGTTTGCGTTAGAGCATGGTTTTTCTTTCAAATACCTGCACAACACAACAAATAAGATCACTGCTTATTGTGAAAATAAGCTCACAAGCGGGTGCAAATGGAGGGTTTATGCATCTATTGACTCAAGCACCAGCCTTATGACGATCAAGAAGTATGTCCCGTACCATACTTGCAGTCCTGTTTTCTTCCAGAAGCATAAGCATAAGCGGCACAGGCATTTGACATCAGATTTGATTGCAGAGGAAATTCAGGATTCTCTCCGGACCTGCCATTCGTTGACAGCCAAAACCATACAATCGACTGTCAAACAAGATTACGGTACTGACATCTCTTATCGTTTGTCATGGAATGCTTTAGAGAAGGCTAGGAGGGGAGTTTTTGGAGATAGTTAAGTTCTTTTAGTTTACTAAGCGGATACTTCAAACGCTTGAAGAGCCGGGATATTACTTCAGACTGCCAGTTGGAGTTGTCAGCTCGAAACCGATTCAAGCGCTGTTTTGTAGCATTCGGTTCGTCCCTTCGGGGTTTTCATTCATGTCGTCCAATGTTGTTTGTCGATGGAACCCACTTATATGGCAAGTGCAATGGTATATTGCTCACTGCTGTAGCAAAGGACGGAAACAACGGTTAGTTACATTTATCTAGTTAATCTGAATGATGTTTTTGTGTGAAAATGCTGATGCAATTCGCATCAGGTGATGCGAATTAAGCAGTGTTGTAATCCTCACATTTCGCATTTGAGGCTGCGAATTAGGTATTATCTGAGTAAACTGTACTTACATCGCAGCTTGAGTTAGGTATTATTTAAAGTTGTCACAAACAATTCGCATGACAAGCTGCGAATTGTTCCAGGACAACATGTGAATTGTTTACAATTTTTAAACGTTTGCATACTGCTGTAGTGTTCATTTGATCTGCCTTTTCCCAGGACTATTCCATGTTGCTGTTGGTGTAGTTAGCATTGAAGATTGGGACAATTGGATGTGGTTTTTGGGGTGTTTGAAACCACATTTGCTGGATCGCCAGATCACATTTATTTCAGACCGTCATTCTGGTATTGTTAATGCTGTTTCTGTCTTGTATCCAAACTGCTATCATGCGTACTGTTATTTCCATCTCATGCGGAATTTGAAAGCCAAACTGGAACATACTAACAGGGAGTATAAAAAAAGGATGTTGAGTTTCTTCCATCGTCTTGCTTATGCTCCGAGTCAAGAGCTTTTTAAAGATATACTAACAGGTTTTCTATGTGAAGGTGGTGAGAGAATGAGTGATTTTCTTGCAAATTTACCCCCTGAAAAGTATGCGCAGGCTTACGTAAAAGGGAAGCGATACGGCTCTATGGCTTCTACCGCAGCTGAATCGTTTAACAGTCAGATTAAAAAATATTGCGCCTTACCAATTGTTGAGTTTATTGATTGGATTAGAGTCTTGCTTATGACTCAAGTTTCACGGAGATACGAAGAAGGTCTCAGCTGGAGTACTAATTTGGTTCCCGAGTACGAGAAGAAGCTAAAGCAGAATGTTGACATGTGCCGAACTTGGGTAGTACGTAAGTTATCTTCCGCCATGTTCGAAGTCTTTTCGAATCATGTGGCTGTTGTTAATCTGTTGGATTTCAAATGTTCATGCGGATCATGGCAACAATAGTGTTTTCCATGTTCTCATGCTCTAGCGGCATTATAATACACCGACCAGGATCCATTGACTGTAATTGAACCCTTCTTTACGGTTAAGAATTACAGGGAAAGTTACTCTTTCAGCATACCAGCTATAACTGATTTCGGCGAAGGGTCCAGCGCTAACGATCCTTTTTTTGTTGAAGTTCTGCCTCCGAACGTTAAGAGACGCTCCGGAAGGCCTAAGAAAAAGCGAATCCCTTCTAGAGAAGAAACCTCAACTAAGAAGTTGAGGTGTGGCCGATGTTCGAAATCAGGCCATAACCGGAGGACTTGTGATGTTCCAGTTTAAGGACAATTCTGGTTGGCAATATCACATTTATTTTTGTAGTACTGTTATTGTTCTGTACAGCAAACTAAATATTTTTACATTCTTGTGTTTTGTATTGCTATTATTGGAGTTGTAAGCATTTCGCATCCTGTGTTGCGAATTTTGTACAATATGTTGGTATATTGTTACAAACATCTATCAGGATTACATGCGATTTTGAGTGAAATTTCACCAGGATGCGAAACGTTAGTAAAATCATATCAAACATTTATCAACACATGAGGCTGCGAACTGTGACCAGAACATAAGATAATAATTAAACACATACGTTTCGCACGATAGGCTGCGAATCATGGCCAGAATTATGATGCGAATTGTGAACAATTAGTAGTCCTGATATTTGTCATATGATAAGCTGCGAATTGTGCTTTAATAAAAATACCAGGATATTCAGTAAGGTTGAAAATAAGTATTATAGCAGGTTAACATGCGAATGATGTGCAAAATGTAATTGGATGCGAATCGTTTATATGATTGAAAGTCTGTAAACAAATTGGATTACAAAAAAAGGATTACAATATTTTCATGCACTAACAACTGTTTACACATATCACTACAAGCTACTGCTGCTAGTTAGCTGCATTCCAAAAAAAACAAAAAACAAAAACCAACTCTAGCAGTTGGTAGAGGATTCATCACAATCTTTTTCCTCTTTCTCCTCTTTGTGCTGATCATCTTTGTCTTTCTCCTCTTTCTCTTACACTTTCTCTTCATCTTCAATATCTACGTCCATCATGCTTAAAATTTTTGTCCTTGATGGACCAGCTTTGTCTTCCCTCTTCCTTTTGTTGTTTCGTCTTCCCTCTTCCTTTTGTTGTTTCGTCTTCCCTCTTCCGTTTGAGGTTGCACCTTTTCTGGCTGAGCTGCAGCAGCAAGCATTGGAACCTCTTATGGCTGAGGTTCAGCAACAACCAGTGGAATAACTTCCACTGGTTGAGAGTAAGCAGAGTAGTAGTCATCATACATGTCTAGTTCGAAGACAGAGACTGGGCTGGGGGGTGGTACTGCTGGCATGATCAACTCATCACTCTAGTTAACGGTTAAGGATGACCAGGAGTCACCTAGAGAACCGAGTGAACCAGAGTTTGAGTATGAGGTGGTGGTTGTGGTGGTGGAAAAAGACATGACTGTTTGAATTCGAAGAGAAGAAGAGGTGTTTTTAAAAAAATATAGAGTTTGGTGTAAAATTAGCCTCTGGTTACTAGAGGTATTTATAGGGAAAGGAGGTAATCATTACATAGCCTCCATGTCCAATCAGCATTTAATGCATTATGTACTTGATTAGATTGTTTTTTGTGTGCTCAATGGAGAAAACGTTTACCAAGGCATAAGCCACAGCCTGTTCGTATCCTTGTACTTTATATTTTGAATTTTTTATTTCTGCACCAGACTGCAAACTGATTGTAAGGTGGTATACCAGGCTGCGAACTGTTTTGTATAGTGATAGGCATCTATCAGGTTAGGCTGCAAACTATTTGATGATAAGTTAGGCTGCGAATTACTTAATGATAAATAAGCATCTATCAGGTTAGGCTGCGAACTGTTCATACATACCAGGGATTTGCTGCGAATTATTTGGTTGGAATTAATCGAATATTAATCAACCCTTATAGATAGATCAGAGTATGATGCGAACTATAAGCTAAGGAATATTCAAATTTCTGAAAATGTAATTTGTTTATGTATGCACAACAAAACTAAAAATTACAACCGATGTATTTACAAGCAACAGCATAGTGTTTTAAATCGAATCAGCCATATGCGATGCGGTCTTTGTCATTTAAAAAGTAATAAAACATTTCTGTTCTGAAGGTAGTTACCATATCTGCATCGTATTTTTTCTGCACTGATCCATGCTCGATAATATCTCTTGCATATTTGCAGACAAAGATACCACAGTCCAGGGTGCCTCGCTTTTGTTGTGGGATGCCTCTTTCAACTTTCACCTTCCACCCTATAGTATATTTAGGTAGGAATCCTCTATCCAACAAATATTTGATCTGTGTATAATAATTAGTGTTAGGAATAAGCACAAAAACAACAACAGTTGGTGCCATACAATTCGCACCTTAGGCTGCGAATTGTATGACAACAAATCCAATATATTCGCACCTTAGGCTGCGAATTGTATGATAACAAATCCAACATGGGAATGTCACACGATTCGCAGCTTAAGCTGCGAATTATTTGATATGCAACCTATTTTTTGTTGAAATGCCCCGTTCAACATAATTCGCATCATATGCTACGAATTGAGTTATGGATAGGCTGCGAAAAACAATTGATTTACTCACAATTCGCAGCATATCCCGATCACAGTTCGCAGCATGCATACTTAAAATGTGTTTAAATTTAAGTGTATAGTCTGGAATATTTACCAGTAGTGCAGGTGTCCTTATGGTGTGGTCTATGGCTTTCAGCTTAGGCAGAAGCGGATTGTAGTTTGAAATTGTCCTGGCGTCAATGTCAATGACGACCAACATCCAGTGGTTTACGGTGTCCTTCATCTCGGTGCATACTGGAACCATAATGATGTTGGCATCTTTGCGCCCCATTCTAAAAGCCATGTCCACCAAATTTTCTACTTGCCATCCTGCTTTCATTTGATGCTGCATCCAAGAAAGAGTATATTAAAATGAGAACATTTTATGAAAACTTTGTTCAATTTACCTGAGCTAAACTTACCGCAGTCATGCCCGAAATTAGTACGGCGTCATGATGCTCTCCTTTAGCTTTAGTGCATGGAACTTTGAAGTCTGCTTCTTCAAGCATCTTTCGAATCCAAGCATCGATAACCTAACAAAGGAGTTGTAGATTTATGTTAAATATACAATATACATTTGAAACATTGAAAATAGAATTGGTTGACAATTGGATACCTTTACATCCAACTCCAGTTCTAAAGGTAGTGCCATGACATCACTCGCTTGCACTCTGATTCCGTATGTAAACTTGGACTCTGGTAACTGTCATACCACTGGATCAGGGGTGTCGCTCTCATAGGCTTTAACTAACTGTATTTTGTGGTATTCTGCCAGATCGATACAGTCAGTTACTTTTGTTTTTTTTGGCCTGTCGTTGTATTCTACTTCTGGCGGTTCCCGTATTGTTATAACGAACTCTTCCTCTTCCTCTGCCACTTCAGGCTGTGTTTGTGTCAGTAGAGTAAAACTTGGCTTCTCTATCTCTTTACTGGGCTCGAGCTTAGTAAATAACAAAAATCAAAAGTAGATGGGTGTCAGTATTTGTAATTGCAACGACTCCAAACAGTTCGCATCTTAGGCTGCGAACTGTTTGGTTCCAGATGAATAAATTTCATAGTATCTATCAGGGTAGGATGCGAACTGTTCGAGGTTCCACTGAACAGTTCGCATCCTACCCTGATATTCGTTTGTAATACCCCAATCAGTTTGCTAACACAAATCTAATGTCATGATTCGAAATCATTATAAGTAGCCCTTACCGCACGGTCAGCGACAACCAATGCTGTTGACTTGTTCGGCATAGGATCTGGATCGTGTCGGCAGAAATCATTAATGTCATCCTCCGACATGTTCTCCAAGGACCGTTGTATTATAGAATCGTAATATACATTATCAATTTCATTTAAAAATGTCTGTGAAACTTGAGTGTAAATACCATCAACAAAAGCATCGGGTAAACCTACTGTGTTATCGTGGGACTCTGGAGCTTGCAGTTGATTTGTTACCGGGCATACAGTTTCACGTTGGCTTAGCAATTCTGACTTTGCTGACAGCACCGTTGGTCTTTGAGGTTCCACTGAAGAAGTGGTGTTGTCTTCTAAGGATGGTCCTTCCTGGCTGAGTAGTTCCGTCTTCTCACCGGGATGGACAGGTTCTGACTCTTGAGGTGCTATCTCTTGAGTTAGCCTTTCTCTCTTTGCCAAGGTTATCTGTTGCTTCTGTTGTTGTTCTTGTTGTCCTTGTTGCTCTCGTTGTTGTTCTTGTTGTCGGTCTTCGTGTTGAACTTGTGGTTGCTGGTGTTGTTGTTGGTGGTGTTCTTCTTGTTGTTGGTGTTGGTCTTGTTGTTGCTGGTGGTGTTCTTCTTGGTCTTGCTGTTGGTGTTGTTGTTGTTGTTCTTGTTGCTGTTGTTGTTCTTGTTGTTGCTGCTGGTGTTGCTGTTTCTGCTGTTGTTGTTGTTGTCTTTCGGTCTCCTGTTTCATACAAAATTCCAAAAAAACAAAAGGGTGGAAGGGTTAAGCATAAGTTAATCATTGTTGAGCACGATTCGCATGCTGACCTGATATATGTGTTGTCCATTCCAAACAATTCGCAGCTCAGCATGCGAATTGTGTAATAACCAACCCACTCGTTGATTACACAATTTGCAGCTTAAGCTGCGAAACGTTTGGACAGGACTACACAAGAGTCTTGATATTTGTTTGATAACATCATACCATCCACTTACATTATCTACCTCCTTTGGGTCATTCGGAGGAGACTCGTGTCTTTCTTTCTCTGTCTGTGTCTTCATGATGTCCATCTCTTCAGATTGTACCGGTATGGGTGAATGGTTGGCATCATCGTTCCTTTCTTCTGGCAGTACTCCATCAGCATGGTGCTAATCATCATTAGACACGGATGCTTGCTAATCAATGGATGCTTCTCTGCCTGGAAATGCTGCTGGTACCTGCTCAAGTATTGGGCTTTCAATCCGGCAAATTGGCTGAGAGATAGCAGCGTGGAGTTGTTGTGCTTCAAGTTCCGCTATCTTGCGTTTCAATTCTTTCAGCTGCAAAAATGATAGCAAACTTTTTATAAACATATTAAGTGCTGATTGTAGCGATTATTTAAGGCTCAAGTCATACTTACTTCTCTGGCCTGTTTTTCTATCTTTCTCTCGTACTTGTTCTTGTCGGCGTATGTCTTCAAACGCTTTGATTCAGCAACAATTGCAGAAATCTCGGGATTAGGATCTCTACGTTTGAGTACATAAGCACCGATTATTTCACTCATACTAGTTGTGTCGTCGTCGTCGGGCAACTGCCTGGATTTGCCTTTCGGCTGTGGTGGAATCTTTTTCTTGGGGAGTCTTGGTGGTGGAATCGTTGGCTCGGGTGGTGTTAGTTGTTCGGGTCTGGGAGACATCAACTTATTCATTACATTCTGTGATGCTCGTCTCCTTTGTTTTGGTTTTGATGTTGTGCTTTTTGTCCTCTTCCTTGGTCTTTCTTCCGGTGAAGTAGAAAAGGTTTCTGCATCTTCACTATCTTCTCTTTCTCCGAAAGCTTCACTTTCAGTCTCGGTAAGACGTAATGGACCTTCTAAAACCTACCAACAGAGGCACATGTAAGTGAATAAATTATTTCGAAAGTATGAGGGTGTAGACAAACATATTGTTTTTTAGAAACAGTTCGCATCATATGATGCGAACTGTGTGATTTTAATCATGTTAGAGTTGCAAAGAATTCGCATGCTGAGCTGCGAAATGTGTATGAGAAAATATGCTGCGAACTATGTGTAAACCATATGCTGCGAACTATGTGTAAACCACATGCTGCGAACTAAGTATTTATGTCAGGCTGCGAAAAAGATTGATGCATGCAGAGCTGGGAAATGTGTGTAAAACTATATAATGCGAACTGTGTGGAAAAAGAAGCTGCGAAGTAAAATTCATATCAGGCTGCGAAATGATTGATACATTTTTCTAAGCAAAACGCATGATATGCTGCGAACTGTTTGCACCCCAGTTCAATACATATATAAAGCTTATACCTGGTTATTATCCAGCAAGGGTGTTCGAAGAAGATATGTCATGGTTGATGCTTGGCACTCTAATCCCAACCATTTGAAAAACCTTGGTATCGATGTTGGCTTCGCTACCTCATGGCCGATTGTTGTGTGCTCCATGATGAAGGGTTGCATGGGGACAAGTTTTATCAACAAGATGCTTTGTACATAACTAATTTTTATACCAAATAGATCAATCTTACAATTACAAGGGCGACGCAGCCGACGACTTTATCAGCTCTTTCTATTGCTAAGCAACTCCTGATAGACTGTCGAAGCTTGTACAGTATTGATCCAGCCCAGTCATAATTGTTTATCCTGTTGAGGTCTTCAACATAATAAACCGTGCTCCAACCCAGGATATCTCCAGATACGGAGTAGAATAGGGTGGAGCACAAAAACAGTATCAACAGCCTCGCAACGTCTTCCAACTCATGCTCCCCTCCTTCGTTTATGGCCTTCGCTATACCCTCCTGTAAAAACAATGACAACATGCTATGTTAGAAAAGTACAGAATCTTGCTTTATAAAGATGAAGTCAATTTTAGACGTACCTTTATAATGTCATTTGTTATTGTTTTGGTATTACTGGCTTCTACTTTCCGTCCAGTTTTACCCATGAAGTATTTCTTCATCATCCTCGATTCGTCCTCTTCGCCGGGTGCATATTTGTTGTGAAAAGCTCCGGTCTTTGTTAACTGCATTTCCTCGGTGCCATGCCTCAACCCGAATATGACCTTCACATCGTTTTCAGTTATCTTTACATACTTGTTGCCAATCCTAAAGGCGTCTCTATCCACAGAGTATTGCTCGATGATATATTGAATGATTTGGTAGAATTTTTTCTTTGGTAGCTCTGCCTCATTACGGATTTGGAAAGCCGTTTTCAGAAGTGTATAGAAGGGTGTGTTTCTTGCAGCTTCAATGTGGGCCTTTGTAATACGCATGTCTTTGAGTAGATTCAGAAGGCTCACCAACCCTCATCTGTAGTAGCTAGGTTTTGTTGTCATACTTTCTGCACAAACAAAAATCAGTTGGAGTGTCATAAATAATTCGCATCACAAGTTGCGAATTGCATATATATGAATATTGTTTTAACAGACAATTCGCAGCCTGAGCTGCGAATTGTTTGTAAATAAACGAGATAAACATATAATCGAGCTGCGAATTGCTTGCATAATGGGTGATCAGGATGCGAACTGTCCCATTTTTTACATGCACGTTGCACGGATCTGGGAATTATTGAACAAATACCAAAATCAACAATGAACTACCTAATGCACATCTAACATACATAATATTTCTCAGGAAAGTATTAGCATTACATGCAACTAAACTTCTACCCTGCCTTCGACGATAAACCCAGAAACTGAGCAACTATCGTCAGTAGATACTTCATTCCAGTATAAAAAGCAACGCCTATCGTGAATTAACAGAAAAAAGTGGTTCAAATTCGTCAAAAACGCAAAAAAAAGTACACTTTCCACGATAATGCATACCTGTTAAATTTCACCGGTCGGAGAACGAGATTGAAGCTTTCAGAGATGACTTCACGACAACTTTGTCGAACAGAAAGTGTGTAGTTGGAGTGAGTAAAAGACGGTGACCGGTGCGATAGTGTCGAAGGTGCGAACGGTGAGAATCTGTAGGGTTTTTGGGTTTTAGAGAGAGAGTATCACGAAGTCGAACGGTTTTCTGGTGGTTTCTAAAATTAGACTTTTTGTGTTTGTTTAGGGTGATAGGAAGGTGGAAAAAGTGGGTTGGAACTGAAAAATGGGTATATATAGTGGAAGGGTATTTTTGTCCAATTTATTAGTCTGGGTATTAAATAACACTATGTCAAATTTGGGTAGTGCCGGGTAATAAGATAGTTGAGTGAGTATTTTCAGATACTTTTCTCTTAATAATATTTCTATAAATAAACAATACTATTTTTTTTTATAACGTGTCCATATTTTTATTTTTACACGGACTATTTTTTCACTTTTTCTAAAAAAAAATCCAAATCTCGATTCTTCCTCAAATCTGTTATTTATGCACTTTAGAGTAGTTTTTTTTTAACTCATTGATATTTCTAATTTCTTTATGTGAAAATATTAAATAAATAGATGGAAAAATAAAACACAAGAAGAAACGTAAAATGTCACAATTAGTAGTAGGTAGGAGGTGGTTCCAAAAATTGTTAGGTGTAGCCACGAGTTCGACTTGGATGATATATGATATTTACTATGTTACTGTCATTAATTAACTAAGTATTTAGACTCGGATCCGAGACTTTGAATTCAAATCAAACTCTAACAGCTGGTTTTATAGCTATTAAATTTTTGGTTGGTGTACGATGATAAGTATAAAATATATCTTATATAATATAAGAAGCAAATATGAAGGAGGTGATTTATTTAATCGACATTCCAAATCATTTAAAACGTTTCCTTTTATGTACCATTATTATTATTATTACTTTATCGATAAATGGATGGATCCTTGAGAGACAAAGAGAGATTCTATCTGGGAGGATACTTCTTTGGTTATTTTTAGTAGCAAGATAAGTACAAGAGACATGTACTTATATATACTTATTTAGAAGTACGAAAATAACATCAATTACAAATGCCCTTTTATTTTATTTAGGTTTTGGTTAAATCTACTAAAAAAAAATAATAACCTGTCCAACTTTTTGTCAAATTTGAAGCTTACCAACGATGTTTTTTTATCTGCGCTGGGACGGATCTTTCATCCGACGAAAAGATTCTCACTGGATGAATCTAAACAGACGAAAAAGAAAACGTTTTATCCGGCGGATGCGAAACTATCGCGTGAGAAAATTGTCTCTAAAGGAGTAGCCGAGTTAGTTGAGTATGGTATGCTTCTAATCAAAGGTCATAAGTTCGAGTTCCTTTACATATGCTTTCTCGGCTGAGCTTGTCACCTTGTGTGGTTTACCTTCTGGCGTTGGTTTGCAGACTATCACGTCAGATTGAGGGTTTACCCTGTGCGCACTCATTACACTTTGAGTAGCGGCTGTGGGTTCCTTCCGAAAAAAAATCGCGTGAGAAAATTTGCTCCAACAAATGACCGAGATCTAAAATAAAATAATAATAAATAAAAAATCATTCATTTTTGGGCAGCTTAAAGTTTTTTTGTACAGGATTAGACAAAAGCCTTTTATTTATATCCGAGAGATTATTATAATTATGGGTAGAGTTTGGGCATTCGAGGTCACTAGAGTTAAAGAATATTGTTCGTCCTAAAACGTCAATGATATTGATAAGAAGGAATATGGGGAACCTAAGACTCATACAAACGTTTCTTAAATAAAGTGTTCGAAGTTCGAACAAAAGCTTACCAACACATGTGATTCATATTGATTTAACAACCATTCCTTTCAGTTCTGCTTCGTTCTAGAAGAAAAGAAGACTTAGATTCCTTTTATATAAAAATCTAAAATAACGAATAATTTGAAAATAATAATAATTTTATATTTTATAAGTTACAGTGATTTATAAATTATTTTTAATTTGAAATTAAAATTTATAGTTATCTCATCCGAATATTATAATGCGATTGCATAGTATATCAACATTAAATAAATTTAAGGTGAATTTATTTTCTCGTAACATTTCTTATTTTTTCTATAATTCCAAATCTAAAAAATACTCATGATATGTTTTTTTTGGTCTTGAGTTTATTTTTTAATTTATAATTTTGTGTCATTAACTATTCTCAAGCAATAATATCAACAAACACAAGATTGAATCCAATTGAATTCAACATATATGTTTTATTTTATAAATTAAAAACTAAAAACTCTAAATTTTATAAATATTATCCATGGAGAAGGAGGATACTCAAAGCAAAGATTTAATATCGGAGAACATCACACAATCAACCAACAAGGTAATTTAATCTTGTTTTTAAGTTGTATAACTTGAAAATTTTCCTTAGATAAAACCCTTTCATAGCAAATCTCGATTTCTGCAGTTTTTAACGACGAACACCTCATTCTGAGGTAGTATCTCGAATCAGTTGTTTTTTAATAGAACATCTAATTCTGAGATACCACCTCCCAGATGTTCTGTGAAAAAACAACTGATTCCTAGTTATCACCTCAGAATCAGGTGTTCTTTGAAAAAACAATTGATTCCTAGCTACCACCTCGGAATCAGGTGTTCGTTGTTAAAAACTGCAGAAGTCGAGATGGAGTGGCTGATGTTTGGTGGAATTTGGTGGGAAAATGATAGATAAGTTAATGAAACCTTTGAATCTATAGGTGTTTGCTCAAGAACTAAAGAAAATGTTATTTTTGTGAAGGAAGGGTTAATCTTGGAATTTCTTTTATGAAGGAGATATCAACATGAATTTTTTTGGATTTATGGAGGAAATAAAAAATATTATAGGCGAAAGAGCTTCCCCCATAAATTTATTACGGCTAAAAACCCTGGTTAGTCACCGGTGTATGACACGTGTAATATTCCTGCCACTAAGCTTCAATCGTCCCCAAAACTGATCATCGGTCTCCAAAAACGTTGCATAAGTGCCATTGGCGCGTGCAAATGAACCAGAAGCTGACACGTGGCATGGTATAATACCCTGATTCTGTGTACATACAGCCCCCTTACTTTTCTTCCAAATACACCCATGTCCATGTATTTACTGCTTCTAATTAAATTTTTACCTTTTTACCATTTACCCTACCCCAGCCCACCCATTTAGATAATAACCCGACCCGACCCATCTTATTTAAAATCACCCAAATAAAACCCACCCTCCTAATCTCTAACCCATTTAGATAATAACCCGACCCGGCCCATCTTATTCAAACTACCATTACTGGCCAGTGGCTCAAAAACAAAAACATTCTTGGTTCAGATTGTTATCACTTGACAGGCAGTAGATCCCATTCTACAACTCCCACACACCTCAGAGTCAGACACGATGAAGATCTCGCTCAAACTACAAGACGACGATCAAACGAACCAAAATACACTCCTAAAAGCAAAAATACCGGTTTCCATCTTCAACCAACCCTTCACCTCAGCCTTATCCACCGCCGCCGTTTCTTCCAAACCCAATTCCTCTTCCGATCTCTCATTCTCTCTCTCTACCAACTTCCATTCTGGCCCCTCGCTCAAGCTCTCTTACTCACCCACCACTACAACCACCTCTCCCTTCTCCCTATCTCTCAAATCCGGCATCGGTCTCTTTGGCTCTCCACTCGTTTCTCCTCTCATCTTTTCTGCT
Organism: Limnanthes douglasii subsp. nivea; assembly: GCA_036936605.1. Classification (NCBI taxonomy): domain Eukaryota; kingdom Viridiplantae; phylum Streptophyta; class Magnoliopsida; order Brassicales; family Limnanthaceae; genus Limnanthes; species Limnanthes douglasii. The sequence continues at coordinate 189,380,042 of JAUPFV010000003.1, read as the reverse complement.
AATTTCTCGCTATCCCCAATGAATCCCGCTGTCGTCATACCGTCTTTCTCTCTCCACTTCAAACCACAGGTCGGAAACTTCTCTCTCCGTAAAACAACCTCATCAAACCCTACTTTCGGACCTGTTCGTGGGTCTGAATCCCTTGATGGAGCCAATTCTTTATCTGGATCTGTTTCAAATGTCGAGATTGGAAATGGGTTTTTGCAGACTGAAGGGCCAGTAATGGTAGTTTGAATAAGATGGGCCGGGTCGGGTTATTATCTAAATGGGTTAGAGATTAGGAGGGTGGGTTTTATTTGGGTGATTTTAAATAAGATGGGCCGGGTCGGGTTATTATCTAAATGGGTGGGCTGGGGTAGGGTAAATGGTAAAAAGGTAAAAATTTAATTAGAAGCAGTAAATACATGGACAGGGGTGTATTTGAAAGAAAAGTAAGGGGGCTGTATGTACACAGAATCAGGGTATTATACCATGCCACATGTCAGCTTCTGGTTCATTTGCACGCGCCAATGGCACTTATGCAACGTTTTTGGAGACCGATGATCAGTTTTGGGGACGATTGAAGCTTAGTGGCAGGAATATTACACGTGTCATACACCGGTGACTAACCAGGGTTTTTAGCCAATTTATTACTTAAGTTGTAGTTAATGCTTTAAAAAAAAGATCTACACTAAAATTATTACTTTATAATAGTTAGATCATAATTGTAAATCATATATAAAGAGAAAAATATGTGTGATAGTTCTTCATACACTTACATACGAATATCCGTCGTACGGTTGGTTAAAAAGCCTAAAATTTAGAGACATAGTTTTAATGAAGAATTAAGGACGAAATATACAACAATGATTCAGAATCAAGGATACAATAGATTAAGAACAAAACTGAATAAACAAAACTGAAAAAATACAATGTCATCTACATCTTGTAAGTACTTTATTCTGCATTTAGAGATATATTTATATATAAAAAGGATTATGTATTAATATTCAAATTAGGTCTATGCGATATAAACTTGAATCAATTTGTATCAGAGTTTCCTTTTTCAGACCGAATGATAGGATTTGTTCCTAAATCAATCATATAACATGTAATTTTATTTTTAAATAAAGGATCCACATTTTTTTTTTATCATTATATACCAATTGAGTTGGTAGATGTGTGTATCTGGTGTTTGAAATGACATGACTAACTACATTTTAAGAATAAAACATGTTAAGATTTATGTTTTATCAGTTGAGATTATTTTCTGGATGAAAATTAATATTTTTGACTCAATTTGGTATTGTTTTGCGACGAAGAAAATAACACCATTGCAACACACAAAACCAAAGTCAAGTAAGAAGCAAGACAATGATATTTCCCCACGGCAAAACCTGATGTTGCCGCAAGAATAACAGTGTTAGTTGTCGATATTTGTAGAAAACAGTAATTTTTTGAGGTATGCCTTCATACATGGACCAAATGTTATGTTAGAAATTAAGTATTTTTATTGTGTGGTTGTTCAATGTTTATGTTCTATATGGATGTCATGACTCAAGTTGTATTAACTTTGATATGTGAGTTATGAAGAAGACATATCGTCAAAGTGATCATTGTTGGCGAATTACTTAACTCAGGGGTTTGTTGGGTTTATAATTAATAATGGTGCAAGCATCATCAGTCTAAATAAACGTTAATGTATGACATAACTAATCATGAGTAAAAAAAAATTAATTATGAATTGATCATTAAATGTCTAATTAAAATAGTGAAAGCAACCTAAAAGAGGGTTCTTCTAAATTAAGTTGATTAAATTTGGATCAACAATGACTTTTCTCAAACTCATACAAGTGCATGTTAATATATTTTCCTAAATGTATCTTATTAGCTACGCAATGTATGTTTTACATGTTATATCCATATTTAAACAGTGTCTCTAACTTTGTATGTGAATAAATATGTTGTTTGTTATGTGTATTATTGTAATAAAAACCTTTAACCCATTAGGAAATAAACATCTCAATTTAGATGGATTAATTTTTTTCCAATAAAAAAGAACATTAAATATTTGAATTGTCAATATTTTTTACCTTACATTAAGAATTATGAATACCATGCTCCTCGTTGAACATAGTTCTCCTAAGAATAATAAATACTTTGAGGAGTAGTAAAATTCATATAGTTTGTGCTCGATAATCATTAACCAATGAATATATTTGGTACTCTGTATAACTGTCCCGACTGAGATCACCCATGCAATTAAGTTTCTCAATGTAGGTGAGATTTATTTACTATGATTAATAATATGGAAAATAAGATGTTGTTAACTCAAATATCTATCATAAAGTTTCATGGAAAAAATACAATAAGGTAACATATTTTTAGGATGTCAATAATTACCTAGAAGTTAAAGGCAGTAAGATTGGCCTTCCTAAGTACGTTATTGTAAGGTTTGCAATCCTCACACTAACTTCTTATGCTACTTAGGAAGAGTTATATTAAAACAAGAACGTCATCAAGTGCATATGATGAGTTCTCAACAAGGAAAAAACAGAGGAAATAAAGTATGATAGAACACTTGTTAAGGCTTTCGATTATAAAGCAAAGAAACCTAAGGGATCACCTACTGTAGTTTGATGTTATTTTTGAAAAATAATAGGAAATATCAAATTGGAGTGTGAAAAAGTATCAAACTTGTATAAAATCTAACAATAATCTCACAACTCTAATTTGTTTAGAAATTTAGTTTTAGTTGCAAAAACACGTGGTGGATTAACACGGTTGTGACCATCTATATTTTTATTTCTATGCAGGATATGATAAGAAACCAAGGCCTCAATGATGGTTAAAAATCCATATATCAAGTAAAGTGATTTTTTTGTGATTTTTATTTATTATTTTCTAGTGAGCAATTCTTGTACTTAAAATATGTTGGAAGGAATTTGCTATTTTTTCTACACAAGAAACCTTTTGATATTCATGTCTTTTTAGGAATGATCAAATGATTTTTAATTTACATGATATTGTAATAGGAACTAAATATGTAAAAATGAATGATAATTTTTTTTATTAAGTATTATTAAACACCTTAAAAATAATAATGAACATGCGGGTATATGATAAAATAAATTGCAAATCTGGAAACATAGGAAATCTTCGACGCAAGCACTTAGGTCACATATTTAAAGAAATAATGTATACGATTTGTTTTGAAAGGTTAATTAGGTTTATTGAAGTATTTAGTATTCGGTGCTTGCATCAAATGTATCAAACGGAAAACTGACCACAATGAAAAAAATATGCATACAAAGGGAAACAAGTCTTGAAGTTAATACATACTGATAACTGTGCACCATTCCCAAAAACCTAATAAACCAAGGATCAGTAGTTTATCTTATTTATAAAATACTTTTAGCTTAGGATATAAACCTAATAGCTTTTAAGACAGAAGTTAAATTGTTTGGTAAGAGCATTAAGCGCGCAGATCTAACCATAATGTCATTTCTCATTTGTTCATAGAGAAGTGTGGTATAGTTCCTCAAATTGCACTGTCGGGTTCATCCAACATAAAAGGCTTATATAAGATATGAAATTGCATGCTTAAGAATATAATGAGAAGTATGATTTTTCATTCAACTTTACTGTTACGACTTTTGGGAGAGGTAATCAAATGTGTTGTATATATTCTCCATATAGACCCCACAAAAGAGACCATTAGGAACTTACATGAGTGCATATACAAAATTAAACGTAATTGTAAAGATAATGTAAAGAGATATAAAGCACAAATTTTTTACAATAAATTATACTTAGCGTGAAGAGACTGACTTTAAATAGACCTTCGAACCATTTTTGTGAAATACTTAGTTAAGACTATACGATGAAGCCTAAGAAATTTGTAATTGGTGTTCAAATTATGCAAACTTAGAAAATCTATTTATGGCTCAAATAAGCTTCTTGAAAATGGTACCATAAGTTGATTTGAAGTAATAATTTCCTTGGATTTGAGATCAACTTGGTTAGGGGTTGTGTTTATCCAAGGTTTAGTGCGAGTGTGTCTATATCTTTTAGTGTACCTTTATAAACCCCTATTGTAAAAGAAGAATACTTTAGTCTAAGTTAATATCCAAAAAGAACTTTTAGATTGAGGAAATGCAAATGACTATATATGCTTCGGCATTCGGGAGTGTGATGTATGATCAAGTTTGTAGAAGGTCAGTGGTCTTTGTTGGGTTGTTGGGAATGTATATAAGTAATCTTATGGTGGACCACTGGAAATTGGTAAAACATATTCTCCGATATAAGAAAAAAAACGCATATTGACGTATGTGAAGACTGATAACATTGAGATCATTGGGTATTCCGACTCATATTTTGGTAGACTGTATGGCCATATTTTAGAGTACTCCAGGGAGCATATTCTTCTTAGTAAATGTATAACATTATGAAAAAGTGTAAAGCAACACTAGTTTCATTCTCTACTATTGAAGTGGGATATTTTGACCAATCATGCATTGTGGATGTGGAATCACGTCATTGTAAAAGGAATATAAAACTTTAAAAGATTATAATGGGATAATAATTCTATTGTTAGGTAACATGAGCTCGACTAAGTCAAGTATATAGATATCAAATTCCCATATGTTAGAGATAATATATATAGTCGTCAAATTAGTATAAGACACATCAATACGAAACACATCCTAATATATCCTCTTAATAAAGAAATAGTACATACAAATTCAGGAATTCATCATTATGATGGTAGTTGTTTGTTTAAGTGATCTTTGATTTCAATGAGAATTTGTAATTGGTCTCACGATATATTTGTTATTTGGTTGTATACATTTAAGATTATATATATATATATCATTTACATTTTATTAATTTTGCTTATTTATTAAGTATATCTTCATTTAAATATGGTCACTTACAATAGATATATGTAATAAGTTTTCGTATTTATTCTTAACTACAAACCATAATTGATCCATGTAGTTAAATAGAGATGGTAATGTGATTACTATTGCGTCCATTTTCTCATATTGCATTTAAGAAGTAATTAGCATTTTAGCGTTCATCGTTATGTAAATGAATGTTCAAGTTATTTATGAATAATGCATCATTTGGAAACAAATGATGATCCAAGTGGGAGATTGTTGAAAATTTATTGTCTTTATATTCTTAATGACGTATTAGTTATTGTTGATAAAAAGTCCAATTAATAACTAATTAATTAAATAAAATAAATAAGAATTATATAAATAGTTCAATATTTTTATGGGAGTACACTATACCAAATTTAAGTTTTGCGAGATATTGAACTAGAATGTTTGCACTTAAGTCTAACAATAAAGTTTAGTGGCTAATTTGTGAACTATTTACGGAAAGAGTAAAAGATATTGACTAAATAGTTTTCAATAGTCAATATCCAATGATACTTATATATATATATATATATTATAATATACTACACATTATTATAGTGTACTAGAATTTTATTACGATATACTTACGGTACATATATATATATATATATGAGTTTTACTTGTACAGAATTGATAAGTTTATAATAAATCTTTTTCTCGTTTCGACATTGTATCAGAACCATTAGGGTTTCTATAAAAAAAACCTCTAGATGGAAAAAAGAAAAAATATGTCTGATTTGGTTCATGTGATAACGAAAATCACTTAAACAAAAATTGCACAAGTCCAATTATTTAGATTGGAGTAAAACGATCTATATATGTTACGAAGTATAGAAACAGATGATCACTTGACATAATATATTCGTACGGATGCCACAGTCGAAAGTTGGGTACGTGATGATGCTCGCCTTTTTCTACAAATATGAAACATGATCACCATTGAGGTACTCAGTCTTATTAATCATTCTGAGTATGTTAAAGAGTTAATAGAGTATCTAGAATATTTATATGCTGATAAACATAATATTTTGTGTATCTATGACGTTTAAAAAGATTTTAATTGTACTAAAAAACAAGATAAGTCTTACAAAATATTTTACAGGATATTGTCTTCCTCTAATTAGATCATTGATTATGCTACCACAAAAGATATGATATATAATAAATAAGTTTTACTAGTTTTTAAAATACGTATCATTCTAATGTAATATTGGCAGATGTATCATCATCTCGTGTTTTAGGTTCAGGGACTGTCAATCCCACCAAAAATAGTTATTTGACATATGTTTTACATCTCCATCGGTTTCCATTTAACCTTATTTATATTAGCAAACTCACTAAAATACTAAATTGTTTTGTCACATTTTACTTTGATCACTGTTTGTTTCGGATCTTACGATGAATACAATAATTAGTAGAGGGAATGAGAGTCGAGTTCTCTACTATCCTGATAAAGACAATTATAGATCTACTATGTATTCTAGTATCACATCTCCATTTGAAGCATATTATTGTATGAACCATCCATATTTAATCTCTTTAAAACGAATATATCTTAAAATTTAGAATTTGACATCATTAGAGTGTGAGTCATGTCAATTTTCTAAATATTATTGTCTTCCATCATATTCTCGTATAAATAAATGGGTTACATTTCCTTTTGAAATATTCCATTCAGATATTTGGGGACTTTGTCCCATTATTTCTAAAACAGGTTTTAAATATTTTGTTAATTTTTTTTATGATTATTCTGTACATTTACTGCGGAAATTAATACATAATCCAATTTTCCTATTCGTATTATAAGAAATGATAATGGTAAAGAATATTGCTCAACTGTATTTAAATTATTTATGGAAAAAAATGAATGCTTCATCAAACTTCGTGTGTGGACACACCATCTCAAATTAGTGTTATTGAAATAAAAAATAGATATATATATATTAGAGGTTACTCGTGCACTTCTCTTTTAAATGAAAGTACCAAAAATGTTTTGGGCAGATTCAGTTTTCACTGCTTGTTTTTTAACTAATCGTATGTCATCTGCTGTTATTTCAAATAAGATTCCATATTCTATACTTTTCCATCTTTTAGACATAAAAAATGCATTTTTATATGGAAACCTCCAAGAATAAGTTTATATGGAGCAACCATTGGGATTTGTTACTCAGTGGGAGATAGAAAATGTATGTCATTTTTATAAATCATTGAACATATTAAATCAAAGTCCGTGTGCTTGGTTTAGAAAGTTTATTGATGCACTAAATGAATTTGGGTTGAAGAAGAGCAGTTGTTTGATCATTCTATTTTTATAAATATTCTACAAATAAAATTATACTCGTGGTTGTATGTGTTGATGACATCATTATTATTGGGAATGACAGTAATAACATTTTATTGCTTAAGTTTTTTTTTACATTTATAATTTCAAACAAAAGATTTAGGACTATTGAAGTATTTTTTAGGGATTGAAATAACAAGAAGCAAGAAAGGTATTCTTTTATTGCATAGAAAATATTTTCTGGATTTGTTGATGGAAAGAGGAAAGTTATGAGCAAAACGATGTAATACACCAATGGTTTGTAATTGGTAATTACTGAGAGATGACGGCGAATTATTTAGTGATCCAGAAATGTATAATCGATTTGTAGGAAAATTCAATTATCTTACGGTAACTTCACTAGTTATTGCATATTCAGTCAGTGTTGTAAGTGAGTTAATGTCTTTTTCAATAGTTAATCATTGGGAAACACTAAAATATATATTTTGTTATCTTAAATCAGCTATTGGACTAAGATTGTGGTATGTGAGTAATAGTCATACTAATATAAAGTGTTTTGTGGATGCGGAATGGGCTGCATCTAAAGTTCATAGAAGATCAACCACCGGTTACTATGTCTTTGTAGGGGTAATTTGGTATCTTGGTAGAGTAAGAAATAAAATGTTTATGAGGATCGAATGCTAAAGCTGAATATAGAGGTATGAGTCAATCTACTTGTGAGATAGTTCAGATTCTCTAATTGCTAAACGATATTAACATCAATATTATCATGCTTGCAAAGTTATGGTGTGATAATCAAGCGACACTCACATTGCATTTAATCCCATTTTTCAAGAAAGAACAAAACATATTGAAATCGATTGTAATTTTATTTGCAAAAATATTCAACAAAATCTCATTCATACAAGATATGTCAAAATAGGAGAACAACGAGGAGATATATTTACAAAAGCTCTCAATAGATCACAAATTACTTATATATGTAACAAGTTGGGTATGATTAATATATATGCTCCATCTTGAGGGGAAGTGTGATTTCGTTTCAGTATTTTGATTAAATTTGCACTTCAAGTACTTCTGTTCAAGTTCAAGAGGTAATGTTATTATCAAACTACGACAGTTTCAAGTACTTTCGTACAAGCTTGATGAAGAATGTTAACGGAAATAATAAAAGATTTGACTAAATTGTTTTTTATTGTCAATAGTCATTGATACTTTATTATATACATTATTATAGTAGACTAGAATATTATTACGATATATTCACAACCTATATATATATATATATGGCTTTAACTTGTACATAATTGATAAGTTTATAATAAATCTTTTTTTTGCGTTTCAATATAAACAAATATTTAGTCAAATTATGGTCTCTGATCATAACAAAGGAACTCATGGATATGATTGTAATTGTCCTTAAATTAAAAATCTAATTTCAAATCATACATAAAGAAGAAAATAAGTGTAATCTCTCTTCATTCACTTATATACGATTTATGTTGTGCTACTGGTTAGAAGACCTAAAAATTGGAAACATATCTTCAACCAAAATCTTCAATTAGGAACATAACATAAGTAGTGAGTCATAATTAATAATACACCAAATCAAGAATGAAACTGAAGAAAGACGATCTCGTCTTGAAGAAAAAAAATACGATTTTATCTACATCCTGTAAGTACTTCATTCCATATCTAAGGATATATTCAAATCTAGAAGTAATTATGTATTAATATTTATATTAGGATTTTTGCAATATGAACTCATATATATAGTACTGGTGAGGTTAATTTTCGTCTGAGGGTAAATTTGTAATCTGTTCAGAGTTTTGTGGAAGTTTATGGGTGTTTAATATTTTGAGTAGAGAGTAAAGGGAGAATTAAGCAGCCTAGTTGTATTTAATTTTCATTACCCACATTTAATGCAGGTGGTTGGGTATTTATACCCTTACATTTGGGCCATATGGGTTTTCGGGTCATGTTTAATGGACCCGGGTCATGTTCAAAGACCCATGAGCTCTTGGTAGGAGAGCAAGCAGCTTAGTCAAGAAGTGTTTAGGTTTTTAAGTACTTTAGTCATAGTTCGAACAGTTCAATGAGCCAAGTTGTTCGAACTGCCCTGTCTGGTCCAGTGATCTCAGTCCGAAATGTCCTCGTCCGGAGTGGTAGCAGCATTCGGACTCATCAAGTACTATCTAAAATATTAACAATATTATATTATTAAAATATAATAAAATAATCATTTTTATTGATTTATTAATATATGAATAAATTGATATTTTTTTATAAGTTAAAGCGTTAAATATATATGAAAAAGTTTCATACAAGTACATAGAGAATACCAAGTGAGCAACATGAAAACTAAAGAAAAAGTATAACAATCCAGAAAGAGAATTCAAAAAAAGTATAGAATGAGAACCCAAGTGGTGCGCCTTTTAAACTAACATGACAAAAAACCTAACGAAGCAAAATATACATGAGTGAGTAAGTAATCAAAGATTCATATGATCCATGAGCTAATTTAAACAATCTAAAAATGAAACGGTAATTTCATAAAATATATATAAGTTAGGGCCAAGTATAAGCGTTATAGTGAGAAAACTTTGGTACAAAGAATTCTGAACTGGAGGTTGGAAAGAAAACGGGTGAAATCACAGAGGCGAGAGCGACACAATAGACAAACGTTTAGGATTTCCTCTCCCGTCAAATATGGTAAAATACGGTATCAAAACATGAACGTAATAAATGGAAGAGATGAAACGGAGGCGAGTTTGTAGTCTCTCATAACCAGCTAGGCCAATCATGACTATTAAATGCAAACCGAGCTTTATGATTACAATTCCATATATATTAAGTGAAAATACATTTATAAAAGATATGATTAATGAATCAACATAGGAATAGCATATGACACAGTCGAGATGAAAGTTTAGGCTCCAAGTAATCAGCATATATCGAGTAAACAACTTGTCATGAATGTCGAGCTAAATAATAAATGAGTGACAAAGTGTATTTAATTTATGCAATATCAACCTAGCCCACGTGACATAAAGATTGAACGTACATATGGCATAGTAAGTATCATTAATGGTAAAATTTACTTTCCCACTTTTAACGATATAATAATGGACTCGTTACAATTAATACTTGAGGGTTGGTGAGCAGGAAAATTAGGTATGGGCATTCGGTTCTTCGGTTCGATTCGGTTCTTTCGGTTCTCGATTCTTTCGGTTCTTTAGAACTAGTACCCATTTAGGAACCGATTAAAATTCGGTTTGGTTTGGTTCTGTTCTTGGTTCTTTCGGTTCCTTAAAACTAGTACCCATTTAGGAACTGATTAAAATTCGGTTCGGTTCGGTTCTTCTCGGTTCGGTTACATTCGGTTACATTCGGGTTTCGGTTCCAAATAGTTACTTTCTAACCATTCAAATAGGGCAAAGTAGAAAAGGTGAACGCCACCTGAGCCCCCGAAGCCTTCATCTCATGGACATACCAATGAAGCGCCATAGAGATTGGTCAACTCATTGAAGACCCTCACATGTAGAATGAATATAGAGGACCATTAAACTTGACCCACAAAGAGGCCAAACTTAATTAGCTGAAGTTCAAATAATTCATTCAGACCCTATGTAATGAGGTTGAAGGAGTTAAAATCACCTTGGTGGAAAGTTATTAGATCATCAAAGATACAGAGGTGAAGAATTTAAAGATTTTAACATTTTAAGTAGAATTTGAATTTCCTATCGCTATTTGTTTCCTTCATGATACTGTAAAAGACTTGAATTACTAAGACGAATAAGAAGGAAGAAAAATGATCCGATAGTCAGACATTGTTCCCACCACGATTATTTTCATGACCATCATTAATGTTTACTATATATGAGAGGTGTAGATACATTGAATAGTCTATGTAATCATCTTATCTTGAATGTTCATGGTAAAAATAATATCAAGAATTAGGTGCTAACAAAATGTGTCAAATTTTTTATAGGATCGATTTTAAGTGAGAGCCTCAGATCTTTACAATTAATTTGGTAGTCCTTAAATATTTCTTGAAAGATGATGATGTTGTCAAAAATATTATGATCAAAGACGAAACAGGATTGAGATTTTTCTACTAGGTAAGGAAATGACTCTTTGATTCTGTTATCCATGATTTTACAATGATCTTATATATCATGTTGCAATATTCAATACGTCTAAAATCCACTACGATAAAAGAAAAGTCCATTTTAGGAATAAGAAAAATTAAAGTGGAACTCCACGAAGGTTCTAACTGTCCAGAGTTGAAGAAATTGATGAACCCTTCAAAAAGATCCTTACCAATAACATTGCCGGAATACTTGGAAAAAAATCATGTTGAAGCCATCATGTCTCGAGGTTTTGTTTCTATCGATACTAATATAGCATTTTCTGTTCTAGCACGTTACAAATGAATCATGAAAATCTTATAATGCATATTGATTTTATTATGTATAAAAGCAAAGACCCGCAAGAGCCTTTCGGTAACCAGGAGGGTATATGGTCCAAATATATTTGAGAAGTAACACGCAAAGACATTTTCAACCCCGCGTGAAAAGTAAGGTCTCACTGAATATTAGAAATATAAAATATTATATTCCATAATATATGAATTTGGATACTATTATGGAAGAATTTTGTATTACGGTCTCCGATTTTGAGCCATGATTTTTTAGATTTTTGTTTGAAGAATTATTCAGTTTTCCTGAAGAAGATAAAAGAGAAGAAAGTCTCAATTTTTTAGAGATGAGAAGAGGGTTCAACGCAAAGAGGGATTGGAAAGAGAAGATGACATTTTGGGCGTTGGTCACCCGAGAGCTAATATCACTAAACTCCCGATGATTTAGATCGTGAAGGGAATATTGAAGTTGAGTTAGTTCTTAAGAAACTAACTAGCGGAGAGAATTTTGTTGAATTTAGCATGCGACTAACACATGTTGAAAAATATGAAGGGTTTTTTTTTTATGCTGGGCCGACGAGGCTTAAATATTAGGTGATAGTGGTGTGTCCCGAAGTGCGAGGAAAGCCAAAATGGGCAAAGGACATAGGGAAAATCTTAGTCATTATTGATTAGGATATGATAATGTTAGATGGATCCTGATACACTCTCCCTACACTTGCTGTCAAATGATTCAACCACAAGCACCCATCTACACTGAGCTTAACCTATACACGTGGCTTCGTCCATTTTATCAATGTATTTTCTGACGAAACTATAAGTCCTTTGTTAACATCTTTTCTCCAAGCTCAGATTTAATCTTTGGTCCTGTTCTGAATCATAGCCACAGTTTATGCTATAGAATTTTGTCTCGCATTTGGTTCAAAAATCGCGTTATTCATATCCAACCATATATGTCATACTATGGCCAATCAGATAGTTGAATTTTCTAGGCTTTTGGATTTTCCCCGACAATTTAATAATTTGCTCCATCATCTATAATCTCTTACAACTGTTCATTCATTTCCTCGTGTGCAAATAAAATTTGTTCGATGCCTACCTTGAAAAACTGACGCTATTTTAGTAGGTGCTACATAGTGCGTCATTCTCTCAATGATCCTTCTTAAATTGACCCTCCATAATTTTCAAACATTTTTGTACATCTCACAATCTCAGACAAGTGAATAGCATTCTTTGTTTGACAACCTTCATCCATAATCCATTATCGTTTTGTAGGATTCTCCATCCCAGTTTAGTCAGGGATGGTTTGTTGAATTTTTTTGTACCTCGAAATCCTAATCTCCTTTTCTTTTTTGGTCTACACATTTTCTCTCATGCCACCCAATACATCTTCCGACTCTCATAAGATGAACCCCGAACGAAATTTCTAATAATTCGATTGACTTCATTACACACGTGTACCGATAACTTCATTATCCACGTACAATAAGTTGAGATCCCATTTAAATCGATTATGCCAGAGTTATCTGACCCGCTAGAGAAAGATATTACGTTTTTTATTTCGATAATTTTTCCTTCACCTTCATCGTAATATGCCGAAAACATTATCTCGAAAATCGATAAAAAAAATCGAAAATATTCAGCATATCCAAAAAAATAAAAATAAAAATTCAATAAAAATAATATAATTTTTAAGTTCTAAACAACTGCATGACTACATTATTGTGGAGCCGAACTGTAACGAAATAATAGCAATATATATCCAATAAATTTAGATTTTACTCACAAATATTAATGTGTTTCTTAAGAATTCGCAATACAAAGTAATTTATTGAAAAGTTAGATTAGTTCACCTAATATGGTGGTTGATGAGAGTGTCTATCAATCTAATCCACTAAATGCACTTGAATTTTATCTGTTGCGTCTAATGTTGCACTGATTTTAATTAGTTTTTCTCACAGGTAGGTAGGTATACTTTCTCACGAGTTAGTTCTGGTCACTTAGCTCTAATCCACTTGCTTAATTAAAATAGAGGGAGATAAAAATGGCTTTGCAGGACTTTTGAACTTTTAAAAGGTGGCGGGTCTTCATTATATTAAGGCATATCATAAATTATTTTTCAAAATCGTAAAGCCTTGTAATAATTTAAGAATTTAATTGATTAGTTGATTAATTTATTTGCTTACTAGGACCGCCAAATCCAGTTCTAATTATTTGTTATTTTTTACTTTAAATGCTAGAAATGAATAATAAAATGAAAAAAACTTAAATATGAAATAGTTTGAGAAAAAAAATATTTTTATGATTTTGATACTTTTGTATATTTTTTTATAATTTCTTTTTTGAATAATCAACATAATTTTAAAAATTACCGTTTTTGAAATAGTTGTGGAAAACAATTTTATTTTGTACGGATATATTATTTTATTTAAATTATATATTATTAATTTTGTTATTTTAAGATTCCTACTACCGCTCTGCATTTATTTTCAAACAATCAAAATTTACTTATCTTATCTTCATTAATATTTACGTATAAAATAAATATATTTTTAAATTTAAATATCATCTTATTATAAAAATAATAAAAAAAATTCAGAAAAAAGATTATGAAAGCAACAATTTTACATAAGTAAATTGTTTCACTTTTGTTATTTACTGTTAGAACATTTGTTCATCTTATTCATTTAAAAATTATATTTACATAGACTCAGATGTCATATCACTTTTAAATTCCCATAAAATTTTATTCTTAATAATAAGGTGACAGGCTCAACCGAGAAAGCGTATGTAAATGGACTCAAACTCATGATTTTTGGTCACAAGCATGCTTTACTCAACAAACTCGGCTACCCCTTGGGGCTCAATAAAGAAACATACTTGTACATGAGACGATATGATTATATACTGAATTCACTGTCTTATTATTCATATCAAATACTAATACGTCTAATCTTCTCAATATGTATCGTTGATTGCTTTATCCAATGGTCTTTGACTATCATAACAAATATGAATTGCTTTTTTAAATTTAATGGTATCTTTTTAGCAATAAATCTTTAAACAATTTTGTTTATTTTTTCAGTTACGACCAACACTATAAATTCTGATTTCATAAATTTTTTTAACTTTTAAAAACAACAACATCCACAAAAGAAAACACTCACCTCAAAGTTGATATTGTATTAGCTAGACTAGTTATCCAATTCTTATTTGCATAATCCTCAAGCACTTCGAGAAACTAAACACATTTCAGTATTTTATAAATACTTAATAATTGTTATGTATTGCAGTGTTCTATTATTTGGTTGTTAGTAAACTGAATCAAATTTATAGTTGCAAACAAAATATCTACACTAGTATACAAAGCCACATACATGAGGCTTTCTATAATACCAGCGTATTCTAAGTGACTCACGATCGTCTATTATTTTTCAAAAAAATTAAAATATAATTTAATAGTGTATATCATCTTTGAACTCATGATGACTAAAAGTTTCAAGCACATTTTTAATGTTGTGAGGTTGATTTATGAAGTGACTTTCCACTATTTTGAATTACTTTTATTTCTAGAATAATGTTATTTTTTCTAGTATCCTTCATCTTGAAAGTATAATATTAATTTGTTCGTCTCTAAAATCACTCGTATGTTACTGCTAGAATAAGTAAGCCATACACATGTAGGTAAAAAATGAGCATCGTATCACTGAGGACTATAGAGGACACTAATGTATAATTGTTTATAATGTCTTATTGTCTTAAACCCGTTAAATACAAAAATATGAGAAATTTTTCATACATTTTATGAGGAAATTATTTTAAAACATATAATAATATAAGAAGCCAACACACTTTTGATTCATTACTCTCAAGCACAAATCTCAAACTATTTCATGTAAACCACATTTTTTTAAAGATTCATTTAAAAAGCTTTTTTTAACATCCATTTGATGAATAGTAAGATTATACACCGATTTAATAGAAGATATTATTATTATTCTTATTATTATGTCATGATTCTCACAACTGAAGCATACTGTCAAAATACTTCATTTTCTTTGCTGAAATACTTTGACAACAAAAATGATATAAAATGTTTTTATGATTTCGTTTATATGATATTTTTTTTGAATTCCATACTATATCTAAATGGGCTCGAACCATAAGATAAATCAAATAATACACATGTGTTGCTAGATAAAACTGATTATATGTAATTGTTTACAGTATTTTACCAAAATAAAAAATATCGAAAAGTAATAAGCATTTTTAAGTTTTAGGGACGACTCCTAAAAACAACATCATAAAATAATTATGCATAATTTCTTCATAACTTTCTCCACAAGTTCAACAAGATATCTTTTAGGGATCTATCTCATCATAATAATTAGAAAACCGTTCGTCCTAAGACAAAAAAAAAAAACTTCAACGTGTTTAATAGGAATAAACAACAAATAAAAAATGCAGAATAAAACTGAGCACACTTGACAATATTTAATATGGTTCAGATTGTGGAAATAATACTACGTCTACGAGCAATATTTATACATTTATCATTAAAAAAGTTAGAAAAAAACTCTTCAAATGATCAATCAGTCCATGTTACAAAAATCTCACAGTTTACAAATATAATGTGATTCACAGAACTCTCTATTTCTTGTTTATATTTTACCACCGTTCATTCTCTACAAGAATAAGACTATCTATTTTATAGAATACACAGACTTGTCGATCAACTTCTCGTTCTATCACCTTTTGAAATCCCATATTACATTTCCTATTTATAGACTTCACAAGCAAATCCATAGCTTCACTTCTAAATAAAAAAATTAGATAAAACCCTAATAATTCAAACACTCTAGATTAAATCATTTCAATCAACGACTGTAATAAATCTATAATATAATAGATACTAGATTAAATCGTGTTCATCAACGGTTATAATAAATCCATAATGCAATAAACACTTTCGAGTAAACCTCTTAATCAACGGCTGAGATTAGAATTATATTTAGAAAGCCCATAAGATATAAATATAGTTCATTAGGAAAAAAATATTTCAGTAGCTTCAGCAGACTGCTTCAGCCCATCTCTCAGGCCACATGCTTTGGTATGGATCTTTTGCCATATGCTTTAGCTCAGACCTTTGGCCACAGTCTTCAATATAGTCTAAACTTTCAGCTTAATAGCCATAAGTCTCGAGAGCTTATCGCAAACCATTGTTTCCAGTAGACGTCTCCGCTTCTAAGTGCCTTGGTCAGAGCACTTGGTCAGAGCATTTAAAAGATTTTCCTTGGTCAGAGCACTTTATGCAGTTCTTGAGCTTTAAGATTGAAAGTACCTTGGTCAGAGCATTTAAAAGATTTTCCTCGTTAGCAATCTTAGAAACCTTCACTTGCACTCTTTCCAACATGTCTCGGGTGAGGTGCATTTTCATATCTACATGTTAGGTCCCTCGTGGAACTTTTGATTTTTCATTAAATGAAGAGCACTAGTATTATCACAAAATATAATCACCTTTTGCTTTATACGAGTGATTTCACTCAGCAATTTGTTCATTCAGATATTTGAATTTCGTAGATGACAGCGTAACAATCTTTTGTATGCAAGACTTGTAGCTAGCACTCATCCTTTACATTGAGCGTATGACCCGATATAAAATTCTTTGTTTCAAGGAAGCCTGAATAATCAGAGTTCATATACCTCTAAATATTATATTACTAATATCCTTTGATTATAACAAAACCTATAACAGCCAAACCCTGCAACTATTTCATGAGCCATTTGAGTGCATGTCAATGCAATTTTCCCAGATTTGATATGAATCTACTCAAAACACTTACGACGTAAGCAAGATCAACTCGTGAAAATCATAACATATATAGTGCTACCAATAACATTGACATTAGGTATCCTTAATATATAGTATTTTTTATTCTGCAGCTTCGGTTGGTGTTTGAGTGGCACTAAGTTTGATTTGCGCACTAATAAGAGTTCCAACCTATTTAGATTTAGAAATAAAGAAATTCTTTAGCACCTTCTGTATAGGTTCTTGTTGAGATAAAAATAAATACCCATTCGACATGTTCCTCCTAATATTAACACCTAATATCATTGTAGATGGCATATCATTTATCTCAAACTCTTCTTGTAGATGATTTTTTACCCTTTTACTATACTTCATATATTTCCACTTATTAGTATGTCATCCAAATACAACAATAATATAACTTATCTCTCAATTTGTGTTTCCTTATTCCAATAAACACATTTGTCATATGAGCTTTGACGGTACCTGATGGATCTTATAAGAGAATCAAATATTCTATTACATTGCCTTAACGACTGTTTAGGCCTGTACAAAGCTTTCTTCAACAAACACACATCACAATATTTTCTTTTTTTCAAACCTTTTCGATTGATAAATGTAAATTATATCTTCTAATTTTCCATTTATAAAGGTTGTAGTAACAATAATTTGATTTAAATATATATATATATATATATATATATATATATATATATATATATATATATATATATATTAATCATGGAAAATATTAACAATAAAACGTTCATCAAAGTTTATTTCACAACCAATTAAAATATGTCATTAAAATCAACACCTTCGTTTTGAGTAAATCCTTTTGCCACAAGCCTAGCCTTGTATTTTTGGTAGCTCAATACCCGGATTACATGACTTCCTCTTGAATATCCACTTACTTATAACCAATTTTTGACCATTTGGCTGCTTTATAGGAATCTAGATGTTCATCTTATTGACAGATTTCAGGTCTTCCCTCATGGTTGTAAGTCATATTAATTTACCATTTCTCTTAATGAAACCATGTTTGATTTATGGTTCAGGAACATCTCATTGAATTTCAATAGATAAAGCATAATTAATTACATCGACAAAACCATAAATTTGGGGTTGTTTGCTTTGTCTTTATGTTCTATCCATAACCAATTGATACCTATCAAGCTCATGTTTCTCTCAAATATGATCATATGAAGGCCCTGGGACACCATATTCTCAGTCATCTTCAAACTCATGAAGTGGTTGAACTTAATTTGTATAAGTCAAAATTAGACTGGTTCTTAAATAATCTTCGGCGAAAACATCTCCAATTTTAATCTCTAGATCAAACTCGTCATCAACTTCACATCTCTTCTCAGAAGTACTTGGTTGTGTTTCAATATCCATTTTAATGGCATGTCCTCCTCATTTAAAACCGCGTCTCTGCTTATCATAGCGTTCTGGCATCCATGTTCGAAAGACACCACAACCTATACTCTTTTACTCCTTCTGGATAGCCGAGGTACAAACATTTTTGTATTCTTGGCTGAATATTTTCTTGCTTCACATGTGCGTAGGAAATAAATCTGAACACTCTCAAATATTCCAACTTAATTTCTCTCAATTCCAATAACTTTAAGGACAAACTAATTTAAGAGCTATAGATGGACTCATGTTGATGATATATGCAGCCGTAGTCATGGATTCTCCCCAAAACCTTTGACTAATTTCCAGCTGTTTGAAGCATACACCTAACCATTTCCATGAAGGTTCAATTCGTTCTTTAGAAAGTTTATTATGTTGGGGATTCCTACTCACGGTCAGTATCTAGCAATGCCAAGATTTGTACAATAGTTAATGAACTCCTTAATCATATATTCCAAGCCATTATAAGTTTGAAACTTATTCATGACTTTCCTTTTTTGATACCCTACCAATGTCTTACAGTTCACAAAATAATAAAAGCTTATTCCTTGGTCTTTAAAAGTATAATTCATACTTTTCTGTAATAATCATCTAAGAATGATATAAAATACCTTGCACCACCTATTGTAGATTCACATGCTGGACCCTACAGGTCTGAGTGAACATAATCAAGCACTTTATTGGTTGTATGGTTGATGGGCAGAAACTTTAATCTCTTGCTCTTACCCAATACATAACTTTCAAAAAATCTCAATTTTTAACCGTGGTACCATATTACATCCCATGTTTACTTAGTTCACGAAGTCTTTTCTCACTTAAATGTCCTAGCTGAAGATGTCATAACCTGGTTGAATCTTAATCTGCACTAGATACTTCTCCTACCGCTATAGAGAACTTAAGAACTAACACACCATTAGTCTTATAGGATTTTATAACAACAAACGAGTCTTAGAAAACCTTAACTCTATCATCTTCAACTTTATAGGTAAACCCCTCATCATCATACATCTTAATAAAAAGAATATTATGTTTAACTTCTAATTATACCTTACATTGTTAACATATCTCTCAAGTCACGTAGACAACTTGAGCCACACATTTTCAATCCTTTTAAAATCTTAGGATTCATCATTCCCGATGATGACTCTTCCACGATAAAAAATTCTCAGATCTTTAAACCAATTCTTATTGGAAGTCATATGTAATGACATATCCGAATCCAGCACCCATTTATTTTGGTATCTGCAAGAATAAGAAGTTATTAACCATAATTTTACTCACAATCACCAGACACAATTCCAACATCTTGCTTTGATATTCAGATAAATGCTTCTGTTTCTTATCTATGGGAAATTTATATTGATATGTCATTTAATCTTGTATACCCAACACGTCACTATAGAAACAACTGCAAGCCCTCTTGACTTAGACCGAGAATTTCCTCTCTTTTTACTCGAATCTTTCTTTCATGTCCTACCACTAACATTCAGTCTATGCACTTCAGCATGACCCGTAACAATATTATTCATTTAAAGATATTTAGAGGCGATTTTCACTTTAGTCTTCGTAAGGGAGTCTTTTACGTATATCATGGTATCCATAAAGTGTTCGTACTATTTTTAAAAGGAGCTTAGGAAAATGACTGATTGGTCATCTTCCTCAATCTTTACACTAACTGTATTCAAGTCAAGTATGATTATGTTGTAATAGTTTAGGTATTTTTAAATATCTTTATTATTATCTATACACAATGTGTAAATATGTTTCTTGAGAAAACATTTGTTCACCGAGGATTTCTTCATCTAAATTATCTATAATAGATTCTATATCCCCATCTTCGTACTCTCTTCAAATACCTCACACAACACTTCATCTCCCAATCTCAGTATTAGGGCAGTATGAGCTCTAGAAAGTACAATATCAACATGTGTAAAAATTTTATCGATAAAGCGAATCCATTTGTATTAGGGAAGCCTTAAACTTTCTTCAGAGGATTAAGTCGTTTGACTCATTAAATTATATTGAGATAAACTTCACCAAATTATCTTTCTTAAATTTTCGGTTTCCAGATGAGATTTGTATCTCCAACCTTCAGAGCACCGATCAATGTACGTATTTTGTCTATTGATCCACGCTTACCACATCACTTATTCGGTATTTGTTCATTATTAGAATTTTTTTTAACATGTTTAAAATAATGTAAAAGAATACTAAGTACACAATAAATTATTTAATCTGGTTCAGAATCTGGAAATAATCCTAGGTCCATAGAGAACAAATACTTTGATTTAATTATCAAGAAGGTTACAAGATTATCTTCAAACATGAAGGGCTCAATAGTTATCTATTACACAACTCTTATAGATTACAAACATAACGTGATTCACATAATTCTCGCTTCAATGTTTATCTCTCACTTTCACTCTCTAAAAGAATCAGACTCTTTGTTTTATAAAATATAGAGACTAACCGATTAGCTTCTTGAACCATCGCTCTTTGAAGCCTTGTTTTGATTTCCTATTTATAGAATTAATAAGAAATGTCTAGCTTCAATTCATATTAGACAATTATGATAAAACTCTAATACTCCATACTCTCCAAATTACATCATTTCAATCAACGACTATAATAATTCTTCAATCCAATAAATGCTCCAGATTAAATTATTTTAATCAACGACTATAATAAAGCATTGATACAGTAGCCACTTGAGATTAAATCTCTTAATCAACGAGTGAGATTATAATGATACTTAAAAAGCCCATTAAGAAGAATCCCAGTTCCAGAATGAAATTTTTTTAGTGTTTCAGTTGCTCGACAGACTACTTCGGCCCAGTTCTCCGACCACATATTTTGGTATAGCTCTTCCACCACATGCTTTAGCCAAATTATTCAATGATAGTCTTCAACACAGTCTACGATTTCGACTCAATAACCATACATCTCCGTAGCTTGTCATAACCCTAAGTTTCCAGTAAACGTCTTCGATTCTAATTTTTTGCATACGTTCCACCATCAGAGTTTCAATAGTTCCTGCCTATACATGTCTTCGATTGATCCTTCATCCGTCCATGTAGTCCTTCGACAGTATCTCCGTTTACTTGTTACTTCTAGGGTGCACCTAATACTTTCTCTTTGACTTTTACATAACTCGGTTACTCTTCAACCTCAAGTGTTTCTTTTAAAACCATTTTCTTATTTTTTATTACGAATTGAATCTTGATATCATTATATAATATGGAATAAAAATAACCTCCATTCTCTAGATTCGAACAAAATATTAGCCTTCAAATCTAGTATAAGATTTGTCATTTTCATAATTTTAATATTATTAGATCCACGTTCTTGAAAGAAGCAAGAAATCTCCAGATCCTAATTACTTATAACTACAAAAAAAAACTTATTAACTTATAACTACTAATTAAGTTATTTAATTAGGTTATATTAATTATGATATTTTATCTTCTATAATTTTAATTACCATAATATAATGCATTTTAATTATAAGTCTTGACCATATAAAATTGATAAAAGATATTAACAAATTCTAAACTTTTATTATTGGTGAATAAAAAATAATATATATATGAAAAAAAGTTAAAAAGAGAAAATAAAATTATTTTGATTATTTTGTTTTATTTTAGTTTGAGTGTTGCATAATAAATGTAGAGGTCAAACTACGATTTTTCGTTTTCATTTCATAATCCGATAAAGATCGATTATATATTAAGGTTAATAAAATTTATTTTTGGTAGTTATAGAGAATTGTGATCTGTATTTATAAATCATAGCTATAAATAGTTTGAATCCTAACATCGACATCTAATTTTATCAAAGTTAATATTATTTTTCTCTCTTAAAATTATTGTTATTCTAATATTTGTAATTCCATCCAATTCAACCTTATTATTCAAATTCATTCTCGACTTTGTCTCTTCAAAATTAAGATTATATCCTTTATAATCCTTTCGATACGAGCTATCAAATTGAATTTAAATTATCAACTTGGAATTATTTGGAATTTTTCTAAAGATGGTTTCTTCTCTACTAAAGACACTTATAATTTCATCAGAAATAAAAAAAAGAGTCAAACATCTATAAACATATTTGGAACTTAATCAATCCTAAAGACTTTTATTTCCTTGTTTGGAGGATTTTAATTTCTTTGATCCTTGTTGATTCTATTCTAAAGAAAAAATATTTAACATTGTGTTTAAATGTCAAATATGTAACAATTTAGAGTCCATTAATCACTTGTTTATTTCGTATAACATTGCTTTGGGAACTTGGTTTTACTTTGCTAGCTTATTGTATTAGAATAGATAAATTTATGATCATCACCCATATTCTTAAAAATTGATTTTGGTCCTCTAAAAAGTAGCCACATATTAGAACTATTCTTCATGTTATAGTTTGTTGGGTGTTATGGAAAAATAAGAATTATACCAAATTTAACAACCAAATTCATATTGTTAATTCTACTATGAACTACATTAAAACTATTATTAGTAGGCTAGATCATGCTAACCTTCTTAACAAAATTCATTGGCAAAATGACCTTAAAAGTGCATTATAAATAGGTTGTATTAATCATCTCAATAAGAATAGTACTACTAGCATCGGTGCATGGTTTCCTCCTATTAATAATAGATTGAAATTAAACATTGATCGCTCTTGTTTAAGTGACAGGTAAGTAAGTGAGGGTGGCCTGCTTCGAGACTGTATGGGTGAAATCATAGTTGGTTTCTGTAAAAACTATGGTAAGCTTACCTTTTTTCTTACTGAGACTAAAACTCTCATTAATGGCCTTAATCTTTGTAGCTCTTTAGGTGTAACAAACTTAGATATATAAACATATTCTAAGACCTTAGTTGAGCTTATAACTAAGGGAAAATATCCTTTAACTCTTGACCCTCTTCTTAATATTTGTAGGATCCTATTTAAGTCTAACATGGTTCTGCCCTATATCAATCGAAATCAGAACTTGGCAGTTGATTGTCTTGTCAAGTGGAGGCAGAAGTGTAAGATGAGACTCGAATTTATTAAAGATCAAGTCCATATCCCTCTTAAGACCATTTCTTTACTGGAAAGTTTAAGAATTTTCTATAGTATTGTGAATAATTAGGTTGTTGTTTCTTTATAACCTTATTGCGTGTTCTAACAATGGAGCATGTACTGCCTGACTATTATTTTTTCAATTTCAGGATTAGGTTTATAATGGAATCAATAGATAAAGACACTCTCGAGCTGGATTTTATCCCATCATATTGATTAAGGGATTACTTGATAATTCTAATCAATCTCGAGCTTCTTTAGGCTTCTTGCAATTCTTCAACTCCTTAATCTTATTTCGTCAAGCTTCATCTATGATTCAAGGTTTTTTTTTATTTCCTTCGAACCCATCAAGCTATCTCATCACGGCATTTAGAGCTGCTCTCAAAGCTCCTTTCTTGATTCCAAAAGAAAAAAACGATTTAGGTCTAACTGAAATCCGAAGATAAGGAAAAATTAAAATTGTATATCATCCAAAATTCTTCGATTAAATTCATTTATGGAGAATTTCAGTCAATTATCAATAGAATATATCAAATTGTAGTTTTAATCTCAAGCCTCAATTGAAACAAGAAGATTACCTACTTGCCCCCAAGGGGGTAGCCGAGTTGGTTGAGTATGGCATTCTTATGACCAAAAGGTCATGAGTTCGAGTCCCTCTACATACGCTTTCTCGGCTGAGCCTGTCACCTTGTGTGGTTTACCTTCTGGCGTTGGTTTGCAGGCTATCGTGTCAGACTGAGGGTTTATCATGTGTGCACTCATTGCACTCTGAGTAGCTGCTGCGGGTTCCCTCCGAAAAAAAGAAAATTACCTACCATTTTCTAGGATCCTAACACTTATTCAATCTCTGAAATTTATTTCTTCAATTTCATATTTAGTTTAAA
Organism: Limnanthes douglasii subsp. nivea; assembly: GCA_036936605.1. Lineage (NCBI taxonomy): Eukaryota > Viridiplantae > Streptophyta > Magnoliopsida > Brassicales > Limnanthaceae > Limnanthes > Limnanthes douglasii. Next base: position 189,355,267 of record JAUPFV010000003.1, on the reverse strand, counting down.
GTTTCCTTGATCGACTTCTACTTCGTCTAGATAGCTCGTTTGGAGCTAATAGAACTGCTATCAATTTTTTAAAATTTGACTCTGAATTGGTGATTCTAAAAAAAAAGTTTAATCCAAAATTAAATTTCAATTATTATATAAATCCAACTCATCCCTTTCGATTTGGACTACTGGCCTATTTTATTAACCAATATTCTATTTCCTAAAAAAACAAAAAAAAAGATCTATAATTCGAATAAGAAGAAAATCTCTAATTCGAATCCAAACCGTATGGTAATTATTCAGATTCATTTTGTGATATAATTGTGCGTTTTCCGCGTTTATCTAAGATTTGAACAATTTATAGATGAGGTATTTAAAATACTAAACGAATCAAAAAGTTATCCTGAATTCCGAAATTTAAACTCAACGAAAATAATTTAACTCGGAAACAGAAACGTGATAAAAATTGGACGGTGCAAAAGAGACACGTGAAGCGAAACTATTAAGAAAGGGAGATAAAGAAGACTATTATTGAGGAAGACAATGGACCATGACTAAAAAATAAAGTGGGTTTGTTTAGGTGGTGAGTCCATTGAACTTGATAACAAATATGTTAATGCATGAACTAAAGTTTTGTTTTCGTGGATGTCTATATCCACTTCATTTGACGACCGCAATCCTCAAATTCATATTCTTGTGGCCGTATTGTATATGGATAATTAGGTTGAACAAACGAAGTCTAAAATCTATCTGAAAATTAAATTAAAACTGAAACACAAATATTGAAAAAGATAAAGCGCCATAAAACATTTTTTTAAAGATTAGTTTGCGTCAAATAATTTGAATTGCATATAATAATTATATTGTTATAGAAAAAATATATAAAAATAAATGGTTCTTATAATTACAAAAAGTATATTTGAACGAATCAAAATAATAGAGAGAATATGTTTAAAAATAATATCTAGTTAAAACAACTGTAATTAAGTTAGACTACAAATCTAGCGAGCAACAATTACAAATATAATGTAGCGAGCAGCAATTACAAATCTAGCGAGTATGAGCATGCATAATCAGAGTCAACATACTCAATCAACACCATATCAGTTGTATCGTTCTGATTGTAACACAATCATACAATAACCAAAATCTTCAAGTATCTTATGTTGGAATATATTTATTTAATATATTTATAGACTAACAATAATTTGGACCGACATGCTAAATAAACATATTCGATTATTGTCTTAAGAAAGTCCAAATTAAAAGTAGTCGAGTTAATTATTTAATTAACTAAATTGGACCTATGGGTAAAAAGGCATTATGGGCTCAAGTGTGGTAACCGGGTTGAATTTGGGCACTGTGATGAAGAGGGCCCAAATCTCAACACTTAAGCCTGAATTAATAAATCAGGGATATAAATTGAATTATCAATTTATTGGGTTATGGTCCCGGACACAAGGAAGTAACAAAGGATGGGCTTTACAATGTTGGGCTTCACATTGTAAAATCTATAAATAAGGGGCTAGGTTTAGGTATTTCATCACCCTAAACCCTAATCAGAAATACGGCCGCTTCATTAGTGTCTGGAAACTTTTCCTTCTAATCTGATTCTGCAGGTCTCTTAGTTTCATAAACGGAATCGCCGGGGAACGTGGAATCGCTGAAAAACGCAAAAGAACTGAAGAGAGTACTAGATGGATAGCAGCAGGCAAACCCGTAAGTATTCTTGATTTTCTGTTTCCTCTATAGATGAATCTAGCAAAGAGTTTATTATTTTTCCGTGATTTGTTATATATTATTTGATGCGATTTCGGATAATATATAACAATTGGTATCAGAGCCAAATAAATCCTTTTTGGATTCAGTAGAATAATCAAATTGAGTATTGATAGATAAAAACGCATGTTTTTCTTCATCGTAAAGAATCCATGCCATTGGGATTATGTGTTAATTGAATTGGTAGGGCATGGATTTAGGGACTGTATGAACAGCATGTTATGTGATTTATTGTATTGAAACACATGTTTTATTATCAGTAAATTGCAATTTTTATAGTTTGGGGATTTTTTCTATTTCGGGTAAAATTAGGGTTTATTGATGTCTCGAATTTTTCTCCCAAAATTAGCATCAAATCAACCTAAAATAGCGAATAAAATCAAAATTATTGGGACAGTGGCTCATCGACAGCTTAACCCCTGATGTTAACGCTAACCGAAGGCTGTCTGGCGATAAACACCGTAACCGCCAAAAGAATAGGGACAACAAAAAAATACCCAAACGGTAATAACAACATGATGAATACAGGATGGACCCACCCAAAATCCACAGCATTACTACAAATAAATTTGTAGGGTGGGCCCGTTTAGGACCTGCAGCCTACTGCAAATTGCAGCAGGCAGGTAAGCTGCTGCAATTTGCAGCAGCGGTAGACTGTTGTGATAGCCTGCTGCAAATTGCAGCAGGGCTTAATATTTGCAGCAGCATGCTGCACGTGCAGGCTGCTGCAAATATTAAGTTAAATAATAATTTTTTTTTTTTTTTTAAAAAAGTTATTAATTTGAAAATATTTGAACAATATATTTCACAAATATGATGCTTTAATATTTTTTTTGTATGTTTATTTGTGAATTAAATTGTATGTGTGTGAATGATTAAATGACAATGCATGACTAAGGTTTCGTAGACCGGTAGGTGAAACTAAGAAATTAATTTAATCGGCCCTCCGGAAGGTTGAAATTAATTTTCTTAAGGATCCTAGGCTTCGAAAAGTTCGGGGATTAATTTAAATTCAAATATTATCGGCCCTCCGGAAGGTTCACGTTTGGGTTTAAATTAATCATGAACGGGAGAAAATTATCGAAAATGGTCTTTGTGCTGATTTTAATATTAATTAGATGAAGTCGGCCCTCCGGAAGGTTTCATCGGTACTTAAGGATAAATTAAATTCAGCCTTACGATTTTTTGATTTTAAGTAGGTGAAATCGGCCCTCCGGAAGGTTTTACCGGTACTTAAGAAAATCAAATTATGGTTATTTTAATATATGTAAATGACATCGGCCCTCCGGAAGGTCTCATTGGCAATTAGAAAATTAAAATAATGATCATAGTATTTTTCTCAAACTCATAAAATTTCATGTTAATTTGATTTGCCCTCCGGTATCTATTATCAAGGAATTTATGTTTTACATGTATTTGTCATGTTTATGCATATGTTTTCAGTTATATGTCAAGATACTAGATGTGCTTTGTGTTGTTTGTTCTTATTATAGTATCCATGGGTTACAATTTGTTGGGGAATCGTCCACCAACGTTGGATTGTTCGGACTTCCAATTGTGGAAGGAAGAAATGTTGCTGTTTTTATCTGTACATGATTACGACTATGCATTGTTAACTCATAAACCATCTCCCCTTAGTCCGGAAAGTACACCGGATGAAACTAAGGCTGATGAAAAGTGGGAAAGGTCAAATAAGTTATGCATTGCGCTCTTGTTACAGGGAATAGCAGTAGCATTGCGTGGGGCTGTCCCTAAAGGTGTTACTACTGCCTCGGTATTTCTCACAGAGATTGAGAAAGCCTTTGCCAAAAATGAAAAGGTAGAGATGCAGCGTTTGCTCATCGAGCTAGCTACTAAAAAGTATAATGGCAAAGGTAAAATCCGGGAGCACATTCTGGGAATGTTGATGATTGGCCAAAAGTTAAAGGCAATCGGTTTAGACTTACCTGAGGAATGCATAGTGGGATTCACATTTCATTCGCTTCCAGACCGGTTTAAGTATTTCCAGTCCACCTATAACTGCATGCGAGAAAATTGGAATATCAATGAATTGATTTCCCACGCTGCACAGGAGGAGGAAAGACTTAAAGGCACAGCAATTGAGGCTAATGTGATTACATCACCAAATAAGGCAGGACCTAAGCGGAAGGCATATGGCAAAGGACCGGGTCAAGGTTCGGTCAACAAGAAGGGTATAAGTCCCTGGACAAGTTCATAACTTTTAAGACCGAGATTGAGAAACAACTTGGTAAAAGCATTAAGACCGTTAGATCTGACCGTGGTGGTGAATACTATGGTAGATATGACGGATCGGGTGAACAACGTCCAGGTTCCTTTGCACAGTACCTAGAGAAGTGTGGAATAGTCCCTCAATACACTATGCCTGGTTCACCTCGCATGAACGGTGTATCTGAGAGACGGAACCGAACACTAAAAGATATGGTTAGAAACATGATAAGTCACTCATCTCTACCATTATCTCTCTGGGGGAAGCCATCAAATGTGTCGCTTATATACTCAATCGAGTACCCACAAAGGCTACTGTTAGGACTCCATATGAGCTTTGGAACAGGCGTAAACCTAATTTAAAGCATCTGCATGAGTGGGGTTGTCCAGCTGAGGCGAGGCCTTACAAACCTCAAGAAAAGAAACTGGACCAAAAAAAAAACAGTTAGTTGTTTCTTCATAGGTTATTCCGAACATTCTAGAGGGTTTAAGTTTTATGATTCTCTCACTAGTACAATATTTGAGACACGAACGGCCAAATTTCTAGAGGATGTTGAGTTTGGGGGGAATAATAAGGGAACATATGTTGATTTTGAGGAATAATCCATAAAGATTCAGGAAGGTTTTAATAGGGATACTAAGATATCTGAAGATTGGGCGGTAATGCCAATCATTTCGATCCCATTAGAACAAGGTAATCCTCAGATTAACACTAATGCTCCACTTGAGGGTTCTAACCAGGATATAAAGATTCAGGTAGAACAAGAGGAACCTCAAGATAATCTTCCACAAGGGAATCAAAATGACATCGTTCATAATGATCAAACTCTACCTCCTCAAGAAGTGCAACATGAGGAAATAGTGCCATTAAGAAGGTCCACTAGAGAAAGGAAAAGTACTATAGGTCCAGAATTTATAGTATATCTTCAGGAGCATAATGAGTTATGTGCTGGAACTGTAGATGATCCCTCATCCTACAAACAGGCCATGGCAAGCTCTGAATCTCAAAAGTGGATTGATGCTATAAAAGAAGAGTATAAATCAATGCAGGATAGTGCGGTATGGGATCTTGTCACATTACCTGAAGGGAAAAGGAAATTGGTTGTAAATAGGTTTACAAAACCAAACGCGATTCCCTGGGTAATGTGGAAAGACATAAAGCACGTCTTGTAGCAAAAGGTTATACTCAGCGTGAAGGGATTGATTTTAAAGAAACTTTCGTTCCAGTATCGACGAAGGATTCCTTTAGAACAATCATGGCATTAGTTGCACATTTTGACCTTGAGCTTCATTAGATGGATGTTAAGAGCGCTTTTCTCAATGGTAATATTGAGGAAACGATCTACATGATGCAACCAGAACACTTTGTAGAAAGTAACTCAAAAGATCTGGTTTGCAGACTTAAGAAATCCATTTTATGGGCTTAAACAAGCTTCTCGTCAATGGTATCACAAATTCCTTGAGGTAATAGTCGGTTATGACTTTGAGATCAACTCGGTTGAGGATTGTGTTTATCACAAGTTCAGTGGGAGTAATGTCATATTTCTTATATTATATGTGGATGACATATTGCTTGCCTCGAACAATAAGGAATTGTTACACACTACAAAAATATTTCTATCAGACAAGTTTGATATGAAGGATCTTGGTGATGCCAGTTTTGTGTTAGGAATCCAGATACATCGAGATCGTTCTCGTGGTATTCTTGGATTATCACAAAAAGCATACATTAAAAGTGTGTTACAACGTTACAGATTGGCAGATTGCAAACCCCTAAGTACCCCTATAGCAAAGAGTGACAGACTTAGTCTGAGTCAATGTCCTAAGACAAAACTTGAGATTGAGGAAATGAAAACGGTCCCTTATGCTTCTGCAGTTGGGAGTTTAATATGCTCAAGTTTGTACTAGGCCGGACATTGACTTTGCTATAAACATGTTGGGGAGATATGTTAGTAACCCAGGAATGGATTACTGGAAAGCAGTTAAAATAGTACTCCGATATCTGCAAGGAACAAAGGGGTACATGTTGACATATAGGAAGTCGGATAAACTGGAGATCATCGGGTATTCCGACTCGGATTTTGGTGGATACGCAGACACATTAAAAAGCATGCCAGGCAACATATTCTTATTGGTTGGAGGTGCAATATCCTGGAAAAGTGTAAAGCAAACAATTATTGCATCGTCCACCATGGCAGCAGAATTTGTTGCATGCTTTGAGGCATCAAACCAGGCACTATGGCTGCGGAATTTTGTTACTGGATTACGCATTGTACAAGGGATAGAAATCCCTATGAGGTTATATTGCGATAACAATTCCGCAGTGCAGTACTCTAACATCAACAGGAGCGCGTCTAAATCCAAACATATAGACATAAAGTTTCTGTGTGTTAAAGAAAGAGTACAGATGGGTCAGATAAGTATAGAGCACATCGGTACAAACTCCATGATAACAGATCCCCTAAAAAAGGCAGTTTTGCCTAAGGTTTTCCAGGGACACACCATCATTATGGGTGTAGTTGATTTAGAGGATTGTTAGTTTCAGTGGGAGAGTTTGTAATAGAATCTGATGTTATATTTTGCAGTATTGTGCACATTAAAGTTTATTGCAATATATATATGCTTGGAAATATTTATTGATATTTGTACTGTATTGGATCTCCAAAAGTAGGAACCATTTAAGAGTAGATATGTACGATTACAAGCCATTTTACTCTTATGCCACGCTCCATAATTGGCCCAAGTAATTGATTGATAACAGTAATGTGATTACTGTTGCATTCTATTGTTCACATTACGAGAAAGAGGTCTTTAGTCCTTTATTGTTATCAGTCATGTACGGGGTTGTACCGTTTGTCCATTGACAATGAATATAGGGATCCCATTAAAGTTGAATATGTATTCTTGAGTAGCATATGACGGTCCAAGTGGGAGATTGTTGGAATATATTTATTTAATATATTTATAGACTAACAATAATTTGGACCGACATGCTAAATAAACATATTCGATTATTGTCTTAAGAAAGTCCAAATTAAAAGTAGTCGAGTTAATTATTTAATTAACTAAATTGGACCTATAGATAAAAAGACGTTATGGGCTCAAGTGTGGTAACCGGGTTGAATTTGGGCACTGTGATGAAGAGGGCCCAAATCTCAACACTTAAGCTTGAATTAATAAATCAGGGATATAAATTGAATTATCAATTTATTGGGTTATGGTCCCGAACACAAGGAAGTAACAAAGGATGGGCTTTACAATGTTGGGCTTCACATTGTAAAATCTATAAATAAGGGGCTAGGTTTAGGTATTTCATCACCCTAAACCCTAATTAGAAATACGACCGCTTCCTTAGTGTCTGGAAACTTTTCCTTCTAATCTGATTCTGCAGGTCTCTTAGTTTCATAAACGGAATCGCCGGGGAACGTGGAATCGCTGAAGAACGCAAAAGAACTGAAGAGAGTACTAGATGGATAGCAGCAGGCAAACCCGTAAGTATTCTTGATTTTCTGTTTCCTCTATAGATGAATCTAGCAAAGGGTTTATTATTTTTCCGTGATTTGTTATATATTATTTGATGCCATTTCGGATAATATATAACATCTTATTAGCCACTTTAGTGCATACCAATATGGCTGCTCAGGATTTGACATGAATCTACTCAAAACACTTACAACATAGGAGAGATCAGGTCTCATGCAAATCATAATATACATAATGATACCAATAACGTTGGCATAATGTAACTCTGACATGTACTTCTTATCTACATTTTCAATTGTACTTGAGTTGTACTAAGTTTGAATTATGATCGAATGAGAGGTCTAACCTCTGTTGTTTTGGACATTGAGAACTTCATTAGGACCTTATGCATATGTTCTTGTTAAGATAATAATAAATAGCATTTTAGCATGTTATCTTGATATCAACACCAAGTATCCTCCTAGCCTCTCCCATATCCTCTATCTCAAACTCTCTTTTCAGTCAAGTCTTCACCATTTCAATCATCTTCCTATTTTTTCCTTTCATTAGGATATCATCCACATATAATATCAATATGACTTGTCTCCGTATGTGTGTTTCCGTAGTCCAATATACACTATTATCATAGCAACTACAAACATATTTGATGGATCTCATAAAAAAAATCAAAAAAATTATTTTACTACTTGAGTAACTATTTCAACCCATAGTGAGGTCTCTTCCAGTAGCAGACGTAGATAGGGGTCCGAAAGGGCGCTGGCCCCCGCTTACCATAAAATATGAGTTAATTTATATAGTTTATTTCGGGATAGTAAGTATTTTTAAGGAAACTTTTAATCTAAAAAATATGAAATAATGATTATTTTCAATGAAAATTTTAATTTAAAAATATAATAAAATAACAATTAAGTGTTTTTTTTTGTAATAATTTGTTTCAATTTTATTTGGTTTAATCTTTCTCTCCCAAAATTAAATTTTTCTTTATTTTTATCTTCTTCTATTGTGCTTAACATTATTGATTTGATTTAAAAGTTAATGGATCATTGTTTATCAACGAGAGAAAGAACACACCTTAAATAAATAAATAATATTATAACCCAAATTCAAAGTTACATATATAAGAAACTTTCATATTAGTAAGTACATTTACTTATTTTTTGTTAGGAAATTTGTATTTACTTCACTCATATCTTTTAAAATATTTTTTGAAGTATTTTAAATAACAATTTTTAATTTATTCCTTTATATTTTTAAAATATTTTTTAATTAGCAATATATTATGATTTATATATATCAAAATTATTAATTTTATTTTTCAATATGTTTACACAGTTAAACAATATATATTGAAATATTTTTATAATTTTTTTAATATAATAATTTATTTATATTATAAATTATGTTTGATACAAATTTTGATTTTGTTATATCAATGAGAGAAACATTTTCGAAAAAAATGATGATTTAAACATGATATTGAAACCATTTTACGAAGGAATAATGTAGAATGAATTTTATATTTTATTTAGCCTCCCCTTGTATTTTGATTCATGGATCCACCACTGCTCTTCAACAAACATACATATCTTGTCTTAGATTATTCAAACCCTTTTGGCTGACACATGTAGATTGTTTCTTGTAATTCTCCATGCAGGAAGATAATAATAACATTCATTTAATCTAACTCTAGATCAAATCTAGAAGGAATTAAAATTAATGAATTAACTCTAGATCAAATCAAACCCTTTTGGTTGACACATGTAGATTTTATATCCTAACGATTACTAAAGATGTTCATGGTGTGATGAAAAGCAATACGTTAATTTTTTTTCCAGTATCATAGACTAATGTACAACATGAATCATACATTAAGACTTCATCTATTCTTCTCTAGAAATATATCGATTACCAGAATATATCGGTAAATTGATCCCTACTAGTGACTCGTACATGAAAGAAGTTAAGGGAATTCATGTCATAGACCATGGTTTTTTGCATAACACAAACCAAACTAATATTATGCACATATTTGGTTAATGGTAATCGAATCGTCACATGATATCGTTACTACGTCCACATATTGTTGTTCATGTATAACTGGAATTCATTGTTGAATGGTTTTGGTTAAGTATATCACACAATAGTCAAATATTTTGAAGAAATGTTTAGTTATCTTTAAATATGATCATGAACTAATATTGGTTTCCTTAAAGAATTATCTCATATAAGTAATATATTATCTCATATAAGGATATCATTACAATCTTACACTTTGATTATCATATATACTAAATGTATCCTCTAAATTCATGGTAAATCCATGAACACATTAGATAATGAGGTTAACTAAACTAATCGGATTAATGCGATATTGGAAGCTATATATAAAATCTCTAATCATGAAACTTTATTCACTAAGTGCTTTAAAATTATAGTATTTATCTTTCACTTTTAGTTTGCTTCTCTGTTTAAATTGATTCTTTAGGTATTATCACTTCATAATCCATTAAGAGTATGATTTCTCTCATTCTTTTAAGGACAACTCATGCACATGACGTTTTGCTATAGTATTTGAGTGATGCGAGATATTGTTAATTTTTACATGCGTGACTTATATATTTTTTAATGATAGATATGAGACTGTGTTAATTCTCATATGTGAGACTCTTTATTTTTCAACGATAGATGCGAGACTTTATTAATCATCACATGAGGGAATTTTTTTTATGATGAATGCGACACTATTATTATTTTCTAATGCTAGACCTGAGAGACATATTTATTTTTTACTTATTAATTTATTAATTACAGGTACACGATGTCTAAAGGTCGACTATGTATTTTTAAACTAAATGGTGAACTTGCAATTCATGATCTTGGTTTGTTTGAAGATTTTAAATATATGAATAAATTTATTTTAAGTTAATACAATATGTTGGTTTGAGGTAAATTTGGGTTATAATACTATTGTGAGGACCTTAAAAATATAATATTAGGTTGTGATAGTGATTTAGTTCTTTTGCTATCAATTGCTGATACTTTAGAGGTTTTAACTATTACTATTGATATATAAATTGATATTGTTGTTGGTGAAAATGTTAGAGAAACTGGTCAAAGTTTATTTGAAGCTTCAAATCAAGATTTTATTTGTGGGGAAATAGTTCTTGCATGAATTTTATTGGTCACAAGAACAAACAAACTTAATATTGTTGGTTGGGTTAATGATATTAGTGGTATTTGATAAGTTTCTAAAGAATGTGCAGCAGGTGTAAGATTAGTTATTAGTAATTCTTCTTTACAAAAAGGTTTTACTTTCAAATATATGCATAATACTAAAATAAAAATAGTTTTTCATTGCAAAAAAAAGATTCAAAGGATTGTCCTTATACAATTTATCAATAAGTCTATTGGTTTTATGGTTATTAAGAAGTATCTTTAACGTTACACTTGTGGGACTGTTAATGAGATATGTGATTGTATTAGGAGAAATATTAGTGTTACAACCACAAACGTAAAATCATTTTAAAAACAACGATCATGGTTTAGATATTTCATATTGTCTTTCATAGATTATGTTAGATATATCTAAGAAGAATATTCATGGAGATAGTTCTACTCGATATAAACTACTTAAGAATTACTTCAAAACATTAAATATTCTTGATAACCACAATGATTACCTACTATAGTATACTTCAAAAACCAATGTCTTCAAGTTTTGTTTTGTAGCATATGGTTCTTATTTGTATGGTTTACATTCTTGTCGTCTGGTTTTATTTATTGATGGAACTTTTTTACGGGGAAATATGAAAGGTTATTGCTATATTCCATCACTAAAGATGGTAACAATGGTGAGTTTTATTCTATACTGTTTTTAATTGCATAACCTTTTTTTTCTTATATTAGATGCAAAAATACGAGACAAACATATGATAAATGCGAGACTATGCATAATCAATATGATAGATGCGAGATTAGGCATAATCAATATGATAGATGTCGATACTAGGCATAATGTATATCATAAACCTGAGACTATTTAAAACCAATATGACGCAGGACACCCCATATGATAGATGCAAGACTATTAACATGTGAGATGCACTAATAACTGTATGATTTATATTATTTTTAATAATGTTTTGTAGGTATATTTTCAATTGAATTTGGTACTGTTGGGCAACAAATTAAATAATTTTGGTTATAGTTCCTAGATATGTTGAAACCTTGTTTAGGTATTGTAAGTGTTGTTAATGTTTTGTTTCTAGATTTCTATAATGCATACTGATTTTTTTTATCTTATAAATAATTTAAAGTATTCTTTGAGTGGTACATCTATACCATATAAGGAGAAGATGATTTACGTGTTTAAATTATGTGCTTCCATCGCGAATCAGAACATGTACATTAATACACGTATGAATTTATTAAAGAATGAGGTCATAAAGTTATCATTTTTGTGAGCATTTCCCTTCGGATAAAATCTGCTTGTGCATTTTTCAAGGAAAAGCGGTATGGTTCTATGGTTTCTACTTTAAAGAAGTCTTACAATCATCAAATTAAACAGTATTGTAGCTTACCTATATTGAAGTTAGTTGACAAGATTTGAGTATTGATTAGGGGTCAAATTTTAAGATGTTATGTGGCGGCCGAACGTTGAAAGAGTGATTTATGTCATGCATTTGAAAATAAGTTTAAATCCAATGTGAAAAAAGATCATCCATGTGTAGTTCATTCGTCGACACCTACTTTACATAAAAAATATTATGATCATCTTATGGTTGTTAATCTTAATGTATCTAAATTTTCTTGTGGTGCGTGGAAACATGAGTGTTTCTAATGCTCTCATGATTTTGTTGCCATACTTTATATTGATTGAAACTCTATGAAATATATTGAGTCTTGTTATTTTATAAGGTCTTATAAAGTAACGTATTCACACAGCATACACACATTTACTAATTTCGCTCAAACATCTACTTTAACAACTTCTCATGACATACTTCCTCCAATTTTCAAAAGGAGAGCTGGAAGACCTAAGAAGAAACATATTCCATCTAGAGAAAAATTAAGTATGCAATATATAATGTGTAGTCGTTGTTTAAAATTCAGTCATAATAGATGATAATGTCTAAATTTTTTGTAAGATAAGTGTAATTCTGATAATTTTAGTTATCAAGGATTAAGTAACTTGATATTTTGTTATTGCATTAATTTTTTTTGTTTATATTACTTTTTTTTTAAATCTAATTTTTTTTTAAATGTGAAACTAATAGAATTTTCTAGACAATGCATAACAAACTGTATGATAGATGCAAGACAATAAAAGTTATCAAATAATGCATAGCCAACTACATGATAAATGCAGGACAAAGCATAATCATAAGCATGATAGATACTAGAAATATAAAAGGGTGGTGATAGATGCGAGACATGTTCATAACAAGCTCATATGAGGTGAGAGATGTCAGACCAGTTTTCAATAACCTCATGTGAGGTGATATATTTTACTATAGTGGATCAATTACATGTGTATTGACAGATGTGAGACCATGCTATATTATAGTGATGTGATATGCTTTATAACTAATCATAGATATGCGAGACTAGTTCATATATGGTGATAGATGTGAAACGAGTACATTGATGATGATAGAAGCGATAGTAGTAAAACAAAAACATAACCAAGTACATCATTAATAAACATTACAACATACTAAAAAACTCTGATTGGAATAACATCATTAAGGAACATTACAACAAACAAACAACTCTGATTATGTTTACATCATTAACCAAGTATACATAAAAATTTACATTATTAACAAATACTACATAAGGGTATCACTAAATATTATGTTAGCACATTCACAAACAATTACACCACAATCAATATAAAAACTCATAGAGATATGCGAGATATTTCATAAAACATGGGACAAATAAAATATATGAGAGAAGCGAGACAAAACATAACATATGGGACAAAAATGATAAGATAGATGCATGTAAACAAATTACATACGACACGCCATATAACAGACGTTATGCGGGACCATGTATAAATAAATTTATTGTAGACATATTCATGCGAGACATATTCATTACCAAACCTACTATAATATTTTAACAAGGTAACGCTTACAATTGTTTTCTACAGTTTTTTTGTGTTCAATATACTACTTTGTGTTTTGGTACCAACAGGTTTACATTTATTAATTTTTTTATTATCGATGTCAGGTACCAATAATGCCCAATGAGAAATTTTACCTCGTAGTCCTTATATGAGAATAGAAATGAATACGCAACCTTCTATATGGTTGCATAATTGATTATCAACCAAAATTATAACATCTTGGTTGTCATATATCATGTGCTATATTGAAATAATAATTTTGTAGAAGAAAATTTTGGTTATTAATCCATATATGTTTGTAAACCTTTATGATTCTTACTATTACACGTCCATATATGGTTTTTGCTCGAATAACTTTCATCTTCCTTTTTTAGAACCATGATCAGGTATTTTAAAAACCATTATCATATGCTATATTGAAATTTTACCTCGTGGTCCTTATATTAGAATTGAAACGAATATGCAACCTTCTATGTGGCTGCATAATTGATTATCAATCAGAATTATAACATCTGGGTTGTCATATATCATATGCTATATTGAAATAATAATTTTTAGAAACAAATTTTGTTTATTAATCCATATATGGTTATAAACCTTTATGATTCTTACCATTACACGTTCATATATGGTTTTTTGCTCGAATAAATTTCATCTTCATTTTCTTGAAACCATGATTAGGTATTTTAAAAAACACTACCATGTGTTATATTGAAATTTTACCTCATGGTCCTTATATGAGAATTGAAACGAATACGTAACCTTCTATGTGGTTGCGTAATTGATTATCAACCAAAATTATAACATCTTGGTTGTCATATATCATGTGCTATATTGAAATAATAATTTTTAGAAACAAATTTTGTTTTTTAATCCATATATGTTTGTAAACCTTTATGATTCTTACCATTACACGTCCATATATGGTTTTTGCTCGAATAACTTTCATCTTCCTTTCTTGAAACCATGATTAGGTGTTTTAAAAAACATTAGTGAAAGGTACCAAGATATATAACCGTCAACAAACTATGTAATGCCAAAAGTGGAACTAACAGTAAGTTTATTGTATACAGAGAAACCAGACATATAAATAAACTTTTATCTTATAGTCAATCTCACTTGACCGAATATCTCTATCATATTACTAATATAAATATGACACGATAATTCTAGAACCGACCGTACTGTCGGACCTTGCCGTATTTCTTATTTTTGAACCAGTTCCAATATGTGTTATTCCTTGATTTCAACTATTTTAGTTACTTTGATTTCAAATAGCCACTATATTTTCTAGAATTTAAAGTCAACTCGTTCAAGGATTTGAAATTGCGTATAAAACTTTTGTATATTAGTAATTCAAAACTAGACAATAATAATTTTTGCGAAGCCAAACCAAAACAATACGAGCTAATAACAGGTATAAGAAAATCTGAATCATGAGAGACTATATCATGCAAGACAATACCACGCGGGACAATACCATACTGGACACTATCATGCGAGTCCACATATTACAAATTTTATGCGAGAATATATCATGAGAGAGATGATAGACTATATCATGCAAGACATTACAAATTTTATGTAAAACCAAGTATTACAAAATATAAGCACAAAATAAGTTAATACATATATAAATACATATGTCTAAAAAGTGACAGTAATACATAGGTGTTTAAAACATTTTGATCAAGATTGAATAGTTTAGATCACATCTTTCTCCATAGTAACATTCTCCACGACATGGTTATGCCCATAAACATTCTCCATAATAACATTAATAGAATTCGCCTTGTTAGGAATCATATCATAGACCCGTTTTTTCTCCTAGATCATCTTTATACCGGGTCTTTGAAAAACACATTAGCAAAAGTTTGATAGTTTTCCACAACAATAATAATAGGGTTTTCCTTGCTTGAAACCATCTCATGAACACCATTGTATTATGAGGGTCCTAGTTTTTTAAATTAATGTTAAAAAAAGCACCTGGTTTTCTAGAGAAACAATATAAGGTTTGTCATTGCTTGGAACCATCTCCCGAATCACATGCATAGCAGGACGGTCCTAGTCTTTCACCACAACATTTGAAGGAGGGTCATGTAAAACCATTTGTTGGTTATGAGTTTTTTGCATATCATTAGGATCATGATGTTATTGCATATTAGTAAGAGAGCCCTCAATATATGCTTTTCTATTAGGTGATTCTTCCATATTTTCATGCATTTCTTTTTTCCTTGCATATGTTGTAGTTATCTTTTAAGGTGTTTTTTCCACCTTTATTTTTTAATATCAACATAGGATGATTAAATTTCGTTTCAAGTTTCACCTCTCAATATGTTATATCTCTTTCACCATATTTCTCTACCTTTTTTCCAATTCTGAAATGATCTTGTATTTTTTAGTGATTGTCCGTTGTAGTTATGTAATATTATCTTCAAGATTTTTTTTATCAATTGAATAAGTCTTTATTTTCTCCATTGTTCCTAAGTCTATTCTTTGGTTAGACACATGCTCGGTTGGTGTTGGTTTTTTTTATGTTAATCCTCTGCAAAATAATTGAATTTGAATTTTAAAAACTAGACAAGGGGATTTCCACATAATAGTAATAGAGCAACATATCCAACTACATTATTAGGTTTTGTTTCATGCCCAAGATTTATTGAATTCATAAGCTTCTCCTTGTTTGCTCTAGCCCTATTATAGTTAGTTGTTTATTTTCAAGGTATTGTATGTAATAGACCATTGTAGAAGCTAAAGCATCCGCATCTGATGATACATTGTAATGTCATGGCACGTGTACCATCTCTGCTAGTACAATCTTGCGTTATGGACTAGTATTGCATATATGAGCCCATTAGGCCCATTATCTAGTAAATTTTATTTATTGTATATAAATAGACTATTATGGTTACACAAAAACACGATCTGAAAATTTGTAACCTTTTTCAGTCATAGTGAAACACTTTTTTCTAGCAGCCCCCGTGGACGTAGACAAATTTTTAAACCACGTTAAATCTCGTGGTATGTTATTTTATGCATTTTATTTTGTATTATGCTTGAGAATTTGTGATACACTGCATAATAAATCCTAAAAAATTGGTA
The DNA here is from genome assembly GCA_036936605.1 of Limnanthes douglasii subsp. nivea. NCBI lineage: Eukaryota > Viridiplantae > Streptophyta > Magnoliopsida > Brassicales > Limnanthaceae > Limnanthes > Limnanthes douglasii. Next base: position 189,338,559 of record JAUPFV010000003.1, on the reverse strand, counting down.
TCACTGCTCCAGGCCTAGACAAAACCCGACGTTGGTGAAATTCTCGAAAGTCGAACGATGAACGAGTAGTCATGCCCAAGATGAATGATATGCTCTAGAGATCCTAGTTTGGAGTGCATGTGGCTCATCAAGCAGTCTGACTTGATTGAGAGTGTATCAAGACGGTGGTACTTGATTGAAGTGTCGTTAAGGAACAAGACAATGGTGGTCTAATATGAGGTGATCAACAACATCCGTAGTGCCTCTATGATTCAGGTTAGTGAGCAACCTGATTAGAGTGGGTAGATGGAAGTCAATTGAGAGAAGGCTAATGTGATATTTTGTTCTAGAGAAGGATTTGTTAAGATGGCGACTGAAGTCTCACATCCCACATCGGTTAAACATGGAAATAATCAATAGTATATAAGTAAGAATATATCTCAATTGTTCCTTACTTATATACGGAGGTGGAATATGCGGATAGAAAACATAGGAGGAAACATGGATACTCTTACCTTAAAATTTAAGAATATCTTAAAAAAAATTGAATATTAAAAAAATAAAATTTTGTGTTATTTTCTAAGCCGCGGCTCTCCTTGTTACTATTTCACCTAATTATTTTTGTAAAATTTTAACTTTTTCATGTTCAAAACTCTTCCGAAAATTCTTGTTTTCTAATCTTTCTATTAAGTCGTATTTCAGCAAATATACCCTCATATTATTATTTTGGTTTACTGATCATAAAAGAACTAAATATCTATAATGAAAAAGAGTATTTTTAGCGAAATGAATATTATCATCCCGAATTAAAAATATATATTTTAGTCGGTGGGGAGTACATGAGGTGAAGTTGTTAAGTTACAACCAAGTCGTGGATGAGGGTTGAAATTAGGTAGTCCATCCAATTATATAGAGCCAAAAAGAGACACACGTTTACGTGACCCAAACCAAACAAAGAAACAGGACCATCCACTTCTGCGTGACTTCTAAAATTCTTGTCCACTGCCGTCATACATTTACAATCACTCCACGTATTTTCATTCTAACATCATCCAATAAAATAATTGAACAATTTATTAACAATAATTTGGAATTAAAATTATTTTTCTATAAAAATAAATTTTTAAAATATGGAGTGATTTTTAAACTAAACTATTAATAATTATTTAAATTTTTAGTAGTTATTATTTTTTGTTTTGTTATTAATAATTATTTAATTTTTCTAGTATTTATTGTATTTCCGTTTTGTTATTACATCGTTTTTATTTTTATGTCATCTTTTTAAGATTTTAGATTCGCCTGTCGTTTTTTCGTTTTGATCAATAATTTATTGTAACTGTCGATCATTTGCTTTTTATCGTTCTTCTTCATTTATCGATCGTTTATTGATAATTTTGGAATTATTCTTTTTTTTTTAGTTTTTATTGTGTCGAATTATTTTGTTGTTGTGTTTTATGATTATATGATTATTTTAGTTATATTGTTTCTTTGTTTTCATACGTTCACGTAAATGTCTTGAAAATTCTATGGAAATAGTGATTTTGGGTTATCATATTTGGGTACGATATTATATGTTAACAGGTTGCAAAATTACGTTATAGGTGGTTGCGTAAAAAGAATGCACAATTACGTTATAGGTGGTTGCGTAAAAGGGTTGTAAAATTACATTATAGGTGGTTGTGTAAAAAAATTGTGAAATTACGTTACAGATTGTGTAAAACATTTGCGAAATTACGTTACAGGTGGTTATGTAAAATACAAGTATACTAGGGTAGTGGAATTATGGTTTAGTTAGTTATGTAATTAATTTACAAATGGTTGTAGTTGTGCAATCACAATATATAAAATAATTATATAATAAAATTAATACTCCAAAAAAAATAGTTTACAAACATACAAATTTTTACAAATAGAAAATTGTTGAGAATTTAACATACAAAACATCTAACAATATTTTATTATATGTCTATTGTTAAGAAATAAAATAAACATTTTAGCTTTTTTCATTATCGTAAAATTTGGATCAAATGTCTTAGGGATTTTTCTAGCTTCAACATAACCAAATTTCTATTGTGGAATGTCTAATGGGCTTTCAATTTTCATTGCTGTTTTTTGTATCATGAGTTTCCTTTCCGTAAAGTATTTGTACTACAAAATCAAATTGGTACAACCATTTGTATATTGTTTAAGAAAATATAACAAACAATGTTATATTTTGATAATATTTACCAACTGTTTAGGTGACTTTATTTTTGAGTCAGGTTACCATGTAGTGTCGAGCTGTAATTTTATATAATGTCTTCGTTTAAATCAAATACACATAATGTCCAATAATTTGATCCATTTTTTATTTTAGTTTTTGCACATATTTGAATGATTATATATCTTATTAATGTAATTTCACCTTGTATATATCATCAATCATTGGGATGATATCATTTTTGTCTTGTATTGATGTCTATACTATGATATATAGAATCAAATTAATAGTGAAAATAAGGAATATAAAACTTTTATTCGAACATAATAAATTAACTTACGAGTACATGAGCTTATATGTAGATTTTCTTCAATTTTGCATATTTAAGCGATAAGGTTATGAAGCATTTACATTATTATTTAGCTCTTCCAATTTGATGAATATGCTTGTATCAATATGTAAAAAACAAATAGAATGGTGCATAGTTAAGTGTTAATTAGTTGTAAAAATACTAAGTGTTGAGTGGATGCATAATTACATATAATATGGCTGTGAAATACAAAGAATAATTGGTTGCAAAATTAAGAGTAATATGAGTGCGTAAATATGAACAAATATGATGGATACATAGGATTTAAGGGTGAAAAATTACCTAATAGTCTAGCTCACCATCATTTGCAATCTCCATCATATTTTCTTATTAAAGACAAAAACGTTTTTATGGAATTGACCATACTACAAGATTGATAACGAACTCAGCTTCTTATTTCTTCCTCAGAATAAACAAATGTTTGACATCTTTTTGTAATATTAATTTATTTGTATCATTATCGATTGGCCAATCATATTCCACTTTTATGCTTTTCTATTCAAATGATTTTGAATCATAAAAGTATATATCATTTTGTACAATTGTTTGTTGAGGAGGAGGGGATGAGGTTTTACAAATGTTAGCACATCTTTTTCTTCTATTGTTGACTTTTTTAGATCTTTCTTTTCTAGAAATAGTCGTTACATCTACTTTAACCTCCTTTGTCGAACGTGTTACAACTCCGTTAATTTTTTCTGATGATTAGGAGTTTGTACACGTTTGCAGCGTTATTTTTATTTTCCAATACAGAAGTATAAGTTTCGAAAACTCTTGTAACTTATTTTTCTTTTTTGTTTCTATTTCTTCTTTTGAATCTTTTTTTCGACATTGATTCTCTTTGATAGAGTCTCTGTCAATATGTGACCTGTTTTATTTCTTTTATTCGTATTTTTTGTTATATCAACATGATTAGGACTTTTTTAACTATCCAAGAAGAGTATAACATAAGGAGTTTCAATGTTCTTAATAAATTATATTTATCAATTTTTACTTTTATTTTTATTTTTTATAACATCATCCTTATATTTGATTGGATGATATCTCTCAGTTACTCTCTCAGTTATGGATGTATTGGCATCACTAATTCTTTCTATTTGATCATTCAAAGCAAGAGCATTTTCGTTCACAGATTTATTTCCTTTTTTTCAATTTTTGAAATTGTTTAGTAAGATGATCGTTTGATTATTTCATTTCTTGAATCTGTTGAAGGAGTTTACTATTTTTTCGTTCAATTTCTTCATTATGTTTGCTGAGTTTATTTTTTTTTTATTATCACTTCTTGAATCTGATTGGCCTCTGTTGGATTGATATCTTTTGCCTGAAAAATAATTTTTTTTGTTAAGTTCAAATTATAAAATTAAGTTCAATTAGGATGTGAAAATACAAGTTTCAGATATGATTAAACATGAGTGTGGAATTACGTATTAACTGGCTGCGTAATTAAGTGTTAAAAATGGTTATGAAATAAAGAGTAATATGAATGCATAAATATGAACAAAATGGGTGCATAAATAAATTTTTAGGGTTGTATAAATAAAAATAAGTTACTTGTTCAGTTTGATTCTGAATACTTTTGACCTCTTCATAAAGTTCATATATTTTTCCTTAAGTCTTATGTTCTTTGAAATTTCATTTAAACTGATGTTATCTTCATCACATGGTCTTTCCAAACATTTCAGACTCTGCGAGTTGGAGTTTCTGACACCCATATTCAAACTAATTTTTGTTCTTTATTCTTTTCTTCTTTTTTGGAGCGTTGGTTTATGGAATATGAGGCTCCTGAATATAAACATAAACAACTAAATCTTTAATATCATGTTCTCCTTTTGAAAGTGCAGCCAGCTTGATTACATCTTATAATTTTATTTTATTTTAATTTGTTACATTTTCATGCATAATTAGAAAAGTAAAAAGGTTATGAAATTAGGTTTTTCAGTTGTGAAATAATAAAAACTTATCGCTTTTTTTGTGAGCCAAGAATATGGAAAATATGTTTTAATGATTCTTGATTGTTGTTTTTCATTTGTAAAAGCCCCAACTCCTCTTTTGTTCATATTAATGTTGTTTTCCTCTTATTTGACTCCTTAAATGAACATTACATTATTTCTTATAATTTTAACAGGTTTTTGGAAAATATAAAAGCATATTTTTAGTGTCAAAAGATTATATTATTTTTGTTATAATCTTCCAATTATTCTTTGAAGCATTAGAAAGATGCTAATGGTAATACACAACTCTAATTAGATGACAAAAATATGTATTTTGTAAAGTTTGTAGGTGAGCTTCTCGTATATGTGATGAATTCAGTAATTAAATTATAGGTATAAATCCTTATCTATAATATATTATTATTTTTATCTTTTACTATTTGAATTACAAAATCATGATATACATGAAAATTAGTATTTGAACGACTGTAAGCTGAATGCGAAATTACGTTCAAATAGAAGAGATAGGTTATCTTCCTCATTTGCTAATACACAATAAAATAGTTAATTTTATGCACAAGTTAATCCAATTTATATTTATTATTCTTTCGAAATTATTATTATTTTATTTTAGTATCGATAAAATTTATTTAAACTACAAATAATATAAAAACGAAGAGATTAATTTTTATTGGAAATGATAAAATATTCATCCTAGTGGTACTCAATACTAAGTAGTGATCTAGAATAAATTTACTTGCATTAATGTTGTGAAAAATATAAATGAATATATTTCTAACAAAAAGGTATAAAAGTCAAAGTCTTGGTAAATTAGTATTTGAATTACTGTAAGCTGGGTGCGAAATTACGTTCAAATAGGTTTCATATAATATTTTTTATCTTTGAAAAACAAGAAGAAATGTTTGTCTAAAAATTTACTGTAAGTTGGGTTCAAAGTTACGTTCAAATTGTTTGTATAAAAGCTATTTAGGTTTGAAATACCAAAACTATAATTGATGTAGAAACTAACTGTAAGTTGGATACAATATTAGGACAATATTGGTCACATAAAAACATTATTAGGTTTGAAAAACAAAAAAAATTGATAATTCACTGTATTTTGTGTGAGATATTAGTTTCAAATTGATTGAGTAAAAACATTTTTATTTTTAAAAACTAAAAAATATTTTTTTTCTGTATAAATTAACTTATAGACATTTCATAAATACATGTAAATTGGAATTTGAACTTCTCTAAGTTGGGTGTGAAATTACGTTCAAATAAGTTTCGTAGAATTTTTTTATCTTTGAAATACAAAAAGAAATGTTTGTCTATCAATCGTCATTTAATTATTTACTCAAATCTTGTTCACAACCAATATTAAATAAAAAGGTTATCTATAGAAAGTAGGAAATTCTTTTATAATTTCAAAAATAATAACACCATTTTAAAATTAATACGCCAAGAACTAACACGTCATGCAATTTGGAATAGATGGAATATCGTTCGCATTTTCTAATATAGCATTGATTACGCATAATTCACGTCCAACCAATAAAATAGTTAATTTTTTGCACAAATTATTAATTTTTCCCAATTTTTTTGGAAGTCATTACTATTTATTTTAGTATTGATGAACTTTTTTAAAACTACACGTAATATGCAATGAAGAGATTAATTTTTATAATCCTAGTGATCTAGAATAAATTTACTTGCATTGCATTAATGTTGTGGAAAATAGAAATGAATATATTTCTAACAAAAAGGTATAAAAGTCAAAGTCTTGCTAATAGTCGACGACTTAATAAAAAAGTGATGCCATGCATGATGTATCGTTCTACAAACGTGATTGAATTCTTTCTTAGGCTTGACATATTAAATTTTGGATTTAATATTTACCCTAGACTTGGGTCTTCTTATAAGTCGTATTGCTTTTTCTTGACTATTTATCCTTTTCTTTATTACCCAATATAATATACACTTATTTTTTATGTTTTCAGATTTGGATTGTAGTAGCTAGACGTGATAATTTAATTTATTATTTCGATTTGGGCATGCTTAAAACATTTACAAGTATTGATAATAGTATTACTATATTATTTAGGCTATACAATTTGGATTTTGCAGCCGGAATATGAATAGTGAAATTTGTGTTCATAGTGGGCCTTTCACATGGTTGTCGTCGAGCGAAGGTATTTTCTTATTCGATTGACTAGATGGTTAGGACTTATTAAAAGATGACCGGGAGACATTGTCAGTCTTCAAATTAAGAGGGCGGCTGGCCAGATTTTAAAGCGAACAGAGGAGAGGAGCAACTTGTGATATAAGGTCAATTTACAATTCAAATAAAACAGCTTATCCAAATCCAAAAATAGGATTTTACTTGTTCACCATCACATGAGAATATTGCAATACGTTCCTATTGAAGGCGATGGCATCGTAACCCTATTTATATACTAATATATGAATTTTATGGATAAATTATTGACAATTATTCAAAAAAAATTATCGATAAATAATTATATTTTAAAGTTTATAAAAATATAAATATTTTAATAAAAATATAAATCATCGTTAGTCTTTCATATTTTGCGTTTGTGTAAGACTAGACCATTTCGTTTACTTTTGCTTTTTAGTTTCATACGTTTTCAAATTTTACCCATTAAGTTTTCCATACGTGCAATTGTTTAAGAGTTATCACATGCCGGTTCAAACAGTAGGTTTTCGCCTCATATTTGATCACTCAATCTTTTGTCAATAATATAAAACTAGACATCCAATCTTTTACCAATAATATTCAAATTTAGATGGAGATATTATTGACAAAAAATTAGGAGACAAAAAATTCGATTGTTTGAGCTGCCATGTGGGAATTTCTAGGCAATCGCAAATACTGGAACTAGACTTGCAAAGGTTTAAAATATGGAGGACTAAACATGCAAAGTCTTAAAATTTTGGGGACTAATAAGAGACAAAACTAATAGAAGGGGATTAGTTTGAGACAAACGCGAAACATGATGAACTAGTGATGATTTTTAGCCCTCCCAATAATACATTTGAACACACAAAATATATACACCTTCAATAAATAGATATATTTAATCTTCAAACCTACATACCTTTCAAAACCTAACTAAAAATAATAATATAAAAATACATATATTTCTATTATTTTAAAGACGAACAAAACAAAATCTATGAGTGATATATTTGAATATATATATTTTTCTATTTTTGCAGTGAATTTAGATTTAATTTTGTAAATAAAAAAATTAAAAAAATATATTTCATGAACTTAGTTTTATTATATTAAAAAACAAACCCAATAGTGATTTTAGTATTAAAAACATAAGAGAGAAAATCATACAATCACATTTATTACGCAACTAGTTTATATTTGAACAACTATTTTCTTTTTATTTACACAACCCACTTACTCGTTATTACACAACTGAAGCAAAGTTGCTTTTCGAGACTTATTACGCAACCCAACTACACAATTGTGTAACAAAAAAGATAGAAAAAAAATATCTTTTATAGATTTAGTTTTGTTCATCTTAAAACAAATAAAACCAATGGTGTTTTTGGATTTTTTTTATCTATCATTTGAAATATATGAAATTTAAAACAAAACAAAAAAAATTATACAATCAGATTTATTACACAACTAAGTTTCTATTTTTGCAACTCTTTTATTCTTATTTACGCAACCCAATTACACATAATCACTTAACTAAAAAATATTAAAAAATTATCTTTCATGGATCGAATTTTATTCGTCTTACAAAAAACATAAATAATGGTATTTCTGATTTTTTTTAGTTTATAATTTTAAAGATATGACATTAAAAACAAAAATAGGTGAGACAAAATCACACCATCAGAGTTTTTATGCAACTAAATTTCTATTCCCACAACTATTTCTTCTAATTTACGCAATCCAATTACACGTAATTACGCAACTCCAACTTTAGTATTCAAAACTCCATATCCTTCAAACCCTAACTTAATAGTTTTTCCAAAAACATATACATTTATATTTTTTTTAAAGACAAGCAACAAAAATCCATGAATGATATATTGGAAGTTTTTTTTTTCTAATTGTGTAACCAATTTAGACGTAAATTCACAACTAAAAAATCATAAAATATTTTTCATAGATATGTTTAGTTTGTTTTAAAAAAATCATATCAATGTTATTTTCAGATTTTTTTGGAGCTATGGTTTGAAAGATATGACATTTAAAAAATGAGATAGAAAATCACTCAATCAATTTTATCATGTAATTCTTTTCTTTTTATTTACGCAACCTAATTACATGTAATTACACAACTCAACCATATATGATTTTCTAGACTTATTAAGCAACCCAATTACACATAATTATGCAACTAATATTCATCTTTAAAAAAATTATAATATTTTCAGATTATTTTTAGAGGTACGATTTGAAAGATATTAAGTTTTTTTAAACTAGGAAATATAAAATCACCTAATCAGATTTCTTACGCAACTAAATTTCTATCTCAACAACTATTTTTATTTTATCTATGCAACTATATTACATGTAATTATGTAATTGGAGCACAATTGTTTTTCGAGACTTATTACGCATCACAATTACACACAATAAAAAATAATTAATAAGATATATTTCATCGATCTATTTTTGGATTTCATTTGTAGCTATGGTTTGAAAGATATGACATTTAAAAGACAAAAAAACATGAGAGAGAGAGGTTATGATATATATTGATATTAATAGAAAGTCTAGCTAGTTATTAGTACTTTAGTTATAAATGAGGTGGTTATCCATACTTTATCAAACCTTGGGTGGTTATTTGTAGATTACCCTATAATTAAATAGGGTAAAGTAAGAAAGTAAGTTTTAATACATATTTTCGTAATATTAGACCTATATAATTTGAAACATTATAGTAAAAAAGAACAACAAAACCATGACTGATAATATAACAATAACAATTTTTAAAAAAATAACAAAGATTCACATAGAAGTGTTACAACCATTTGGAAAAGTCAACCTGAATCAACAACCAAAACATTACCATTAACGAAATCTATATTTATACATAAAGAAAGTTAGGGTTTATAAAAATTATTTTAAAAAAACATATTGTATTATGTGGAGTAGATAATCTTGGAACCAAGAAACTAAAATTGAGATCAGAAAGCGTACGATGTAAAACCATCAAAGCCTTACAAGTTAGAGAGATGAAAATTCTAACGTATCGCTCCCAACAAATATAGTAAAGCACCCAACAAAAACAAGCACACCATAAGGGGCTCTCGTGAGTGGACTTTTATAAGGCCACCATTTGGAAACAATTGGGCCAATCATGACGTGACATGATAAAGTCAAATTCATAATTGGTTGTGTTCCCGTGGTTGCGAGCAAAATTACAACCAACGAGATTGTAATTGATTATATCTACATTATAAATGCATAAAGCACAGTTGGGGTGGTATTTAATCTCAAGCTAATGAGCTTGTCTCGACTAGAAAGTTTTTCAAGAATAGGAAGCCAAATAAATAAAGAATGACGAGAAATATTGTGTTTATGTCACACTAATCTGGTCCACTCGACACAGGGAGCAGACTAACGTAAAATGTGATAAGTGTATTTTTTATGAATTTTATACTACGGTTGGTAGGTGTCCACCAATGGATGTTTTCACTGTTCGTATTAGGGAAGAGAGCCATAATTAGGTTGTTTAGCTCTTGCATGGTCCCTTGGTTTTGTCAGCTATCTGATCTAATTTGGGAGGAAAAAACCAACAACCGTTTTACAATAATATTTGAAACCTCGAGATTTCCATCAAGTCAGTAAACAAGAATAATACCATGTTCGTAATGGAAAAACCAAACGGTGGGGACGAACCAAGATCAAACAAAAAATAATCAGATTCAATGTTTTGCACTATAATCTTATACAAATTATTAACCTGAGGCATAAGGCAAAGCATTTTCCTCCAAGTCCAAGAGGGTGAAAAACTTATATTAATAATTCAGGCGTGGTTATTTTGTATTCTTCATTTATTTTAATACTATCATGCTAAATGGATGGATATTTACCCCTAACAACAAACCAAATAAATTGAGGACGACCATCTGATGTTACTTAAGTTCTAGGATTCTTAGACCGTCATTAAGGGATAGGAATGTGAAATTTGTCCAAGTTATTTTAGCACCCGAGATCTTCATCTCATGGTTAGAATAAATGAATTTAATGAGGGCATAGGCGAGTTCATTTAGGAACCTAGCCAGTAAAATAAAAATAGATGACTAATATACTTAACTTCTAAAAATTATAAGTTAATAAGTTGGATCATACCGACATACAAGAGATGCTTCTAGGTTCATACCCCAATTCAAGAAGTGATCCAATATAATAGAGGCATGCATTTGGAGTAGGTATGGTGGTTAGTAATAAGAGAGACATCAAAGTATTGAATCAGAAGTGAAAAAATATTGTATCCAACGATATTGACCAAGTCAATTTTAAAGATGGTCCCAATACCATAGATTAAGATTTTTCTTTGTCTAAGGCTTGGTGTGGACAATAATCGCCTGAGGGTAGGCTGGTAATTTCAGTTGGTATTTTACGGTGGTATGTGGGTGTTTAAGTGGTGGTGTGCGGGTGTTTAATGTGCTTTAGAGAGTAGAGAGATAATTAAGCAGCTTGGTAGCAGTTAATCCTTCTTACCTATAGTTAATGCAGGTGGTTGGGTATTTATAGTGTGATGTTTGGGCCCTTATGGGCTTTCGGGTCATATTTAATGGACCCAGGTCATGTTTAAAGACCCATGAGCTTTAAGTTGCAGAGCAAGCAGCTTAGTCAAGAAGTGTTTAGGTTTTTTAGTACTTTTGTCATAGTTCGAACAGCCCTATGTTCATAGTGTCCAAAGTAATCTGTCCGGTTCAAGTGACCTGTTCGAAGCATGTCCAAGTGATCTGTCCGGTTTCCGGAGAGACTAGATCTATTTTCCCTTGTTCGGGGAGCATGCAGAAGTCAGACTCATCAGGAGCCCCTTTTTTAGGTGTTTGAGCAAGTATTCTTGTCAAAGAACTGAAAAACATTCCGACGTCAGAAGTGGTTTTCAATCCGAACAGATCTATGGGTATACTCGGACAGATTAAGCTTCACGAATTCAAAACGGTTTTTGCCAGAGTTAGTGGGACACGTGTCGCTCTCTGATTGGTCACTTCAGCCATTTTTTCACCTTGAATTTCGCACCACCTTCTTCGAAAAAGCAACCTCTTTAATTACAAGTAGTGACATCAGCGCCGTCTTTTAATCATTGCCAAACTTTTCGAATTCTCCTAGGAATCAACTCCTTTTTTCAGATTTACTATAAATTCAAACTCATTTTCTACTGTTTTACTATCTCTTTCAAACTTACTCTGCAAATTTACTCAGAGCTTTCTCTCTCTAAAGCAAAGGTTCTCTTAGTAGTTTATGTTTACAGCAAGGACAGCACTGATCAAAGGTGGGTGGCTCAATCTTTCAGAGTTGGAAAGAGCACAAAAAGTTGAGAAGGAGAGACGAATAGCAGCAGGGTTACCTTCATCACCCGTTGATAAACCAGTCGCCTCCGTTACAGAGTCAGATCGAGGCTCATCCTCCTCTAAAGGTACTAAGCCCCAAAAGTTATTTCAATCCACCCTCTAGCCTATAGTCTCTGGTTCCTCAGTTCAGGATTCAGTACCTGCTGTTGAGCCAGGAGTTACAGTTACAAGTGTTAGGAAACCCTCTCCTTTTATCGCTATGGGTTCAGACACAGAGCACTCTCCGGAGAAATTGGTGGTTAAGAGGACAACCCGGTTGGTAAAGGGGCATGCCTCCAAGAATACTCCCTCAAAATCGGGGGTGAAAAATAGCAGCTCTGGGTCTGGAGTGCCTCTCAGAGCTCCCCGGGAAAGACCATCCGGTCCGGAAGCGAGCAAACCAGCACCCCCACAAGAGAACTCTGCCTCAGAGCCCCAGCCTGAGACTAGGCGTCAAGAAGACATTGTAAATCAACAGTCCGGAAGCCAGGCTGTGCCAAGTTTAAGCCCTCCTCGGACCACTGCCACTGATATTCCCCCAACAATCATGGAGGAAAGAATAGAGGACTCTGTTGAAGAAGTCCCCTTTGAGTCTGAGTCCTCCGGCCAGACTGACAATACTGCTGCTGCCAAAAAAGGCAAGGAAAAACTATGCTTGAAGCATCCGGACCTGCCGGAGTGCCTTGAAGAGAAGGTGGGGCCGTGTTTTCACAGAGTTGAGCTCAAATACCTCTTGGCTTTACAGAAGACCAAGTATGCATTCATCCATATTGTTGAACTGGGTCGAATGCGCACAAAATGGGGGATCCCAGAAAACGTAAAGATAAGGATTCCCATAGATCCGGAGACCCCTATGGATTGTAAGCGGAATGAAATAGTCTTTTTTACAGAGCTATTTAATTGGGGACTCAGGCTCCCCTTGAACCCGGAGATCGTTAGGTACTTCCACCTGGTCAAGCTCTGCCCGAGCCAGTTGAGCCCTAACGGCTGGTTTACTCTGATGTCATGTATCATGGCATCTAGGTTGTCCGGGATTCCTCTCCTTATGGAAGAGTTCGCAGCAGTGGCCAACCTTTGCAAACATCATCAATTCCCCTTCTGCCACTTTAATATGGGGAACGACCTTAAAGCTGTTGATGATCTGTTGGAGTCCGAAAGCAAATGGAGGAGCCAATTTTTATTTGTCAGTGGCGCTTGGGAAAACGGCAAAAAGATCAAGGTCGGAGAGAATCCAAGCCTCCTCAGGAGCAGGTAGAGGAGTGATCGTAAGTTTCACACTTCAAATCTTTGACCATTCCTCCTCTTTTAAGTTGGTTTAAATTAACTGATCTCTCTTTTGTTTTAACAGAGCTGCCCAAGGAGTTCGGGGACTACTTGAAGGCCGGACAGGTCACCTGTGGCAAAATCAATGCTTGGGCCGCAGAGAACTGGGGGAATCGATTCCATGATGCTTTTACTAGTGGAAATCTGGCAAGGTCTCATCTGTGGAACACCACAATTCAGAGAGACCTGACTTGGGAAGAGCTCACCACCCAACCTTCTGCAGATACTGTGCTTAAGAGGTCTCACGAACCAGATGGGACACTCTTCCTGCCTGGCTGGGCTAAAGCCCCAAGCAAAATGATGGGCAAGAAGAGAGGCAAAAGGGTGGCAAGTGATGCTGAGAAGGATGCCCCAACCGCCCCGGAGGTGCCGGCCCAGAGCCAAATCGATGCTGCTGTCTTGCAGGTAGTGGAGCAAGAGACTGTAAGACAGGAAGCAGAACTCCCAAAATGTCCAAGGGCTTCCAAGAGGAATCGCAAGCAGGAGAGTGGTGGGGCAGACCGGGCAGCCAAGAAGAAGAAGACTACAAGGGGAGATGAGCTTGCTCTCCGGGATCCGGAGCCCCCTGTCCAGGCTGACCCCTCTGACCCAACACAAGCTGAAGAGATCCCAAGAGAGTTTCATACTGATGAAGTTGAGGGGGGAGATCTCAACCTTGATGAAGTGGACATCACTGGCCTAGGTGGGCTTGGTGAATACTTCCTCAACCTCCCCAGAGACGACTTCGCAGGGCCTTACATCCCTCCGAGCAGCTCCAATACAGTCAACTTCAATGGTAAGACTTTCATTGTTTCTAGTGAAAAGGACACCATAGCCCATTCCTTGCTTAGCAATGTGCAGCCAGTACTCACACTGGAGAGACAAGTCCGGAGTCAAGCAGACACCATCAAGGACCTTAAATCTGAGAAGGAAAAACTGTCCGAAGACCTATGCACTGTTACTGCTAATGCTGACATGCTAAAGGAAGCAAATGAGGAGTTGAAGAAGAATCAAGAGGAAAGCAACACTAAAGTTGCCACTCTAGAGGAAACTGTCAAAGGCCTCCGGGAGAAGCTGTCCGGTATGGAGAAAGACCTTACTGCCTCAAAGGGAGAGACCACTGCAAAGGAAAAGATTATCACCAACTTGACCACTGACAAGATTGCTCTAGAGAATGCAGTGACCAAGGCTGCTGAAGAGAAAACTGCTTTGTTAAAGAATCAAGAGGCTACAATCAATGCCAAGATCAATGCCTATGCCAACCAGATGATTAAAAGCGAAGAGCTATTGCTTGAGAAGGTGAGGTCTGACATGGTTCTTTTATTCCATGAAAAATTTCCGGGCAGGAACCTAGGGGACTTATGGCTTTATGTTGAGCCCGACGAGCTTCCATACCATACGATGGCTGAAGGTGACAGGTTCGGCTACTCTAGCGGCTCCTCAGTTGATGAAGAACACACTGGAGAGAACCCAGACGAGGGGAAGGACGATCCCAAAGGCAAAAAGGTAGTCGAAGAGAAAAGTGACTTAGAGAGCAAGAAGAAAGATGAAGGTGAGCCATCTTCAAAGGCTCAACCTTAACCCACAATCTTTCTTGTTTATTTTTCATTCAAACTAAAGTCCTTGGAAGGCCAAGGCACTCTTTTTGTAATAGTGTCCGGAATTTGACCGGACAGGTTTTCGTGTTCTATTTTGACTTGTTTAAAAGTCCTTGGAAGGCTAAGGAAAGTTTTAAGTTGTTTTATTTAATGAATACCTCTGTTTTGTGCAACCATCATCTTCTTTCATTGTTCATTTTAATTTTGATAGCCAGAGTTTAAGTAGCTTTTAGATATTGCATTGTGAGAGTGTTTAAATTCTCTGGCTAGAGTTTAAATAGCCTCTAGAAATTTCAGTCCGGATAGTATGATAAGGAACAGAACTTTAAACAACACTTAGAAAAATTTTCAAGAAGGCATTGAATTTTATTGAAAACTCTTTGTGCCACCGGAGAGGGGAGAGTATGCCCCCAAATATTTACATGGATGTTTAAACAAGTAAATATTTACACAAGTGTTATTCCAAGTACATCCGGAGATGCTCAATATTCCAAGGATGAGTTAAAACTCTGCCATCTTTGTCTTCCAACCAATAAGTTCCAGGCTTGATTCTTTCAACCACAATATACGGACCCTCCCAAGTTGGGGCCAGATTTCCGAAGAGCCTTTCTTTAGTGTGCAAGAAGACCTTTCTTAATACTTTGTCCCCTGGCTGGAAATCCCTTCTTTTAACTTTGGAAGCAAACCTGCTCCTCATCAAGCCCTGATAGTGTGCAACTCTGAGGTGAGCCTTAACCCGTCTTTCTTCTATCAAATCAAGTTGATTTCTGATTGCCACCTCATTAGTATGTTCAGAGAAGTTATGAATACGAAAGGAAGGGAGTGTCTTCTCTATGGGGGCTACTGCATCCATCACATAGACCAAGGCAAAGGGTGATTCTTGTGTTGCAGCCCCAGGTGTTGTCCGGTAGGCCCACAAGACTTCTTGTAAATAACTAGGCCACTTCCCAGCAGCCCCTTCCAGATTCTTCTTTAAACCGGACAGGATAGTTCTATTGGCAACTTCAACTTGCCCATTTGCCTGTGGATGGAAAGGTGAAGAAAAGCAATGCTGTATACCCCTTGAAGCATAGAAGCTTTCCATTTCTCTATTGTCGAACTGTGGCCCGTTGTCTGTTGTTATTTTCTGTGGGACACCAAATCTGCAGCATATGTTGGATAGAATGAATTTTATAACAGCCTTTGACGTTGTCCCAGCCAGAGGGGCTGCTTCTATCCACTTCGAGAAGTAGTCTATGGCCACAATTATAGTTTTTCGCCCTCCGGACGCCACGGGGAGAGGCCCTACTAGATCCAACCCCGAGCAAAGGGAATGGGCTCAGAAATGGACTCTAGAGGAATGGCTGGTACATGAATTTCATTACTGTACCTTTGGCATGGGTCACACCTCCTCACTAATTCCTTAGCATCTTTCATGATTGATGGCCAATAGTATCCGGAGAGTAATACTCTTCTGGTTAAAGCTCTAAACCCACAATGGGCTGACCCCTCACCATCATGCAATTCGGAGAGGACTACTTGTGACTCATAATCCCCCAAACAACGTAGGAGAGGTTTACTGTAGGACTTTTTGTACAACACTTCTCTTAACACGATAAAACCACGAGCCTTGTGTTTCAACGTTCTGGCTAGCGACTTATCTGGTGGCAGAACACCATCGGAGAGATATTGTAGGAGGGAAAACCTCCAGTCTTGAGGTTGTTTCACTTGTATTTCAAAAATTTCCTCTTACTTACCCTTACTAAGTTGAATTAAAGGGCTTTCAAGCACATGGATCCATGGGTATGACTCCGTATATGATATGGTTGCTAATGAGTCTGCTAACTCATTTTCTGCCCGGGGAATGTGCTCATAGACAACAGCTTTAAAATTTAGTGCTTCATTCTTGAGGATGAGTAAATATTTCATAAGGTGCTCCTTTCTAGCCTCAGATTGGCCTAAGGCATGGTGGATAAGCAATTGGGAGTCACTAAGTAGTTGACCCTCTTAGCCCCACAAATGTAGGCTAATTTTAACCCATCTATAGCTGCTTCATATTCGGACTCGTTATTAGATGCCCTGAAAGCAAAACAAATAGCCTGGTACATATTGTCTCCATATGGGGAAGTTAAACATATTCCTGCACCACATCCCATAGTGCTAGATCCACCGTCTGTTCGGACGATCCACATTTTCTTGTCTTTTATATCAGTAGCTTGCTCTGAATCCCTATCGGAGTGGAATTCAACCAGAAAATCAGCCACAGCTTGGGCTTTTACTGCTGTCCGGGGAGCAAAGTCTATGTCTAAGTCCCCCAACTCTACTGACCACTTAGTCATTCTGCTCGAAATGTCTGCTTTTTGAAGGACATTCTTTAAGGGGAAAGAGGTCCGGACGATGATAGGATGAGCCTGGAAATAAGGCCTCATCTTCCTTGCAGCTATCACCAAGGCTAATGCCAGTTTTTCAAGTTTCAGGTAACGTCTCTCAGCATCTATTAAGCTCTTGCTAATATAGTATACTGGGTGGGGATGTCTATCGACCTCTCTTACCAGCACAGCCCTGATGGCACAACTTGAAACTGCCAAATATACGAAGAGAGTCTCCCCATTAACTGGTTTGAACAAAGTTTTGGGAGAGGACAGGTGTTTCTTGATTTCATTGAAAGCCTCATCACACTGTGGGGTCCATTCGAACCCCTTTGCACCCTTCAAAGTTTGAAAGAAAGGAGCACACATGTCCGAAGACCTGGAGATAAATCTGTTTAAGGCTGCTAATCTCCCCGTTAATCGTTGTACTTCTTTAATGTTTCGAGGAGGCTCCATTTGGAATAGAGCATTGAGCTGGTCCGGATCGGGCTGTATTCCATGTTCACTTATGATATACCCTAGAAACTTCCCGGACTGCACTCCGAAGACACACTTTTCAGGGTTTAACTTTAGATTCACTTTCACCAAGTTGGCAAAGGTTTCTTGGAGATCGGACAAGTGCAACTGCTCATCCATACTTTTCACCATCACATCGTCGATGTATACCTCCATATTTCTTCCAATTTGATCAGCAAACGCCTTGTTGACTAACCTCTGATAAGTAGCCCCAGCATTTTTCAAACCAAAGGGCATAACTTTGTAGCAATGAAGACCTCTATCTGTGACAAATGTAGTATGCTCTTGATCCCTTGGATCTACTTGAATCTGATTGTAGCCGGAGAAAGCGTCCATAAAGGAAAGCAGCTTGTTTCCAGAGGTAGAGTCTACTAACTGATCAATCCGGGGGACCGGATACAAGTCTTTTGGGCAAGCTCTATTGAGGTCTGTGAAGTCAATACACATGCGCCACTTGCCATTCTTCTTTTTCACCAAGACAGGATTGGCAGTCCACAAAGGGTATTGAGATTCCTTAATGTGCCCCATCTTTGTGAGTCTGTCAACCTCCTGCACAATGACATCAGCCTTTTCTTTGGAAAAATCTCTTCTTTTCTGAACTACTGGAGCTACATCTCTCCGGACGGATAAGTGGTGGGATATCACCTCTGATGGAACCCCAGTTACATCAGCATTGCACCAAGCAAAAACGTGCTGATGGTCTTTCAAAAACCTCAACATTTCCTCTTTCAACATTGGTGGCATCTTGGACCCTATCTTGACACTTTTACCATCTTCCAGACAGTGCGTTTCAACTTCTTCGATTGGTATCAATATTCCAGGGGTCTCTCTGGGGTCATCAATTTCACCCTCACCCCCAGAAAGGCCCTCAAACTGCTATTGTTCATTAATACGAACTGCCCCCAGCGTTCGAGGAGCCAGGGCAGTAGCATAGCATTCTCTTGCAATCTTTTGACTGCTCCGGACAACTCCAACCTGCCCCCTGAACAGCATACTTCAAGCACTGGTGGACTGTTGAGGCCACTGCATGCATCCTAGAGAGCCAAGACCTCCCTAGAATATCATTATAGCAAGTGGGACAATCCACCACAATAAAGAGTATTCTCACCATTTTCTTGAAAGGGCCCTTGCCCAATAACACCTCTTCTTCGAACTCCCCGATCACATCTGCTGAGCTGCCGGTGAAGCCCACGATTGACCTGTCCGAATTCTGTATTACATCTGGATTTTTCATTTTCTTGTAAGTGGTTAGGAAAAGGATATTGGCTGAGCTTCCAGTATCCACCAAGATTCGACGTATGTCATTGCCCCCTATAGATGCTCCTATAACAACAGCATCCTCATGAGGGCCAGCAATGTTTCTTAAATCATCCTCATCAAACACAATGAAAGGGAAAGAGTTTGGTGACTGATAGGATGTCATGCCTCCTTCCAACTGGCTGGCCAAAGTATGAACATGCCTCTTCCTTGAAGAAGCAGTAGGAGCTGTCATAGTGTCTCCCCCAAAAATTGTGAGTGACTCAAAAAACTTAATGAGCCCGAAGACCGATCTAGCACATTCCTCAATAGTACCCACTCTGTTCCGAGTTGGATCAGGGTCCAAGTACTCAGATTCCACATCAAATCTTTCAACAATAACCATGGCCCCCTCTGGGGCAGCATTACTCGGACCAACCCGGTGAGTATTGCCAGGCCTGTTGCCTCCTCTTCTTTTAACGTAAGCTCCCAGCTTCCCCCTTTCAATCAAGTTTTGAACCTCTTGCTTCAACGCTATGCAATCATCAGTAGTATGGCCAATATCATTGTGATATTGGCAAAAAGAGTTGTTGCGATGCTCTCTGGGAGACTGCAATGTTGCCGGTCTCCGGTAGTGTACCTCATCCTTTGTTTTATCAAAGATGGTGGCCACGCTCTCTTTAAGCTCTGCGAACCACTCCGGTTGGACCCATGGCCCTCTCTTATTACTGGATTGTTGACTCTGAGCAGGAGCTGCTGGTTGAGACTGAGCTTTTGCCCTACTTTGCCCCTGTCCTGTTTCTTTTGCTTTGTTCCCGGACTGATTCTGATTTGGAGTTGGAGCCACTGGGGTGGATCTCACCTGCCTGTGCACCCTGGTTTTCTTTGTTTCATCAACGTTTATTTGTTTGCCAACCTGATTTAGCAACCCTCCCCAGGTCATGTCCTTCTTTCTGGTCACTGAATCAGCCAGATTGCCTGGGTTCAAACCTTGCCTTAGGGATGCTATTGCCACTTGTTCGAAGCAATCAGCCAACCCATTCTTTGTGTTCACAAAACGGCTTATGTACTCTTTCAAGGACTCATTTGGCTCCTGGGCACAATGGATTATCGTGTCTCTATTACCCTTCAGCTCCTTACTCCCTACGAACTGCCTTCGAAAGGCCACCCAAAACGTATCGAAATCTTTAATACAACCCTGAGGCAGGCTGTTGTACCATTTCAGAGCACTCCCCGTAAATGATTGGGAGAATGCTCTACAAACAGTTTATCATCATCATCAAAGTTCATCATGAAGTTCTTGAATTTCTCCAGATGGTTGTCCGGATCAGTACTGCCATCGTACTTCTCCATTTTAGTGCTGTCAAACCTCTTGGGGAGGTTTCCGGACAGAATTTTAGAAGACAGTGGAGACTGCCTCCAATTCCTTCCACGACTGAACACGGTATCTTCATTGGGAGTTGCAAAAATACCTGGTTCATCATGGAAAACAAAAGGATCCATCAGCATCTTGTCCGTATACCTCCGGTGGTGAGATGATCCTTTGCCAATATGTCTTTTCATTCTTCCATGCCTGTCTCTTTTTCTTGAATATTTCTTAACCTGCTTTTGCTTTTTCATGGTTCGACCCTCATCGCTGCTAGAGGACAAGGATTTTTCATTTCCCTCACTGTCCGAAGAGCTACCCGAAGATTCCGAGCTCGAGTCAGAACTCTCCACAGGCTTGGACCGGTGAGACTTTTTAGAACTAGCATGAGTCTTTTTGGTGCTCACATGAGTTTTGGAAGCCTCATGCTCTCTGGGGTTATCGGTGTGATGAACAACCGATGCCTTGGACTTTTTTTTCACGCCCATCTTGGCCTTTTCAGCCCTCAGAGCTTCTATTTCAAGCTTTAACCTATCGCGCTCTTGGACAGTGTACTCATCATTCTCTTCTCACCAATTTGGTATGGACAATAATCGCCTGAGGGTAGGCTGGTAATTTCAGTTGGTATTTTACGGTGGTATGTGGGTGTTTAAGTGGTGGTGTGCGGGTGTTTAATGTGTTTTAGAGAGTAGAGAGATAATTAAGCAGCTTGGTAGCAGTTAATCCTTCTTACCCATAGTTAATGCAGGTGGTTGGGTATTTATAGTGTGATGTTTGGGCCCTTATGGGCTTTCGGGTCATATTTAATGGGGTCATGTTTAAAGACCCATGAGCTTTAAGTTGGAGAGCAAGCAGCTTAGTCAAGAAGTGTTTAGGTTTTTTAGTACTTTTGTCATAGTTCGAACAGCCCTATGTTCATAGTGTCCAAAGTAATCTGTCCGGTTCAAGTGACCTGTTCAAAGCATGTCCAAGTGATCTGTCCGGTTTCCGGAGAGAATAGATCCATTTGCCCTTGTTTGGGGAGCATGCAGAATTCGGACTCATCAAGGCTGACTAGAAGTTTTATGGAAAATACTCATATTACTAGGAAAATACTTAGGTTCCTTTATCTAGGTACGATTTTTGTTTTATAAAAATACTCATTACCACTACTAAGAGAAATAAAAATGGATAAGACATCAATTTCTACATACACGAGACTAGGGTTCAAATGGTTATCAACCAACCTATATTCTATGGAGAATGACTCATTTTGGGACACGATAACTTGTTCTCTAATACCGTAAACTCCAGGGTGGTTTAGAGTGTGAATGTCATTCGAAGTCGAGAGAGTTTGGTTTTTGTGACAAGCCTTGTGTTGTCGCGACAAATCGAGCATACAGACCCTTTAGAAACTTTGAATTCGTATAATATCACAGTAACAAAGTAAAAAATTAAAATTTATTTTTTTAATCTTAACCTTGCTACATGAGTATTGTTTTGTTGGGGTAAAACAAAAAAGGTGCATGTCTACGAAATGTATATTTTTCTAAAAAGATACCACTCTGATCGAATACAACTCTTCTGAATAGTTTTATGAATTAATGCTACTTTTTATAAGGATTTTATGAGTGATGATAACTCTTTAGAATAATTTTATGAATGGACATAACTGTTTGGAAGATTTCTATATAGTATGTTAATTGTTTGCTAGATTTTTAATAAAATACACACACCATTATTCTCTTTAAATCTCTAAAGAAAATATTTTGTTCGTTTATCAATCAGTATCAGTTGGCGTTTTATTTATAACTTATTGTTTCAAACTCTCAAATTCTTGTTATATTTCAAACAAATATAATCAAAAGTTCGAATGAATAAAGTGATCGAAATAATTATTTTTGGAAAGTGTGTCTAGTACTTGTCTCAAGTCTCTTCATCTTTCTCAAAACTTTCTAGCTAGAATTTTCTGCAGAAATTAATAAGTTCTTGTTTTTGGCACTCTGAAAAAATAATCAGTATCATTATAAGCAGAAACAAGTATGGCTAATACCAAGTTCATGACTCAGAACCTAGTTTGATTGGATCTATGTTACCGAACAGACCATGCAAGATAGAAGGACAAAGTAGTGTTCTTGATATTGACATTCAAATATAAATTATGCTTAAGGATAACCATATTTACTAGTAAATATATTATATTTAAATGTGAAAGTAGAAAAATTTATTCTTCCATATACTTTGAATTTAGAAACATTATTAAAGTAGTATTGTTTGCGAATGCGAAAGAATATTCAAAGATTACAGATTTTAAGAGTAACAACATGATGCAACTTAAAATAAAGGAAAATAAACCGTCATGAATCATGTTTGAAACGAAAAACATTCTAGATGAGTGGAATTATGTATTGGGCTTATGGTAGAATATATTATTTTACAAGAGATAATAATCTTTGAAAAAAGCATGAGAG
This sequence comes from Limnanthes douglasii subsp. nivea, assembly GCA_036936605.1. Taxonomy (NCBI): domain Eukaryota; kingdom Viridiplantae; phylum Streptophyta; class Magnoliopsida; order Brassicales; family Limnanthaceae; genus Limnanthes; species Limnanthes douglasii. The sequence continues at coordinate 189,315,700 of JAUPFV010000003.1, read as the reverse complement.
TGTAAATACAACAAAAGAAGAAATTATGGTAATGGTGACTGAAGTCAATAATGTGGAAGACAAATTTTATGGTTGGTGGTAGTGCATGAGAGCACATTGCACATAATAAAACTATATTTCAAATCAACTGGAGAAATTAATGATGCGTGTGATGTGCAAATGCACAACATGAACATATTAAAAGTGGGAGGACATATAAATATCAAGTTAGTGTTTACAAATATGTATCGAAAATGAATAAAAACTTGGTGTCCAGTGATCTTTTGCTAACTGAGAAATTAATTTTGTGTATGAATGTGCTAGACTTATTATGGTCAAATGAGGTACCTTTTTGGAAAATGATACTCTAGTGACATAATGGTAAAACTGTGTACCTTTGAAAATTTAATTACTTAAATGAATATTATATTTATGCTTGCTCTTGTAATGATTAATTATTAATACATTCCAGACTTGCTGATATAGGTTATAATGCTATAAACATAATTGTTAAAACGGACTTAAAAAATATGATACAAGTCTGTATGAAAAATGCGAATTGTGTGTAGAATCTAAAATTATTATGAAGCCTTATCAATCTGAAGGAAGATGTACAAAATTATTAGACTTTATAAACACGAATATATGTGAGTTAAACATCTCTTTATGCGTAGGAGTAAGAGATACTTTATAACTTTCATAGATGACTAATCTAAATTTACTTATGTTTACTTACTCAAGAAGCGTGATGAGGCCTTTAGTATGTTTAATATAGTCAAAGAAAAAACATTATGATTAAAATCTTATATAGTGATAGAGATGTGTAGTATTTCTGAGAATTATTTTCTAATTTTTACGAAGAGCATGGGATAATTCATCATTGTTTGACACCGTATACGCCGAACAAAATATGACAGTGCAAATTTATTTGATGGGTTTAGATATAACATTGTGAATTAGTGTTTGTACACTAAAGTTTCAGGTGTTATAGTTTTCATTTGTCATAATATGTATTTATTTTGATTCCTTATATTAAGTAATGAAAATAATATAATTATTAAAATGAAAATATTTATGTCCTTTAATTTCAAAATGAAAAAGTATATAATATTTTGGAAATAAAGGTATTTAAAAATAATTGTGGGTATGTCTTAAGTAAATCTCATAATTTTGAGAAGGTACTTGATGAATGAAAACATCTAAATTCAAAATAGTGCATACCCCATTTGAACTTAATTTCAAACTTGGAAAATGAGGGATGAACGGTGGCTCAATTGCAATACACTAGTGGTATAGGAAGTATGATGTATAAGACTCCATGCACTATGACATATATTTCATTTGTGGTGAGTAAATTAAGTCAATTCAAAAGTAATCCACATTTGTAACACTGGAATTAGATTGGAAGGGTTTTCGTGTATTTAAAAAAGATCAAAAGCATGTGCCTACAATATTCCAAATTTTCTGAGGGACTTGAGGGATACACATACATAAGTTAAAACACTAGTATAACCTATAATAAATCAAATACATGATGAGTGTTTTCTTTTGTTGGAGGTTTTGTTTCTTGGGAATCAAATAAACATGTGTGTATATCAATTTCTTACGCAATCCGAGTTCATATCGATAGTCTCAATGTGAAAATAGGATGTACCATTCACCTCTAAGAGAAATACGAGAATCCATATATATATTATGATATTCAATCAACTTAAGTAGAGTGTAATAATATCATCTACAATGGTCAGTTTATATATAAATGTCTAAGACATGAGTACGTTAGAAAAATTATTAAAGGTGAAATTATGTCAATCTCGTGTGTGCGTTCGAGTGAGAACCTAGCAAATCCGAATACCAAACCATTGATTCTATAATTGTTAAACTCTACACCTAGAGGGATGAGACTAAAACTTCTGAATTGATATTTTACGAATAATGGCAACCCAATTCGACTATAGAATACATGGACATCAAATTTATTGGGTAACAAAAACTTATTTGTGAAAGGTTCACTATATATAAATATAGGTTCCATATATGATATGTGTATTTTACGTTGGTCATTAGCATAGATTGATAAATTCAGAAAACTTTAAATACAATAGGTTAGACATGTGTCTCTAAAGATGATAAACACACTACAAAAATTTTACACACGAAAAAGTAGTGCTAAGTGAACCATGTAAAAATCTAATAGTGAAATGATTTCATGCATGTGATTATCATCTAGGTCCCATGTGAGGTTAGTTCAAAGTTATAACTACCAACATTTTTTTGAAAAGCTTTGATGTCTTTACACAAAGATAAAATTTAAATCAAATTATATTTTACTTTATGTGTAAAATATGATTTATTGATGAGATAAGAGATGAAATAAATCAAGTGGAGGACTGTTGAAAACATTGACTAAATGAACTAATCGACTTTGATCTGTAGACGAGTTCAAATCATGAGAATCAACCTAGAATGGAAAGAGAGAACTAAGGAAAAGAGAAAGTAGTATTCCAAAATAAAATGTAGTATACTTGGGATTGTTGCGGAAATAAATAGGGTTTGTTGCGATAATACTAGACCAATAGGGTACTTGTTTTGAGAAAATAATGCGTTGTCATGACAGTTTGGGAACCCTAACTTTTTGGATACTTTTTTGTAAGTATTGGTTCAAAATTTTCCGTACCAAAACTTATACTTTTGTGGTTATTAGGAAAGGTTACCGCGGTAAGCCTTGTGTTACCGTGGTGAGTCGGGCATACATGCTATATGGAAAATTTGAATTCAAATATTTTCGCCACAAAATCAAGGCTCACCGTGGAAATGAAGTAAAAAAATTTAAATTAACGGTTTTAAGCGTATTTTTGCCGCAACAAGTATTATTTTGATGGGGATAAAATAAAAATGTCTTCTTTGGAAAACATGTTTTCTAAAAATACATCATTCAAGCGTAATGTAAATCTACATAAGGGTTTTTTGAATTAACAGAACTGTTTATAAAGATCATATGTTTGGAGATAACTCAATGGAAGAGTGTTATGGATCCTATAAATAGTTTTCTATACTAAGAGATAAAATATACACAAGTTGTTATTTTTCCTAAATCTCTTAAGAAAATATCTTCATCATGTATCAATCACTCTCAATTGGAATATTATTTTTAATTAGTTGTATCGAAATTTTTCCTAAATCTCTTAAGAAAATATCTTCATCATGTATCAATCACTCTCAATTGGAATATTATTTTTAATTAATTGTATCAAAATTTTAACAACTTTGTCAAAAGAGGCTTTGAACATGAATTAGTCTTTTGACTATTCATTTTCGTGACATATAGTCCCTTGATTAAAAAAAAGTCATGATTTAGTCTTTTGACTATCCATTTTCGATAAAGTTAGTCTTCTGCGTGTGTTCACTATCCATTGTCGTGACATATAGTCCCTTAACAGTTAGTCTATGTCAAAGAATCTCATCCCAAAGAATAAAACATAAACAATAGTATAATTTGTCATTAAATGCACTATATTTCCGAATCATATAAGGTTAGACTACATAAAACAAAAAAACCAAAAACTCAAAAAATTTAAAATAAAAAATGACCGACTATATAAATATACACAATATTTATTTAATATTGTAATATTTATTTAGGATTATTTTCTTATAAATATCGATACAAGATCTAATATTGTTTTGGTCTTGTCTTAAAGGTCTAATTGTAGATAAACACTGAATTATATTAATTATTATTTTTTCGTATCAATTATTTTTAAATAGACCAAAATATCTTTGTTTTCTCCTTCTCTATGGGTTACCTTCCTCGTCCTTACATTCTTTCCTCTCTTCTGCCAATCCTAATCCAAATTGAAGTCCTTTCGGCTGGTCAGGATTTCATTGGCTTTTGTTTCTTTTTTATGGATACGAATTTGGTGTCGAATGTTTCTCTCATGTTCATGTGGTTGCTGGTGCGCCAGATTTTATTTTTGCATCAAGATTTCAATCCTCTCGATAAAACAATTCGCAAGACAATTGTGCTAACACATTTATTTATCCTTTTACATTCTCCATTTTTCATACCATCATGTCTTATGATTATCTCTTTGAGTATATAATCTTCGTACATATAGATAAACCAATTATATTACTTTCACGTTTGAAAATCATAGAAGTGCTTATTTTTTCAACTATTGGGGTCAAAATTTGAATGGTTTTGGCTTACGTTCGATATTGTAGGTATTGGGAGATCTTGCCTACTCGTGTAATTAATAGATAAGAGGTTGTAGTCGATGTAGAATTCGATCGTGCTCGCATGGTAACCATGGAGGCAGGCCCATCAAGCTTCAAATTTAGGCAATTATATGGCTATTAATGATCCTTTTTTTTTTTCTATATTCTACTTTATTAAATATGGTAAATGGTTTTAGGCGTTTTGAGAGTTTGAATTCAATTTTTTTATATTAATGATCAATTTTACCTATCGTGCTAAGTCTTTAACGTGAGTTATTTGTTTAACTTAGTTTTTTATTGATAAAGTTTTATTAGTTTATATATGGTTTTCATTTCGTAGTGGAAAATGAGATTTTAAATTTAAAGATTAGTGTTCTGGGTATTAATATGAATTTACTTTTGTGTGTGTTTATATGAATTATCTTCCTATGAAAGTTATATGATCCTACTATTGTAGTATGCGATTTTTCTATTATGTTTTTGGTGATTGTGAAGTTAGGGGAATAGTAGTCTAAATGGTGGCAATACGATTAAATCATAGTTTTGGGTTTTAAATAAGTTTATCTTCATTATAGAAAACATAAGTTATGTTTTGGTGTATCATTATAAGATAACATAAATTTGCATCTTATATTCCTTTCAGTATCAATTATAGTATTATCGTACATGGTACTTTGTTCTAAATATTATGACATAAGAAGTGGTTGATGCATTGTTTGATCTGAGAAAACAATTAGAAAAGTTTCACTTCTTTATTTTCATTATTTGTCTGTTAGATTTTTAGATATCCAAACAAAGTTTTACTTTGAATGTTGTTCTTTTTTAATGATATATTTTATGCTTTGAGTATCTTTAAAAATTACTTTTAGTTTAAGTTTTTATAAGTAATGAATTATTATTTACGAGTAAATGTTTAATAGTATAAGGCTCATATTTAGGGCTTAAGAACAATTCATGATTCTTATAAATTACCACTAACTGGTAATGATGTTTTCTTATATTTATACTCATTATTATGTGTCAGTATTTTCGCATGTGTGAAATATTCTTCTCTCTTTATACTTAATTATTATAAGAAATGATCTAAATGATATAACACAAAATATAAAATATTTTGTGTCAGATTTTATATCATATATCAGTATTTTTAAAGATAACATAAATAAAATAAAGAATTATATCAACTCATGACAAATATAGTTGCATTTCATAGTTTTGATTTAATTTATATCTTCAATTAGATATGAATAGTCTTAGACGATAATTATCATATAAAATTATATTGTGTTTGTGAATTAGATTTGGTAATTATGATTGAAGTTCAAGTTTTAATCAATTTTTAGATCAAGTTGTTACTTCTTCTGTTATTGTCATATTAGCTTTGGGATTAGATTCTGGGTTTTGAGACATTGGACATTTAAAGCAATCATTGTTGACTAGGCTTACCAAAGACTAGGTACATGAGGTGATGGTTAGATTCTAAAATTAATCCGTACATAGTTCTCAAAATGTTGATATTTATATGTTTTGTTAGGTTACTAAAAAATCATAAAAGAAAAGCTTCTTATCAATGAGTATATGAAGTTCGGGAGTCTTGACGAAGTTGTCCATTGAAGAATAATTACGCAGTTGACTTGGTAGGTTATGAAATATATTACAAGAGGTGCGACCAAAAGATTATGCTTTATACATCATAATTTCATCCCACATATTATAAATCTAGACATGAAGTCCAACAATGTATTACTAGATCATGAAATGGATACTCGAGTGTCTGATTTTGGAATGAAAATGTTTATTATAAGCGAACTAGACACATAGCATAAGCACGCTTGAATGGTTTTCAGGCTATATCTCACTTGAGTACCACCAAATTTTATGTTGTACTTCTAAAGTTGATGTCTACTCATTCGGGGTCGTTCTCATAGAGCTCATGACTGGAAAACAACCAACCGATCAACTGATGAAAAGAAAGGGGCAAATAGAATTGTTAGATACAAAAATACTTACGACTATAAAAAAAAGATAAATCTGAAGCTGAAGAAGTTAAAGAAATGTTGAGCTACTTTGAGATCACACTTTAGTGGGTTGATGATTTCCCTTAAAAAAAGTCTAACATATCACAGATGGTTTCCATGCTAAGGGAGCTCACGCTTGTATCCAACAAGAGTGCCTCAGAAAACAAAAGTGGTTGTCATGCTAAAAGAGCTCATCCTTATATCCAATAATAATTTTTGAGAAAACAAAAATGACCTTTATTTTTTCTGAACTTTCCCTTCTTCTTTAGTATTTGTGAGTATTTGTAATTGTAATTTTTGCATCTGATAAGTTATTCTTTTTAATTATATTAAATTATAGTAAAAATATTATTACAATAAGCCACATGTATTTCCATCAAATGGCCTTGATATAAAATACCCAATATTTACAGATTTCCCCTCTTTTCTCTCTTCTAAACCCTAAAACCTCTCAAATTTTGAATTTAAAAAACCTTAGATTTCTTAAATTCAAGTTTGCAACTACGTTAAGGTATGTTTTCTTTACGTATTGGTGTAATGTTTTTTGAATTTACATATATAGTTTTAGTGATGTTTAAAGTCAAGGTTTTGGATAAACAAATTAAATTTTCATATCTTTATAGTTTTTGTTTCGAATTACAACTAGGTTTCTATGTTATGTTAGGCTTATACCTTTGTTTTGGTATAATATTTGCATAATTTGGCTTAAGTTTGGAGGATTTAGCATTTGCGGGTAGTGCTTCCGGTTCATGCAAATTCATGAATTTTGGGCGCCATAGGTTGTCGGATTCGTGCGCTCTAGGTTCACGAATCCGGCTAACTATGGTGCCCAAAATTTGCAATTTTACACAATTGAATGTGTGAAATTGGGTACACTATGTGCGATATTTAGCGCAAAGTGGACACAAAGTGTCTGTGATTGCTACTGTTTGATGAATTATGCTTCTTTAACCTATAATAGACTTGATATTATGTACAATTTCTTATGTCTTCCATGTAAATACATATTAGGGCGTTGTGGAATTGTTTTGAGTATAGATAAACCAAGTTTCCTTTGCCCGTCCCGGTCTGCTGGGGTTTGGAGACGCACCCTGTTTCATTTGCCCGTCCTTCTACATCGACTTGGGACTCTGTATCAATTATTCCACAGATTCAATCCCTATGTGTTAGGGATGCATTCGGCAATGAATGACTACAAGCAGCACGAGGCGTATAACGTGTTCAACAACAAGGGAACTTAGGGTTTGTTTAACGTGTAGTAAATAATACTTTATATACTGTTTAATTTTTTTTAAAAAAAATAATGTGTAGTAATTTAATTTTGACTCACCGATTACTAGTCCAATTTCCCAAATGTTTATAATTGTTCATGTGGATATTAAGATTTTTTTCTCCATAAATGTCTATCCATTGTTTCATGATATAATCGACAACCATCGAAAACAATGCATAGACGTGATGTAAATCGGCCAGGTTTTTATTATAATCTTCGATGGTCGCCGAATGGGAAACCGATTCATAGTATTCGAGTAACGCATTGGCCATGTCCGCTTGGAGAAAATCTTTCTTAGCTTACGAGCAAATGTTCTTGTTTATATGCCAGGTGCATAGCATATGAGTGCCAAATCTCTCTCGGTGATGATAATATTAGGAAATCCACACATGTTATTCGTCATTGATGAGTCCGAATTCAGCACGTTCCCCGAACAAGGGCATATCGGTCAGGTCTCTCCGAAAACCGGACAGGTTGCAGGGACAGGGATCGAACAGGTCACTTGGACCGGACAGATTTCTGTGAACACTATGAACTTAAGGCAGTTCGAACTATGACAAAAGTACTAAAAACTTAAACACTTCTTGACTAAGCTACTTGCTCTCCTACTTAAGAGCTCATGGGTCTTAGAACATGACCCGGGTCCATTAAACATGACCCGAAAGCCCATAAGGGCCCAAACATTACACTATAAATACCCAACCACCAGCATTAACTATGGGTAATGAGAATTAACTGCTACCAAGCTGCTTAATCATCTCTCTACTCTAACCGTTAAACACCCACACACCACCGTTAAACACCCACACACCACCGTTAAACACCCAGTGTACTACATCAGCAAAAGCTTGATTGAGGCTGAGAGGCGTTACTTGAAATTCGAAAAGTTGGCATTAGCCCTGGTGATAGCTGCAAGAAAGATGAGGCCTTATTTTCAGGCTCATCCTATCATCGTCCGGACATCTTTTCCTTTAAAGAATGTCCTTCAAAAAGCTGACATTTCAAGCATAATGACTAAGTGGTCAGTAGAATTGGGGGACTTCGACATAGACTTTGCTCCCCGGACAGCAGTAAAAGCCCAAGCTGTGGCTGATTTCTTGGTTGAGTTCCACTCCGATAGGGATTCGGAGCAAGCTACTGATACAAAAGACAAGAAAGTCTGGATCGTCCGAACAGATGGTGGATCTAGCACTATGGGATGTGGTGCAGGAATATGTTTAACTTCCCCTTATGGAGATAGTATGTACCAGGCTATTTGTTTTGCTTTCAGGGCATCTAATAACAAGTCTGAATACGAAGCAGCTATAGCTGGGTTAAAGTTAGCCTACATCTGTGGGGCTAAGAGGGTCAAACTACTAAGTGACTCCCAATTGCTTATCCACCATGCCTTAGGCCAATCTGAGGCTAGAAAGGAGCAACTTGTGAAATATTTACTCATCCTTAAGAATGAAGCACAAAAATTTAAAGTTGTTGCCTACGAACACATTCCCCGGGCAGAAAATGAGCTAGCATACTCGTTGGCAACAATAGCATATACAGAGTCCTACCCATGGATCCATGTTCTTGAAAGCCCTTCTATTCAACTTAGTAAGGGTGAAAAAGAGGAAGTTTTTGAAATACAAGTGAATCGGCCTCAAGACTGGAGATCTCCTCTCAGACAATATCTGGCCGATGGTATTGTGCCTTCAGATAAATCACAAGCCAGAACATTGAAACACAAGGCTCGTGGTTTTATTATGTTGAGAGAAGTGTTGTACAAAAAATCCTATAGTAAACCTCTCCTACGTTGTTTAGGGGATGATGAGTCACAAGTGGTCATCTCCGAATTGCATGATGGTGAGGGATCAGCCCATTGTGGGTTTAGAGCTTTAACAAGAAGAGTATTACTCTCCGGATATTATTGGCCATCGATTATGAAAGATGCTAAGGAATTGGTGAGGAGGTGTGATCCATGCCAGAGGTACAGCAATGAAATTCATGTACCAGCCATTCCTTTGGAGTCAATTTCTGAGCCCATCCCTTTTGCTCGATGGGGGTTGGACTTAGTAGGGCCTCTCCCTGTGGCGTCCAGAGGGCGTAGAACTATAATTGTGGCCATTGACTACTTCTCAAAGTGGATAGAAGCAGCTCCCCTGGCAGGGACAACATCAAAAGCTATCATAAAATTCATTATGTCCAACATATGTTGTAGATTTGGTGTCCCACAGAAGATAACAACAGACAATGGGCCACAATTTGACAATAGAGAAATGGAAAGCTTCTGTGCCTCAAGGGGTATACAACATTGTTTTTCTTCACCATTCCACCCACAAGCAAATGGGCAAGTTGAAGTGGCTAATAGAACTATTCTGTCAGGGGACAAGAGTCTCCCTTTGCCTTGGTCTATGGAATGGATGCAGTAGCCCCCATAGAGAAGACAATCCCTTCCTTTCGTGTTCACAACTTCTCCGGACACGCTAATGAGATGGCGATCAGAAATCAACTTGATTTGATAGAAGAAAGACGGGTTAAAGCTCACCTTAGAGTGGCACACTATCAGGGCTTGATGAGAAGCAGATTTGCTTCTAAAGTTAAAAGAAGAGATTTCCAACCAGGGGACAAAGTATTGAGGAAGGTCTTCTTACATACCAAAGAAAATCTCTTCGGAAAGCTGGCCCCAACCTGGGAGGGTCCGTATATTGTAGTTGAAAGAATCAAGCCTGGAACTTATTGGTTGGAAGACAAAGATGGCAGGGTTTTAACTCACCCTTGGAATATTGAGCATCTTCGGATGTACTTGGAATAGCACTTGTGTAAATATTTACTTGTTTGAATTTCCATGTAAATATTTGGGGGCATACTCTTTCCTCCCCGGTGGCACGAGGAGTTTTTAGTGAGGTGTCCGGATGGTTGAATAAAATTTGATGCCTTCTTCAAAATTTTCTAAGTATTTTCAAAGTTCTATCTCTTGTTATACTACCCGGACTGAAAGATCTAAGGGCTATTTAAACTCTAGCCGGAGAATTTAAACACTCTCACAATGCAAGAACTAAAAGCTACCTAAAATCTAGCTATTTAAACTAAAACAAACGATGACAGAAGATAATGGTTGGGCGAAACAGAAACATTCATTGAACGAAAAATGCCTTGGCCTTCCAAGGACTTGTGAATAAGTCAGGGTACAACAAAAAAAACCTGTCCGAACAAGTACGGACACCATTACAAAAAGTGCCTTGGCCTTCCAAGGACTTTAGTTTGAATAAAAGATAAACAAAGTACACCATAAATTAAGGTTGAGCCTTTGAAGATGGCTCACCCTCATCTGCTTTCTTGCCCTTGATGTCGCTCCCCCCTTTGACTACCTTCTTGCCCTTGGGATCATTCTCCTCTTCGCATGGGCTCTCTCCGGTCTTCTCTTCATTATCAGATGAGGACTCACTGGAAATTCCTTCTTCTATAATATGGAAGGTCATCATCATCCACATAGAGCCATAAGTCCCCGAGGGTCCTCTTCGGGAATTTTTCATGAAAAAGGAGAACCATATCAGACTTCACCCTTTGAACCATTAACTCTTCGCTTTTTATCATCTCCCTGGCATAGGCATTGATCTTGGCCTTGATTGTGGCCTCTTGGTCCCTTAGCAAAGCAGCTTTCTCTTCAGTAGCCTGAGTCACTGCATTTTCTAGAGCAATCTTGTTAGTGGTCAGGTTGGTGATGATCTTCTCCTTTGCAGTGGTCTCTCCCCTTGAGACAGTGAGATCTTTCTCCCTGCCAAACAGCTTCTCCTGGAGATCTTTTATGGTTTGTTCTAGGGTGGCAACTTTTGTGTTGCTCTCATTCTGATTCCTCTTCAGCTCCTCGTTTGCTTCCTTGAGAAAATCGGCATTGGTGGTGGCAGTGCGGAGGTCTCCGGACAGTTTTTTCTTCTCAGACTGAAGGTCTTTGATGGTGTCTGCTTGACTCCGGACTTGCCTCTCCAATGTAAGAACTGGCTCCACATTACTAAGCAAGGAATGGGATATAGTGTCCTTCTCAGTAGAAACCATGAAAGTCTTACCGTTGAAGTTGACCGTATTGGAGCTGCTCGGAGGGATGTAAGGCCCTGCGAACTCGTCTCTAGGGAGGCCAAGAAAATATTCACCAAGTCCACTCAGACCGGTGATGTCCACTTCATCCAAGTTGAGCTCTCCCCCCTCAACTTCATCAGTGTGGAACTCTCTTGGGATCTCTTCGGCCAGCGTTGGGTCAGAGGGGCCAGTGGGAAAAGAGGGCTCCGGATCCCGGAGAGCAAGCTCATCTCCTTGTGAAGTCTTTTTCTTCTTGACTTCCCGGTCAACGCTTTCACCAACTTGCTTGCGAGTCCTCTTGAGAGCCCTTGGAGGTTTTGGAAGGTCTACTTCCTGCCTCTCGGTCTCCTGCTCCACCACCTGCAAGAGGGCTGCATCAATTTGAACCTGGGCCAGCCCCTCCGGGTCTGTCGGGGCATCCTTCTCAGCATCGCTCGCCACCTTTTTGCCTTTCTCCTGCCTTTCATTTTGCTTGGGGCTTTAGCCCGGGCAGGCAGGTAGAGTGTCCCATCTAGTTCGTGAGACCTTCTAAGTACAGTGTCTTCATCAGGCTGGGTGGTGAGCTCCTCCCAAGTTAGGTCTCTCCGACCTGTGGTGTTCCACTGGTGAGACCTTGCAAGATTTCCAGCGGTGAAGGCTTTGTGGAATCGATTCTCCCAGTTTTCTACGGCCCAAGCATTGATTTTGCCACATGAAGTCTCTCCAGCCTTCAGATAATCCCCGAACTTCTTTGGCAGCTCTGCTAGAACAAAAAAGAAATTGGTCAATTTAAATTAACTTAAAAAAAAACGGACAGAGATTTAAAGTAAGGAACTTACGGTCACTCCTCCGCCTACTCCTGAGGAGGCTTGGGTTCTCATCGACCTTGATCTTTTTTCCATTTTCCCAGGCGCCACTGACAAACAGAAATTGGCTCCTCCATTTGCTCTCTGACTCCAAAAGGTCATCAACAGCCTTGAGATCGTTCCCCATATTGAAATGATAGAATGGGAATTGGTGGTGCTTGCAAAGGTTGGCCACTGCTGCAAACTCTTCCATAGGAAGAGGGATCCCAGACAACCTAGATGCCATGATACATGACATCAAAGTGAACCAGCCATTGGGACTCAGCTGAGTTGGGCATAGCTTGACCAGGTGGAAGTACCGTACGATCTCCGGGTCTAGTGGGAACCTGAGTTCCCAATTAAATAGTTCTGTAAAGAAGACTATTTCATTTCGTTTACAGTTCATAGGGGTCTCCGGATCAATGGGGATCCTTATCTTTACGTTTTCGGGGATCCCCCATTTTGTGCGCATTCGACCCAGGTCTGAAGTATGGATGAATGCATACTTGGTCTTCTGCAAGGCCAAGAGGTACTTGAGCTCAACTTTGTGAAAGCACGACCCCACTCTCCCCTCAAGGCACTCCGGCAGGTTCGGATGCCTCAAGTACAGATTCTCCTTGCCTTTCTTGGCAACAACAGCAGTAGTATCAGCCTGTCCGGAGGACTCGGACTCAAAAGGGACCTCTTCAGCAGAGTCCTCCATTCTCTCCTCCATAACCGTTGGGGGAGCTTCTGTGGTAGTGATCCGGGGAGGGTTGAAGCTTGGCACAGCCTGGCCTCCGGACTGCTGACTGTCTGTATTTTTCTGACTTCTCACCTCATATTGGGGCTCGGAGGCAGAAGTCTCTCTTGGAGGTACCGGGCTGCTGGCCTCCGGACCGGTTGGCCTCTCCCGGGGAGCTTTAATGGGCACTCCAGACCCTGAATCACTATTTTTTGCCCCCGATTTTGAGGGAGTATTCTTGGAGGTTAGTCCCTTAACTAACCGGCTTGGCCTCTTAATAACTAGCTTCTCTGGAGAGTGGTCAGAATCAGATCCCATAGCTATAAAAGGGGAGGGTTTCCTAACGCTTGTAGCTGTGATTCCTGGCTCAACAGCAGGTATTGACTCCTGGACTGAGGAACCATAGACTATGGGTGAGAGGGTGGATTGAAAGAGTTTTTTGGGCTTGGTACCTTTGGAGGAGGATGAGCCTCGATCCGACTCTGTAACAGAAGCAACTGGTCTCTCAACAGGTGATGATGGTAGCCCCGCTGCTATTCGCCTTTCTTTCTCGACCTTTTACGCTTTCTCCAACTCCGAAAGGTTGAGCCAACCACCTTTGATCAATGCTATTCTTGCTGTAAACATAAACTGCCAAGGAAATTTTTTGTTTTAGAGAGAGAAAGCTCTGAGTAAATTTGCAGAGTAAATGTGAAAGAGATGGTAAAACAGTGGAAAATGAGTTTGAATTTATAGTGAAACTGAGAAAAGGAGTTGATTCCTAGGAGAATTCGAAAAGTTGGGCAATGATTAAAAGACGACGCTGATGTCACTATTTGAAATTAATGAGGTTACTTGTTGGAGAAGGTGGTGCGAAATTCAAGGTGAAAAAACGGATGGAGTGGCCAATCAGAGAGCGACACGTGTCCCACTAACTCTGGCAAAAACCGTTTTGAATTCGTGAAGCTTAACCTGTCCGGGTATCCCCATAGTTCTGTCCGAATTGAAAACCACTTCAGACATTGGACTATTTTTCAGTTCTTTGACAAGAAAACTTGCTCAAACACCTAAAAAAGGGGCTCCTGATGAGTCTGAATTCAGCACGCTCCCCGAACAAGGGCATATCGGTCAGGTCTCTCCGAAAACCGGACAGGTTGCAGGGACAGGGATCGAACAGGTCACTTGGACCGGACAGATTTCTGTGAACACTATGAACTTAAGGCAGTTCGAACTATGACAAAAGTACTAAAAACTTAAACACTTCTTGACTAAGCTACTTGCTCTCCTACTTAAGAGCTCATGGGTCTTAGAACATGACCCGGGTCCATTAAACATGACCCGAAAGCCCATAAGGGCCCAAACATTACACTATAAATACCCAACCACCAGCATTAACTATGGGTAATGAGAATTAACTGCTACCAAGCTGCTTAATCATCTCTCTACTCTAACCGTTAAACACCCACACACCACCGTTAAACACCCACACACCACCGTTAAACACCCATACACCACTTTAAAACTCCACTTGAAATTACTAGCCTACCCTCAGGCGGTTATTATCCTCACCAGTCATCACGCACTTTTAAACGCTCAATTCCCACGTGTAGTTCGCTTGCTCCTTGGAGCTAAAAAAAACAAAAACAATACAAAAGGTCTTCTTCCTCAAAGTTTGGCCAACTATTTCTAGCAAACACATTTTATACGTTGTAGTCTTATACGTGTTATCCATTATAAAAACTTAAGGAAAAGTGCGGAAAAAATAAATTCTTGTAGGATGCGTGAAAAATAACTCAAGGATCTCGTCCGTTGCTTCGTTAGTTCTCTCTCAAACAAAGTACTCGTGTTGTTTCAACTTACCGAACAAGTATTGTATTTAGGTTTTCCCCGTTTTATCAACCAAATTATCTTTTTAACGCATATTGTAGATCGTACGCATATTATATACATTTTACAGGTGTCTAAGCTTCAAACCACGGTATATCTCTCTTGGCGAGAACCAACTACCATTTGACTACGAACAAAATCCTCATATTTCGTATTTAGTCTAGCGACTTGTGAATGACCATCTAAGTGTAAAACGGTTGGTGGTTGTGTTTCCCGTTTATCACTATCAATGTCCAATATCTGGGTAGTTCTAAGACCGAGTTTCCCCTGAACGTGAATGGACAATCGCATTTTTTCGATGAACATTCTCGGCGCTTCTTAACATACCCCGGTTTGGGGTTCGGTTTGTAAACACCTTGCCTTTCGCACTTGAAAAACATCCTTAAAGTTTCCTTATTTTTACTACTCTCGCCGACATAGTTTAAAACCACAATGAATCCTAACTTGGTGCTTTCGGAATCAATCCATGAAACCAAATCAGATTTCATATAATAGCGTTCCGTAGAAAACAATTTCATGTAATCGACCATTGAACATGATGGTTGCTCCAGTTTCTAAAAAACACATGAAATCATATTAAGATATACTTAATTCTAATTAATTATATTGAAATCTACTTAAATCGTTCAAAATAGTGCACGTAATTAATTAAAATCGAGCGCACAATATAACCAATTTGACCAAAATCGTGCGGTCAATGTTCACAATTTGTTAAAATCGCGCAAGAATACCTAAGCTAAATTTATGCACAATCGTGTACACTGGGTTTGTAGTTCATCCATCCTAGCTCGTGATACGTGCATTTTTCTACTGAACATAAAAAAATTCAAAATCTACCTTTACTTGTGTTCCGAGATGGTCCATCAAAGGCTATTACCCACATTGCAAGAAAAATCGTTATTCCTATCAATCAAATCCATAATGTAGGATAGTTTTAAGGATTTTTAAGGTTAAGGTTAGTGATTAGAAGTAGTTTGGTTAAGGAAGAAGGTGTAAATCTGTGTTTTTGGGTTGAAAATAGGGTTTTTATATGTGAGGGAAAAAATAGTATTTTCACTTTTATGAAAAAAATTATGATTTTTGGGTCTCATTATAAAGAAAGTGGGTCTCAATTTAGTTGTGCCCTAAGATTTTGAAGTTTTGATATGATTAAAGTTGTAGCAGTTTCAATACAAAGTTTTAGCATTTAATTATTTTAGGATTTTTAAAATTTTAGTAGTTTTATAGTTTTAAAAATTTATGCTTGAGGTATTTCAAGAACTGAAAACAAACACTCCAAAAATTGAGGTACTTTCTTGATCACCAAGAAAACTCATTGCATCAATCGATTCATGCAAATCATTTTACTTCTTCCTCTGCTCCGCTCTTCTTCCAATCTTATACTTTGCAGCTTCGCAAATTAGAATATTACGGTCTCTCAACAAGTGAATAATTTCTATCTCTTCAATCATTAACAATCCGCTGCAAACAACAATCAACATAACAAGTAAAGAAGTAGTTGAAATTAAATGAAGCAAAGGGTTTAACAACAATAAATCGAGTAAATCATATGCAGAAACTTTAAAGATACTCAAACCAGACATTTGTTCAACGTTTACTCTTACCAGTGCCATTAGAAAATCTGATCACATCTCTATACAGTATCCTCAACAAGTTCTACAATAGCTTAAGCTTTCCACAAATTTCACAATAGCTGGAAAATTCATACAAGGATTACCAAAAAGAAATCTTTCTAATTCAATTTCTCCAATCGCAGAAATTCAAATATGATTATAGATATTCCATATGGCATTCCAGACACATTCTGTTGGAATTTGAGTCGTAAACAGAGATGTGCAAGATTTGGTCCATGAATGTTTAGACTATACGTAATTCTACGATGAGGTTGCTTAAGTGGCCAGAAAATATCAACGTTAAACAAGAATGTGTTACAACTCCAGTTGGATCAGAATAGAGTTCATACCAGAATTTCTCAATAATGAGAATATCATCAACACAATTCCACCTTTAATATGCGAAACTCTACTGATCAAAGTTCTTGAAAAAAAAAACAGAGCAAACTACAATGCATGTTACGCTTGGGTGGAAGTTGATGTATCTAAAAAGATCAAACATAAATATGGATTGATTTTGGAGATAATCAAGGATGCTGGTTGAATATAAGCTACAAAAATATACCACATTACTACCAAAGTTGTTTTTATCTGGGTCATAATCAACAACTTGCAAGAAGATTATTTCAACCTCTTAAACTAACTCTAAAAATACGAATAAACTACTTTTGATAGAAATGTTCAGCAGCCTCAAGAGAAAACATAACCAAAAATTCAGTCAACAACACAAGCTACTATTTACCTGAAAGATAAAGAGCAATACAAGTCCGAAATCAAATCCATAATTATAAATCCAAACAAAAAGGGACTCTAGTAAGGAAACTCTAGAAAAAAACAAACTTGCTTCTGAATAAAGAATCTAAAACTACTGCTTGTGACAAGGAAGATCATCAATAAAATCAGAACAATAAAGAATTCATAACCCATGAAGAATGAGAAATTATTGAAGCCATTCATGCATTGGACTATGGATACAATACTGCTAGCACCTTGGATTATGAGAATCTGATCTCTGGAAATACAACTCCTAAGCAAGATAACATTGGAAATGTTCCTTCCTATCCAGCTTTCAACAAAAAAGAGGTGGATAACGTTTATAATGACTTTCTCAACAAGAAGATAAAATAGGCCAAAAGGAAGAAAAAAGCTAAAAGTAGGATTATCAAATCTTTTCAATCCGTTGGAAAAAGTAAACCTAAAACTTATAATACTAAGAATGATTAAGATGCTTAATTGGAAAAATCGTGGAATCAGAATCAAGTCTTCCTTAAGAAGACTCAAATCAATTATATCCAAATATCGAATAAAGATTGTGGCCGTTAAAGAGCCTTTTATTGGAAGAGACAACATAAAAACATTGCTGCCAAAATTGGTTTTTAGTATTTTATAGCTAATATTTCTAACAAAATTTGGATATTTTGGAATGATGACTTTATCATCAATAATTTAATTGATCTCCCTCAATGTTTACATTTAGAAGGTATCTATTCTTACTTGAATAAGTGTTTCCTATTAACTATTTCGATGCAAAGTGTCAAAGAATTAACATGATTAAGATGTGAAACACCTTTAGGGTAATAACATCTGTCATAAACGAATGGATGATCATGGGAGATTTCAATGTTGTTTCTTCAATGGATGAGAAAATCGGTTGCACTACCTTTTGTCATAAGAGCTATGATGACTTCAATAATATGATTAATGATTGTCACTTAGATGATGCAGGATATACTGACTCTAAATTTACGTGGCCAAATAACTCTAATTGGAAGAGATTGGATATAGTTCTAATCAACTTCACTTGGTCTGTCTATCTTGGTGAAACTAAAGTCATCCATATGGCCATAAATTTTTCTGACCATACATCTTATACATCTCTATATCTAAAGACAGTCTTAGCTTTAAAAAAGTTTCAAATTTCTTAACATGTGGACAATGGATAAATTTTCTCATTGTTATAGAGTTTAACTGGAATAAGCATATGTAAGGCTACTATATATATATATATTAGCATAGACTCATAAGACTTAAATAAGTTCTTAAGGTATGGAACATAACTTTTGCCAAGAGTTTTAATAAAGTGCAGGATCTAGAAGATGAGGTTATGAAGCTGAAAATTACACATCAAGAAAACAACAACCTAGCTTCTGAAATTGAGCTTTCTAAGGAAACTTCTTTGCTTCTTCAAGCTCTCTAGACGGAAGAAGCTTTATGGCATAAAAATGATATTCAAACTGGCTCAAAGAAGGTGACAGAAACACAAAAACTTATCATATCTATGCCACAAAAAGCCACGAAAAAAACAGAATCTCTAGTATCGAAGTAGGAGATAATTGGATCCTTGAAAACACTAATATTTGTTTATCGGATGAATCTTATTTTGATGAGAATCTTACTTTCCAACCCTACCCTAGAAATCAAGATGAAGATTCAAGAATGCAGGAGACTATCTTCAACAACATTCCTAATCTAATTAAAGAAGAAAAAAATACCTTTTTTATGCTTTGCCCTCCTGAAGATGAGATTCTTGGTATAATTACCAGCCTTAATCCCTCTAATGTTGTTGGTATGGATGGATTTAATTGCTTCTTCTTTAAGACTTCCTGGAACATCATAAAAATAGATCTTTTCAAGCCTTGAAATCCTTCATGTTGGGTCATAATATCCCTCAAGGTATTTTGGTCACATTTTTGTGCCTTATTCTCAAAACCATCAATCCTACAAGTGGAAGGATTTTAGGCATATTAGTATATGCTATCTTCTAAATAAAATTATGTGTAAGATAATAAATAATAGACTATCTTAATTTTTTTCCTAGAATCATTTCAGAGGTTCAAGGTGGCTTTGTTTTAGATAAATCGATTCATAATAACATATTAATTGTTAAAGAGCTTATCCATGATTTGGACAGAAAAATCAAAGCTAAAAATATGACTAAAGCATTTGACAAATTATCTCATAGATTCATTAATAATGTGCGCCTTAAGTTTGGTTTTGTGTAAACTTTGTTAGTTTGATCAACAACTTAATTACATATGTTTTTGTTTCTATTCCTATAAATGGAGAGGTTGTGGGCTATTTCAAAACAAAGAGAGGTATGAGACACAAGGATCCCTTATCCCCAAGTGTTTGTATAATTATTTAATCAGAGGTCTATACAAGCTGTTTGATACTTACAATTTATAAAGTTCATTAATAAAAGTGATATGGTTATTCCTTGTTTGGGCTTTGTTAACGATATTCTTATCTTCACAAATACTATTGACTTTACTATTGATCATGTTAGCAAGTTCTTACAGATCTATCAATATGCATCAGGTCAAGTGATTAACAAAGACAAAACAAAAATCATTACAACAACAAGCATTACCAACTTAAGAATTTATACTCTTATTAACCAGACTAGCTTCAGTACTTGTCATTTTCCTATTGATCACTTAGGAATCATTTTAAATACCAATAAAAAATCTAGCAACTACAACTCCCTTCTCAACAAAATCAACAACAAGGTCAACGAATGGGAGAACAAACATTTATCTTATGGAGGAAGGTTAAATCTTATCAATTCTGTCTTAATGAGTATCCATATCTATTGGGTTCAAAGTAGCTACCTCCATAAAGGTATCAGGAAACGGCTGTAGAAAATATTCAATAGGTTCTTTAGGGTTCTTGCAATGAAGACCAAAAAATTCAGTGGACCTCATGGACCTGTATTTGCAAGCCTTTTAGTGAAGTTGGCATCAATATCAGAAAATCATCTGATATTCAAGACTCATTTCTTGCAAGTTCTGGACTAATTTTAGAGAAAAGAAATCTCTATAGTCTAAACTAATACATAACGTATATTGTAAAGGTCTTCACCTTTTGCAGATATCTTATACCAAAATTGGATCTCTGACTTAGAAAAGACTTGCCAATATAAAAGACTATGCTGATTCAAACATAAGCTGGAATATGGATGATGGTAAAGTGGATTTATGGCTTCACAATCACTCTACCCTTATCATCTTGATGATGAAATTGACATCACCTGGTACCGAAATGGTACTCTCTTTTTGGATTAGTAATGCTTGGAACACTAATAGGTTCCAAGGTTCCAATCTTAAACAGTTGTAGAAAGCTTATAGCTCCTTCAATGTTTGTATCTCACATTTTGAGAGACTAGAATCAAGCTGTCGATTGACTAACTAGATGGACTATGAAATGTAAGATGAAACTTGAATTTACTAACCACCAAACTCCCTCTAAGCTGAGTGTCATTACTTTTTTAGAAAGTCTTAGTTTGGGTTATATAACTAATGCCAACTAATATGTTTCCTTTCAGCAAGTGCTACTCTATAGTGCTCTAATTGACCTATTTTTCATCTCAAGCTCAGTTATATGATCTATCTTCTCTACTAAGCAACTTTTATGTTTACTTTGATTTTACTGACTATATTTTAAGATTACATGTAATTTCTAATCCATACCAAATTCAAGGAATCGAATTACCCAATTGAAAGGGAAGATTACCTGATTACAAATATGTTTTGTCTGTCTGTTCATGCAGCACTGTTATTCATCTTCATCATCTGCATAAACTCTCTAAGCTTTTTGGATTCCTGGGCTAGCAAGCACTTCATCGAACAAATGTTGCTCCATTTGATATCTAATTTGGAGCTTAAAATCCAGCTCTAATGATCTCATATTAGAAGATTGCTCGAGTGCTCGATCGAAGACTCGTCTTCTAGAATGCCAAACTTCATAATTGAAATCTTCTCCTTTTTCTTTCTCATCAAATCTCTAATTTGGGGAGTATCTTTGGAAGTCGTATCGAACTCGAAGAAGATGTCTATGAGAATTTAAGTTTCAGACCAAATTTTATTTTATTTTAGCACCTTGTCTTATGTTTCTTAAACCATTGTAATATTCCTTTTAAAATAAATGTTTTTTTCACTTTTTAAAACTTTACAAGTTCGAAAAATTTAATTGTTTAAACAATAAAAAAAATAGCAATTTTAACAATAATAAAATTTTAACAATATTAATTCAACCTTTTTTATCAATTTTTTTTAAAAGTTTCGAAACATCTTTTACGCCATTTGTTTTATCGTCTCGTTAAAATAAAAAGCAACGATAATTTTTATATAAAATTATAATTAAAAAAAGAAAAAAAAACCAATACAATAAATCAAATTTGATTTGAACCAAATCATGATACGAGTTTGCTTTTTATGGGGCTCTACTCTACTCTCTCTCTATATGTAAAAAGACTTGAGAACAATATGGCCTCTAAAATTAAGCGAAGCATGGTAGCCCAACTCCGCCTGCAGGCTTCCTATCCCTTTGTTTATAAGAGTAAAGCCCAGAATTTTGATCGTATTATAATCAAATTGATCAAAAGAGCATGATAAATATTATGAAATTATCTGTACGATAGGTGTATTTTACTATTTGTGAAATGGTAAAATGTGTTTTTTATTATTTATAAAATTATTATTATTATTATTATTATTATTATTATTAGTTATATAATATTATTATTATTTTTACTTGAATATAGTTATGTACCATATAATTTAATAAACTCTTAGTCTTACATAATTTTATAACTTATTCTTATTACACCAAAAGCCACGTAGTTTTATGATTTAAAAAAAACATAAATTTTATAACTTATTCTTATTACACCAAAAACCACATAGTTTTATTATGATTTAAAAAAAACATAAACAAAAATAGTATTGTATTATTTTTTAAAATAATTCATCTTTTCACATAATCGAATATATTGTCCGAACGAAAAATTACGACGTTTATGTAGACTACAATTCTCGTGGAAACACCACTAAAAACGACCATAGAATAAATGTAGTTACTTTCAACTATTTTTTTATCTGAGTATTTTTAAATTTGTAAAGTTAGATAAGTAATGAAGAAGATGTTCATCGCAAATATATTGCAAAACATGTTATAAACGTTTTGTGCAATATATAATGCGAGGTTTATTATTAGTAAGGTTGTGGATCTCATATCAATACGCTCGTAAAGCTAATTATGTTAGGATTGGTAATTCATATGTTAGTCATATTTCGTAAATATATTATTTATCATTTGCGAAATATTGTGTAGTTGTCTTGTGCAACCGAGCATAAGTATAAGAAATTTGTTCGTAATATACTTATCAAACAGTTCGCAAATGTCTTGGAAATCCCCAAGATGCGGCGAAATCCAAACGGTTTTGCACCGTTTCATTAGAGAATAACCAAGAAATCCGTCGGTTGAAGACAAAATCCACATATTCCACCACTAATTTGCGCATAATATTATATTTATGACGAATTATATAAATTATTTTGCCACATAGCTAACAAATAAACTAACCATTTTACCAAATCATTAACGAATTATATAAATTATTTTGCCACATAGTTAACAAATAAACTAACCATTTTACCAAATCATTAACGAATTATTTAGTGCGTTCTGACCACATGTTTATTGGTTTTGTTAAAACCCATATATTTTTTTGTCGCGGTAGCAAGATTTACGTAAAATATTGACTTTTGATGTTTGTTCTTATCATGTTCAACCTTAGATTAGCAATACAAAATACATAACGGTGCTTGTAAAATCTATTGTAATATATCTCTGAAACCGTATATAAATTATATACAAAACGTGTGATATGTAGGATGCAAAAAAATGAGGAAGTTATGTATGCAAACATGGATTACTTATTTCACCACATCGGCGACGAATAAAACTAACTACGTTCCCTAGTGCAATGATGAATTATTTTAGGTCATTCAAACCACATATATATGTTGGTTTTATTAGGACTCATGTGCCATTTTCTTGTCGTGGTAGCAAAATTTACGTGAAATATTGAATTTAGATGTTTGTTCTTATTATTTTCCAACCTAGATCATGATACAAAAATATACGACAATGCTTGCGGAATCTATTATAACATACGTGGGAAACCTTATAAAACTTATATTAGAAGAGCGTGATATATGTGTGAAATAAATGAGAAATTATATATGTGAATCATGACTTACTTATTTTGTTACATCGGTGTCAAATAAAGCTAACCACGTTGGGGTAGAGAATGATGATCCTCTTGTAAATATTGACGATCAAAGGATGATGAATGTTGATAATGATGTTTCTCGTGATGATAATCCTCTAATAACAACTTACAAATAATGGGTTCTTAATTCAAATATTAATGCAAAAAAGGTAGAAGAATAAAGTGAGGAGGTAGAAGAACGAGTGGGAAGGTTGTTAAAAAAATCGAAAAGATGAGGAGGAGAAACGTGAAATTAAGATGACAACAAAAGATAACAATATAATTTTGAAAAAACTACAAAAGCGAAAGAGAAGCAATATTTCGATGAAAATGCACATGAGAACGACAAATCAGAATATTTTATTTTCTAAAATACATATCCATATCTATGAAGAACAATGAAAACAAAATATAGGTAGGTTTTGTTAATCAAATTAAGGATATAAGATAGATTTCGCAAGCATTATCGTAGATTTTTGTATCCTGGCCTATATTAGAAAATGATAAGAACAAACATCTAAAATCAATGTTCCACGTAAACCTTGCTACCATGACACGAAAATGACAGATGAGTCCGAAAAAAATCAACTTAGATATGGTTTGATGAAAAAATAATAAGTCATTGTTACATTGGAAACGTACTTAGTTTTATCCGTCGTCAATGTGGCAAAATAAGTAAGTCACATTTCACATATATAATTACTCATTTGTTTTGTATCATACATGCTACATGTTTCACATCTAATTTATATAAGGTTTAACACGTTTACTATATTATATTTCACAAGCATTATCGTATATCTTTGTATTCCTGACCTTGGTTGCAAAACGATAAGAACAAGCATCTAAATTCAATATTTTACGTAAATATTGCTATTACGATACGAAAATAACAAATGGATCCTAAGAAAACCAATAATTGATCATTAGAATGGCTAAAAATATTTTACCACTATTTTGTCAAAATAGTTATTTTTATTCGTCATTCATGTAACAAAATAAGTAATTCAAGCTTCACATATACCATTTCTCTTTTGTTTTGCATCATGTGCACCTGATGTTTTGCATATAATTTATATAATGTCTCACACCTATATTACAATAAATTTCACAAGCATGATCATAGATTTTTTTATTCGTGGCTTAGATTGAAAAACAATAAGAACAAGCATCTAAAGTCAATATTTCACGTAAATCTTGCTATCATAACATGAAAACAACATATGAGTCCTAGCAAAACTTATAGATGGTTGGAATGGCCTAAAATAATTTGTCAGTGTTTCGGCGAAATAGTATGTTTTATTCATCAATGATGTGATGAAATAAGTAAGTCGGCTTTTGTATATGTCATTTCTCCTTTGTTTCACATCATACATACCGCATGCATTGTACATATCACATATAATTTGTATAAGATTTTACATGTATATTATAATAGATTTTGCAAGCATTGTCGCATCTAATTTTTGGAACCGGACCGGACCGCTAAGCTTTCGGTTCGGTCCGATTTGGTTCGGTTCCGGTTCGGTCCGAGTTCTGTCCGGTCTCGTTTCGGTCCGTTTCGGTTTCGATCCGGTTCGTTATCGGTCCGGTTTCGGTCCAGTTCGGTCCACTTAAAAAAAATTAAATCCAATTAAAATTTTATTTTTATTTATTTCTATTTAAATAAATAATATAAAAACTAAAATTTTAAATTAATGTTTGATTTTGTTAAAAATGGGTAATTAACTATTAATTTTAGTAATATAATTTATAAAAGAATAAATAATAATAATAATAATAATAAATCAATTTTAACGGTTTTATTACGGTTTATTGGTCTGATTCCTTATCAGTTCTACCGGTTTATCAGTTCTATTGGTTCGATTCTGTATCGGTCCTATCGGTTTACTGGTTTTATCGGTTCTATCGGTTTATCGGTTCTATCGGTTCGGTTCCTAACCAATTTTTTTTGTTTCGGTTCCTTATCGGTTTTCGGTTTTTAGAATGGAACCGCGAACCGAACCGTTAAGGTTCAGTCCGGTTCTCGGTTCCGAAGAACCGTTGACAGCCCTAGCTATGTGCTTAATAGCTCATTTATTGGGCTTGGGGCTCATATGAATGACCCAACTATAAGGTTCGACCCATACAGCCCATGGGTCAAGGAAAAACATTATAAATATCCTAACCAATATCATTAAGAGGGTTAGAAGTTTTCCAAAGATATTAAATATAAGCACACACCTCCTTTATCTTACAACCCCTTACAAAAATAGTTAATATGCAACTGCTAATTTTCCCCCCATTTTTACACTTAATCAAGATTTTACCATCACCAAATTGGTGAATATAGTGGAAGCTAGAGGTACCTAAATAGCTTTATTCAAAACTTTATTTCTAATACTAAGTTCGAAAATCCTTGAGATATGGATCTCAATATGCAGGGGGTGTTGCCTCGTAAAAAGGAAGTAATAAAATAGGATAATGAGCATGTTACGATGTCTCATGTCAATCACAATACTGAGGAAATATCGTTCATGAAAGATGAACATGATTAGTTGAGGGCTGAAATTGAATCTTTGAGGGCCCAAAGGCATGCTGAAATATCACTGAAAGTAAATTCCTATGTGAAATGTGTATCTACAGATGAGCCTGGGGACAATAACAAACAAAGGGAAAATGACTAGTCCCCAAAAGTTTAAACTAATCCTAAAAAAGTACATCGGGAAAATCAAGTAAAGAGTATATCCGAATCTTCTGATAGTTCCACCACTGCTTCTGAATCTGATGGGTCTTCTTCATCTAATATTGATCATGGCCATCAGAAAAAGAAAATAAGGTTAACCAAGAAACATTCGAGGAAAATTGATAGGAAGGGAAAAATGAAAAAGAATAAGTATCAGAGATATATAAAAGGGTCGACAGATCACTGTATTAAGCATGTACTGAGTGATCAGTTTGCTACCCAATCTGAACCAGGTATATTTGCCATTCCTGATGAAGATACAGTATTTAGTCGTACCCATAATTGGAGACAATCACCCTTATCCTAAAAAATACTCTCCTAACATCTGCCCATGAGGTTTGACAGTTTTAAGATGGAGAAGTATGATGGGAATAAAGATCCTGGTAATCATCTTGAGCAATTCAAGAAATTTATGATGAATTTCGATGATGATGATAAATTAATATGTCGGGCTTTCTCACAAGCTTTCAAAGGAAGTGCTTTAAAATGATATAATAGTTTTCCACAAGGATCAATAAAGAACTTTGATATTATCTGGATGGTGTTTCGGGGACAGTTCGTTTGGAGTAAAGAGCTTAAAGGGAATGGTGACACTATCATCCATTGTTCCCACAAATTGAATGAATCTCTGAAAGAATACATAAGCCGTTTTATAAATAAAACAAACGGGTTGGCTGATTGTTTTGAACAAGTGACAATTGCTTCACTAAATTATGGTTTAAATCCGGGTGAATTAGTTGATTCAGTAACTCGGAAAAAAGTGATGACATGGGGCGGATTGTTAAATCAGGTTTGAAAACAGATTACGGTGGAAGAAACTAAGAATTCTAGAGTACCACGTCAATATAATTTTGCTCCAACAGCACCAACCCCACAAGCTAGTACTCAAGCTCAGGCCATAGTTAATTACATACCAAAAGAATTCAGACTAGGGTCACATCAGCCAAGACAGAATCAATCAAGTCAATCCCCAACAATTTAAACCCAAGAGAGGTTCTTGGGTTCAACCTGAATGGTTTGCCTAACTCTATTTATTATAAAACTAAGAATGTTGTGCACATTAGGAGACCATCACCAATTCAGTCTCATAGAGAGACTCGAAATACTCATTTTTGTAAATACCACAATGACGTGGGATATGATACCCAAGACCGCATTGCACTAAAACCAGAAGTCCAGAACTTAATTGAGAGATAGAAGTTGTCAGATGTTATTAAAAAATAAAAAGGGGGGAATATGTCAGTCAACACCCAATCTAATACAAATACAGTTCGATCTGCATCACCAACTAGCCAAGGACAAAGTATAGGAGCATCTAGACAAGAAGATGTTATGGTAATTATAGAAATATTTGATGTGGATTCAGAATATTTACCGGATCAGAATCAGGTTGGAGTAATAACAGAAAAGGTCTCTACAGTATTCGAACTACGTAAGTTTTTTCTAATTCCTTACTAATTTGGGGGGAGATACTGTGAGGGCACCGTCAAGTTGTTAAAAAAAGATATGTCAATAGCTTAACAACTCAGATAAAGGGAAAAATGTATACACATCTTTATAAAAGCCCGACTCCATTCATTGTCTTTGATGAAGATGATTTAAGTGCCATCTAGACATGAAGATGTTGTGGTAATATGAGAATATATTGGAGGCAATGATGTGCGAAGGATATTAATTGATACTGGAAGTTCGGCAAACATATTGTTACAATCAGCTTACAAAGAAATGAGGAATCCTTCAGTTATCCAGCGTTCGAATATGACCATAGTGGGGTTTACTGGAAGTACAGCTGGTGTAATTAGGGAATTCCAAAAAGAGGTTTCATTTGGCAAAGTTCATTCAAGAAGTTGGTAAGAGTTTTGTTTGTGGTAGTTGATTATCCGACATCTTACAATGCAACATTTGGTAGGCCATGGATATCTAGGATGCATGCAATAGCTTCCACTGTCCATCAGTGTTTGCAATATGTTGTGGGAGGGTAAGTATGCATCGTCCGAAGTAGCCAAAAGATAGCATGTGAATGCTATGTCTCTACTCTTTCTTCGAAATCACTAGAAGCAGTGAAGATAACAAAGAATAGTAGTCAGTGGAGCCTTCTGCCAACCAAAAGAAGATAGATGATCTGAGAGAGGCTCCCAGTGCAGTAATCCCAGAGGCATAAGTAGAAATTCATTACGTGGCAGAAGGTAAAAGTATTAGAGACGGATATAAACTTCCTTTAGAAGTAACAAAAAACTTGTTATTTTTTTATTTGATAATTTACACTTGTTTGTATGGTGCAATGAAGATGTTGATAAGGGCATAAAATACCAAGGATAACAAAAGATCCAATTTGTAATACATGAACTTATATGAACTTAATTGTAAAGTAGGAAATATGTGACATAAGTATAAATATGAGAGGTAACCTGTAATTAGAGTAAATATGGCATGTGACAATGGGTCCTACCGCAATCACTATATAAGGAAAGATCATGTCCCCCAAAAGGGGACCTTCTAATGATTAGTACTTTATTTTGACTACATTCTCTCTCTAGAATCTTGTACTTATTCGTCTGACACCCTTATTTTTATACAAGTTTCCCGATAGTCAACTCTAGATATTCTGAGACTTATCTTTGGTGTCGTCTGTGGGAAAATGAGAGATACTCAGAGATCAGATTCTCCAAAATCTCGATCCTATCAAAACCTAAAATCTGACGAATGAATACCGAGGCTAGGAAGGGAAAGGCGAAGGAAAAAGGTTCTGACAAGGAAATGTCATATACGAAGGGTCGGAACTCTGAAGCCTTGTTTGGTGATGATGATCATGGAAATCAGGGTCGAAGCAAATGGTCGACCCTAATCATGACTAGGCAGCAATTATTAGATCACATTGTTAAGCTAAATGCCGAGAAGAAGCTGGCATTGGCTGAGAAAAAAGGTCGGTTGGACGGTCAAAGTGAACGATCAGGTGAAGAAATGAAATAAGCCCTTCGCACTACTGATCGAGATGAGGTGGATTTTTAAAAAGACAGAAATCGAGTGCGAAGGTTCTACGAGGTTGCATGAAAGAAATCCGGATTCCGATCCAAACTTGAGTTTGATTTTTATTCAGGGGAGGATATGTGCGAGTCTTCTTCCCTGGACAGAAATTTCCGATGTCTTAGGAAGGATAAAAGAATGATCAGGGAACGAGAGCTCAGAAGGCGTAAGTCATTGCGAGCAAAGATAGTTAAGCCTCAAGGTGGTAGCATCAACAAAGTGACTCTCACATCTGCTGAAAAGGTCGGTACAGTTACAGTTAATAGAGAGCAGTAGAATTGCCCTCAGTTCCAATTTCCATCAGGAAGCCAGTCTTATGGCTACAGGGTCGGAAGTCAATTTGCAAACCCACTTGAGGAATGGCTGTTTGCGAGTCATGCAGAAGGCTTATGAGGCAGAACTTTTAACATCGAGCATAATTGGAGGTCATCATCCCCTTTATCAGATGAAATTTCGTCGGGGCATATCCCGAAACGTTTTGACATCTCAAAGCTTGAAAAGTATGACGGAAAGAAATACCCCGATAACCACGTGGAAGCTTTCAAGAATTTTATGTTAAGTTTTGACAATGATGACAAGTTGGTTTGTCGAGCATTTTCAATGACGTTTAAAGACAGGGCATCAAAGTGGTATAATCGATTGCCACAAGGGTGCATTAAAAACTTCGGTATGTTCTGGATGATGTTCAGACAGCGGTTTGTCGAAAGTAAGAACTTCCGAGCAAACGGAGATACAATCGTTAATTGCCGACAAAAGGTCGGAGAAAGTTTGAGGGATTATACTCGAAGTTTTATAGACGCGAAAACTGATCTTGATTATTGTGATGAAAGCGTGGCTTTAACTAGGTACATATTAGGCTTGTTACCTAGGCCGATGAAACAAGTTGTGACGAAGAAACAGGCTTTCACCTTTTCAGCTTTGTTAGCCCATGTCGAAAAGCAGATCCTGATTGAGGAAACTGAAGCATCGGAATTGGCAGCACATATCCAACAGACAAATCAAGCTTCGCTTATTACGTATCAGAAAGCTCCAAAAACAAGCACGATCCCTCAGCCACAACCGATAAGTACTGTAGCACCGGCAACACAACAATCACATGGGAAAGGATTAGCGAATCAAACTTAAAGAACGCAAAACAGCTATCAAGGAAATAATTACCGACCCATATCGAATAGATGGGTTCGGCCGGATTATTTTGCTGATTTAACTGAATGTCTTGCGATAAATCACGGAAGAATGTGCATTGTCGGAAGCCATTTCCGATCGGATCTCCCCGCAAGGTTGAAACAACCGTTTCTGTAGGTACCATGATGATGTAGGTCATGATACCAAAGATTTCATTGTGCTCAAGAATGAAGTACAAGCACAAATTGATAGTGGTAAATTGCTGGAGTATGTGAAGAAACAAGCTCAGCAAAGCGGATCAGCCAAGCAGATTGTAGCAGTGCTGAAGCAGGAAATTTCTTTGGTGATTTCCGAGGTCAATGATTCATTTGATTTGTCCACCAAGTATCTGGACCCGGATAAAAACAGGAATGTAATTAGAGTAATTGAAGAAGTAGTACCTCCGGTACGAGAAAATGTAAGCGAATTATGCAATTTTTTTTAAGTTTCTAACTTTCTTCGGGGGGACTCAATGGCAGGTATTACCAATTCTTCGCGAAAGAGGCATGCAGTTAATCTTACTACTCAGTTAGAGACAAGAACTTCGCCCTATTTGTACCAAAATCGACGATGACATGAGAGAGATTGTCGGCCCTCATGAGGATGCAATCGTGATTGTGGCGGCTATTGCAGAGAGGAAGTGCGAAATATTTTGGTGGATACTGGTAGTCCAACAAATATTATTTTCTTGTCGACCTTCTCAGGGTTTAGGAATCAACTAGTGATCATAGAATCAGATCAGACTATTATCAGCTTCACAGGAGCATCGACAGAAGTAATTGGTGACTTTGAAGGTGTGGTTCAACTCGGAAGAGGGCCTTTCAAAAATGAAGAAACATTGTTATTTATTGTTGTTGATGCTCCCACGTCGCACAAAGCAATTTTTTGCCGCTCTTGGTTGTCAAGAATACATACCGTAACTTCTACGGTTCATCAATTCCTGAAATACGTATTCGGAAGCAAGGTTGGTGTTGTCAGAAGCAGTCAAAATACCGCGAGAGAATGTTACCGAGCAGCGTTGGCAGTAAAATCAGATAGGGAGATGATCGATATGAGGGATCAGAAATAGCGGGGCCGGCCCATGGATCAGAGCCTGCGGGCGATCCTAGGGAGATCCCAGGTTTATTACTTACGGATGAAAGTTGTGAAAACTATGAATTCTACAAAGGAAAGGTCCTGAAGATTGGTGTAAACTTGTCTCTTTGGTTCCAAAAAAAGTTGATTACTTTTTTTAAACAAAAACTACACTTGTTTGCCTGGTGTTCAGAAGATGTTACGGGAGTCCGTGAAAGCGTCATCTATCATCAGTTGTGTATAAATCCAAGTGTTCGACCCATAACACAAAAACGCTGAGCGTTTTCCCAAGAAAAGGCAGAGGCAATCATTTCAGAGGTCGAGAGATTGACACGGTAGGACATATACGGGAGTCCCGGTATCCACGTTGGACAGCAAATCCAGTTTTGGTTAAAAAGAAAAACGGAAAGTGGAGAATGTGTGTAGACTTCACGGACCTTAACCGAGCATGTCCTAAGGATCCATTCCCAATGCCAAGGATTGATCAGTTGGTAGACTCGACATCAGGTAACAAGTTATTATCTTTTATGGATGCCTATGCAGGGTATAATCAGATAAAGTTGGATCCTAAAGATGAGGAAAACACTACATTTATTACAGGAAGGGGTTTATACTATTACAAGGTTATGCCATTTGGTCTAAAAATGCAAGGCTACCTATCAGAGGCTAGTGAATAAGGTCTTTAAGGAACAAATCAGACGGAATGTTGAGAATTACATTGACGATATGTTGGTCAAGAGCGTCACCGATGAAAGTCATTTCGCAGACCTAAAAGAAACATTCAAGAACCTTGGAAAGGTGAATCTTAAATTGAATCCAGAAAAATGCTTTTTTGGAGTTTGATCTGAAAATATTTTAGGGTTCATGATTAGTGAGAAAGGGATAGAGGCAGATCCAACCCAGTTAGACACTCTGAATAATATGACACCCCCAAGAAATATTAAAGAGGTACAAATTCTGACTGGACGATTGGCAGCGCTGAACAGTTTTATGTGTTAAGGAATGCCAAGAATTTCAAATGGACATCTGAATGTACCGAATCCTTTCTCAACATTAAGAATTAATTGTCATCCTCAACGTTGTTGACAAAACCACTACCCTATGAAATTTTGTTCCTATACATAGCGGTCTCAGAGCATGCAGTGAGCGCAGCTTTAGTTCAAGAAGAGGATAGGGTCCCTAAACATGTCTACTATGTGAGAAAAGGTTTGTTGGATGCTGAAAAGCGGTACTTAAAGCTCGAAAAGTTAGCACTGGCTCTGGTACAGCCGCTAGGAAAATGCGACCGTATTTTCAACCTCATTCTATAATGGTTCGAACTGCGTTCCCCTTAAAATGTGTTTTACAGCGACCCGATATTTCTGGCCGAATTTCGAAATGGTCGGTAGAACTGGGGGACTTCGATATTGATTTCGAACCAAGAACGGTTATTAAAGGGTAAACTTTAGCAGATTTTTGGTGGAGTTTCATTCCGGTAGACCTGAGGAGGTAGCAACCGAGCCAGAGGTAGATACAGATGAGTGAATAGTTAGAAATGATGGTGGTTCAAGTGTCAACGGATGCGGACGCGATGTCCAGATCTCTACACCAACAGGGATTGCAATGCATCAAGCGATTCGTTTCGATTTCAAAGCTTCAAACAATGAAGCTGAATACGAAACAGGGTTGGCAGGCCTAAGGTTAGAACAAGTTTTATGGAGCAAGAAGCATTCGACTGATAAGCGATTCACAGCTGCTGATTAATCACGCAACAGGTCAATCTGAAGCGAGAAAAGAACAGTTAGTGCAATATTTAGTGGCGTTGAGAATTTTGGCTTCATCTTTCAAGAAGGTTACTTATGAGCATGTCCAAAGGGAGGATAATACAGTCACCGACTCATTAGCAACAAAAACATACGTGGGAGAATACTCTTGGATTCTGACACAAGAATATCTATCCATCTTGATGAGGAAAGACCTGGGGAGTCGACCAGACATGGCTTGCCAAATTTCGACGGTTTCAAACACTGATTGGAGAAGTAACATTATGAGATTTTTGGCTAAGGAAATTTTTCCCGATGATAAAACTTTAGCAAAAATCATTCGGTATAAGGTGCGGGGTTTGCTCTGTTGCGAAATGTTCTCTATAAAAAATCTGTAAGCAGACCCTTGTTATGGTGTTTGGGGCATGAAGAATTACATATGGTATTGTCTGAATTGCACGACGGGGAAGGTTCGACACATTGTGGCTTCAAGACACTGATTAGGAGAGTCCTTTTGTCAGGTTTCTACTAGCCTACGTTATCTACCGACGCCAAAGAACTAGTTAAAAGATGTGATACATGCCAAAGGTTTGCTAATGCAATGCACACCCCAGTGGTTCCACTCGAATCTATTTCTAAAGGCCTACCATTTGATAGGTGGGGAATAGATCTAGTTGGACCACTTCCATTAGCAACTGGGGGAAGACAAACTATCGTGGTTGCAGTAGATTATTTTTCGAACTGGGTCGAAGCGGAGCCATTGTCAGGAACTAGAGCCAAGGATGTGGTAAACTTCATATGGTCGAACATTTGCTGTCGATATGGAGTCCCTCAGAAGATAACGATGGATAATGGTCCACAGTTTGACAGCAACGAAATGAGGGAATTTTGTGCCAACCACAATATACATCAATGTTTTTTAGCCCCATTCCATCCTCGAGCAAATGGGCAGGTCAAAGTGACTAACAGAACGATCATCAATGGATTGAAGAGAATTTTGGAAAGAAATGATGGGAAATGGCTGGATTTTTTTACAAGAGGTATTGTGGGCGTACTGAACCACGCCTCGAACAACGACACAGGAATCACCTTACGCTTTGGTATACGGAATGTGAGCGGTAATCCCAGCAGAAACAATGTTCTGTGCTTTCAGGTTCGACCATTACGAGGAGAGTGCTAACGATGAAAATTGGGCTATGGTTTTGGATTTGATAGAAGAAAAGCAAGCTAAGGCTTATCTCAGTTCCTTACATTATCAGCTCCCGATGAGGAGTAGGTCTGCATCGAAAGTTTTGAGAAGAGACTTCAAAGTTGGGGAAAAGTTTTTGCGAAAAGTTTTCCTATCTACAAAAAACAAGCACCTTGGGAAGTTGGCACCAAATTGGGAAGGACCGTACCAAGTGGTAGAAAAAGTAAAATCGGGGACTTATCGTTTAAAAGACAAATTTGGTCGACCTTTGCGCCTTCCGTGGAACATCGAGCATCTTAAATTGTATTTGGAATAAGTTGTAATTTTTATTGTTTTACATTTCCTTTGTAAAAGAAACTTTTGTCGGGGGCACACTCTTTCCTACCCTGGTGGCGCGGGGAGGTGTTAATGAGGTGCCTACCTAAACCGACCCATTTTAGTAAAGTTTTAGAGCCTCAAAACAAGCGCACTAGAAACAAAATGTTGAACCCATTAAAAGGGGTTTTTCAACTTTCAAGTTGATCAACAAAATGTCAAACCCACTAAAAGGGGTTTTTCAACTTTCAAACTGATCAACAAAATGTCGAACCCACTAAAAGGGGTTTTTCAACTATCAAGTTGATCAATAAAATATCGAACCCACTAAAAGGGGGTTTTCAACTTTCAAGTTGATCAACAAAATGTCGAACCCATCAAAGGGTTTTTTTCAACTTCCAAGTTGATCAACAAAATGTCGAACCTACTAAAAGGGGTTTTTCAACTTTCAAGTTGATCAACAAAATGTAGAACCCATCAAAGGGGATTTTTAACTTTCAAGTTGTAACTTTAGCCTTTGACGCAACAGCTTCTTTGCGCTTTTTCTTCTCTTCATCTGTGAGAACTACCCACTTGGTGGTAGTCGCGGTGTTTGGACCAGGGCGCCCTAGAATGTTGGGGGTCAGTTGAACGTACTCGCGAGGAGGAGTGGATGAGCAGATAGAAACACCCATAGGCAAGAATTGAGTTTTGGATCGGTTGCTGACGGTTTGAGTATTTGAAAGGTCTGCAAGATCTTCAGCGACGGTCTTCCTGGGAAAGGAGTGAACGGTAGTGGTAGGCCTCGATGAAGAATCTCTTTGAGAGTTCAGAAGATTCGCGTTGGAAAAAAGATTTGAGGGTCCGGGATTTCTGGGTTTTGGAAGATCAATGGTTCTGATCCCAATAGTGTAACAGGACCTTTGTGGATCAATCCGGCGGCTCGTTATTCTTCTGCCCGGTCGGAAATTTGGAAATAGTCGATAAAACCAAATACTGGTTTCATAGGAGCGTCGGTTTTCTTCGTGGGAATTTTGCGAGTCGGGGGCCTTCTCATAAACTAAAGTAGAGCTTCTTTCTCTAGAAGGGAAAAATAGCCAGATTTTATCTCTCTAAAAAAGAACTTAGTGGAAATGAGAGTGAGAGGAGAGAATTATTTATAGAAGAAGCAAGCATGGTAAAGATCCGCTCCATGGAGAAGCGCAATCGAAAAGAGCCTCGGGAATATCAAGAGTCACTTAACTAAAATACTGGTTAAAGCACGACCCAATTACCATGAGACACGTGTCCAACCGAGCGGCTACAGCAGACCTAGGGGGCTAGAGTTGTTACATGCGCATAGGCAGCCAATTATGAAGAATACACTAACTAATTGAAGGAGGACACGTGGACAGGTTGATAACCCGGTTAGACGGGGAAGCTTGGTGGGTTTTGAATAGATTAACTTGACTCCAGGCCCACGGAAACGACCTATATAATTTGAATAAAGCTTTGATTGTATCCAGCCCATCACGGCGTAGTGAATGAAAAAGTCAATGGTTGGAAACAAGAGTATAAAGGGTCGACATTTCATGTCAGTAGTGAAGGGTCGACGAGATCGCTACATATGAAGAGGCTCGACAGATAGGCTTATGAAGAATCCCGACCCTACGCTTTTACGCTCGATTAGTTTTTGCTTAATCCTGCGCAAAACTAGGGGGCTACTGATAAGGGCATAAAATACCAAGGATAAAAAAGGTTCCAATTTGTAATACATGAACTTATAGGGACTTAATTGTAAAGTAAGAAATATGTGACATAAGTATAAATATGAGGGGTAACATGTAATTAAAGTAAATATGGCATGTGATAGTGGGTCCTACCGCAGTCACTATATAAGGAAAGATCTTGTCCCCTAAAAGGGGACCTTCTAATAATTAGTACTTTATTTTGAATACATTCTCTCTCTAGAATCTTGTACTTATTCGTCTGACACCCTTCTTTTCATACACGTTTCCCGATAGTCGACTCTAGATATTCTGAGACTTATCAGATGTAACTGGAGTGCTAGCTACGGTGATTAGTCACAGATTATCTATCTGATCTGATGCTGGGCCTATATTGCAAAGAAGAATATCATTTTCAAAAGAAAAATCGAAAGCAATTGTCCACGAAGTAGATCGGTTGACCAAAATGGGGCATATCAAAGAGTCTCAATACCCCATTTGGAAAACTAATCCTATTTTGGTAAATAAAAAGAATGGAAAATGGTGTATGTGCATTGACTTCACAAACCTTAATAGAGCTTGCCCTAAAGATCCTTTCCCAGTGCCCCCGATAGATCACCTTGTGGACTCTACATCAAGGAACAAGTTGCTGTCTTTCATGGATGCTTTCTATGGGTATAATCGAATACAAATTAATCATGATGATCAAGACCATACCACATTCATCACTCATAGGGGGCTACATTGTTACAAGGTAATGCCTTTTGCGTTGAAGAATGTAGGATCCACTTACTCAAGATTTGTGAATAAGGCCTTCGCTAATCAGATTGGAAGATATATAGAAATTTATGTTGATGATATGATAGTCAAGAGTCTTAGAGAAGAGAATCATATCTCTAATCTCTTGGAAACGTTCTCCAACTTAGAGGCCATCAATCTGAAATTAAATCCAAAGAAGTGTACCTTTGGTGTCCGATCAGGTAAATTTCTGGGCTATATAATATGTGAGAAAGTAATTCAAGCTGACTCGGACCAGTTGAATTCATTGCTGGTTATGGATCTACCTCAAAATACTAAATAAGTCTAGAGGTTAACTAAAAGATTAGCATCCTTAAACTAGTTTATTTCAAGATCATCAGACAAATGTGCTCAATTTTTCCAAGCCTTGAGAAATGCAAAATATTTCAATTGGTCTCCTAACTGTGATCAAACTTCCTTTGAAATTAAGACTTACTTGTCTTCGCCTTAAACATTGTCTAAACTTGTTGATGGAGAAATAATCTATATGTACTTGGTCGTATTGTAGTACGCTGTAAGTGCAGTACTAGTATGAGAAGTTGATAATTACCCTCGTCCGGTTTACTATATAAGCAAGAGTGTGTTAGAGGTTGAGAAGAGGTTGAGAAGAGTTTGTTAGAGGCTGAGAAGAGGTTACTATCGGGAAGAATGACTAAGTGTTCAGTCGAATTTGGAGATTATGACATTGATTTTGCGCCTCGAACATCAGCCAAAGCTCAACCTGTGGCTGATTTCTTAGTAGAATTCCACTCTAAATGGCCTCGTGAAGAAGCAGGAGTTACTAAGTCTAAAAA
Source organism: Limnanthes douglasii subsp. nivea (assembly GCA_036936605.1). Classification (NCBI taxonomy): domain Eukaryota; kingdom Viridiplantae; phylum Streptophyta; class Magnoliopsida; order Brassicales; family Limnanthaceae; genus Limnanthes; species Limnanthes douglasii. The sequence goes on along the minus strand of JAUPFV010000003.1, from coordinate 189,277,574 downwards.
AAATGGGTAGTCCAAACAAATGGTGGGTCTAGTATGATGGGTTGCGGAGGTGGAATTCTCTTAACTTCTCCTTATGGTGATACCTTCTACCAAGCTATATGTTTTAGCTTCAAAGCATCCAACAATGAGTCGGAATATGAAGCAACCATAGCTGGGTTAAATTTGGCTCATATATATGGGGCTAAAAGAGTCGAACTATAAGTGATTCCCAATTGCTAATCCATCAGGCTCAAGGGAAATATGAAACCATGAAAGAGCACTTGATAAAATATTTACGCGTGTTGGAAGTAGTCACCATTGGCTTGAAAACCGTCAGATATGATCATGTCCCTAGATTGGAAAATGCCATGGTAGATTCCCTAGCCACTATAGCATACTCTGAAGTGTATCCTTAGATTAGTATGCAAGAATATCCTTCAATAGATGCAACTACAGAAGATAAAATTAAAGTTGGATAAAATTGAGGCGTATCCGATTCACCCTCTAAAGATTGGAGGACTGAAATCTAAGAGTTTATTACTAACGGAGTTTTGCCTCCAGATAAGGCTTTGGCTAAGAAAGTGAAATATAAGGCTCATGGTTACCTGGTCTTGAGGGGGGTACTTTATAAAAAATCTTTCAGCAGACCTCTACTATGATGCCTTAGATTAAATGAGTCTCGGAATGTTCTATTAAAATTACATGATGGAGACGAGTTAACATATTGTGGTTATAAGGTTTTAACTAGAAGAGTCTTACTAACAAGGTATTATTCTCCTACCATCATGGAAGACTCTAAAGATCTGAAGAAGAGGTGTGATCATTGTCAAATATATGGAAATGTTATTCATGTGCTAGCGGTCCCCATGAAATCAATATCTTAACCTATATTATTTGATAGATGGGGACTTAATTTGGTGGGGCCCCTCCCAATGGCTTCAGGGGGTTGCCGTACTATAATTGTGGCGATATATTACTCGTCCAAATGGATAGAGGTTGCACCTTTGTCAGGGAAAACTTCTAAAGTAGTCATTAAATTTATTCTCTCCAACATAGGTTGCCGATTCATAATTCCTAAACGCATCACTACGGAAAATGGACCTCAGTTTGATAACAAGGACATGGATACTTTTTGTGCATCTATAGGAATTCAACATTATTTTTCTTCTCTTTTTCACCCCCAAGACAATGGGCAAGTTGAAGTAGCAAATCAGACAATTCTATGAGGTTTAAAAAAGAATTTAGAAGGAGCTGATGAGAAATGGTCCGGTTACTTGTAAGAAGTATTATGGGCATATCGAACTACTCCACATACACCCACATAAGAGTCTCCATTCGCTTTAGTGTGTGGGATGGATGGAATTAGACCTATGTAAGCAAATCTCCCTTCCTTCAGCGTTCAAAATTATTCCGAAAGCGAGAATGAGATAGTTATGATGGCTCAGTTGGATTGGGTTGAAGAAAAGAGGGTGAAGGCACATTTAAGAACTGCACAATATCAAGGGTTGATGAGGAGCATGTTTGCTTCTAAGGTAAAAAGAAGAGATTTTCAAGTTGGAGACAAAATGTTGAGAAACGTATTCCTGCACACCAAGAAAAAACAGTTCGAAAAGTTAGCTCCGAATTGGGAAGGACCATACATTTTATGTGAAAGAGTTAAGCAAGGAACATACAAACTCCAAGATAAAGAAGGAAATTTGTTGAAACATACTTGGAAAGTTGAGATTCTCAGGTTATACTAACAGTAAACTTATCTTGTAAATATTTCATTTGCTTTACTTCAAGGTAAATATTTGGGGGCATACTCTTTCCTACCCTGGTGGCGCGGGGAGGTTTTAATGAGGTGTCCGGATATCAATCAATATACTATCTTTTGTTTTTTTTTTTTAAATTGTTATTTTGAGTAGATCGGGGGTATTAATCACTCATTAAAAACCTGATGGATATAAGGCTCATTAAACACTATTTTCCCTCATATGGTGACCTTTGAGTGGATCAGAAATATTAAAGACCCATTAAACACCTGGTGGATTAAAGGCTTATTAAACACTTGTTACTCAAAGGGATTACCTTTGAGTGGATCAGATGTATTAAATACTAATGAAACACCTAATTAATTAAAGGATTATTTTACACTTGTTGTTTTTAAATAACTGATATATTTATGGATCCGATGAATATAAGACTGATTGATAATTTTTTTTATAACTCGGATATTAATGGAAGTATAGAAAGAGACAAAATAAAAATACTAAGTAAAAGTTTAAATAGCATGAAATGCGAGCAAGATCGAAAAAGAATCCTACCCACATTACAAAATTCTTTGTAAACCACAAGGACTTATACAACTAGAGTTTTAAAAAACATACGATGTTAAAATAACAAAATGTCTTGCATACTCCAAGAACTTCGGTTAATAATACCATCACAGTTAATATAATTAACTTTAGAGCTCACTCCCTTCGGTTTTCTTCTCAACATTACCTTATTCCTTCTCCTCTTTATCATCGCTTGAACCTTCCTCAGTTTCATCATCAGACTCGAAATCATCTGATGTCATGTTATATTTGTCACTTTGTGCTAACGTATGAGAGGGAATTTCATCATCCGACACAAATTCCCACAGTTTCCCAAGAGACTGTTTGGGAAACGTTTCATGGAAAAAAGGACCATATCTGCTTTAACAGATTCTTCCCTACGTTCCATGGATTTCAACACCCCCTCAACATATTCATTCTTTGCAGCAGCTATATCTTGGGTTTTTGTGTCTTTCAAATTAGTGATTTCATCATCATTTTTCTTGATAAATCTTGTAATTCCTTCTTCTCTTTTGAGAGTTATTCAGTAGCAACCTTCTCCTTAGCCAGTGTTTCATTCAAGGTTTTAAGTTCTTGGTAGGTGGAAGTTTGTAGTTTGGTATAACTGGTTTGTGTTTTTCCCGAACTACCTACATCGGGAAGCCCTTGAGATGAGGCTCCACATTTCTTCTTCTTGATTTTATCGAGATGACTAGGAGCCTTATTATTATCTGGTAAATAGAGTTTACCATATTTTTCTTCAGTCCTTTTTAAAAATTTAGCAGCTCAAGAGGACTCGTAAAATGTTCCCACGAGAGCTCTCTGGTTGAGCTTGTTCTCCGTAGATGGGCCCTTACCATGTTAGCTGCAGTGAAAAAATTGTGGAAACCAGTTCCCCAATTTTCCGTGGCCCATTGATTCAGTTTTGTAAAAGTTGTCCTTCCATCTTCTAAATGCTTTGAGAACATCTTGGAAAACACTGAAATACAAATGTGATGCATAATTTAATATCAACATTATTTGATGTATGATCAATATTAATACACAGTGAAGAGAATCATGAAATGTTTACCTTAGCTTTTCCAGTATCTGGTTAGCAAACTTGGATTTTTCTTGTTTCTGATTTTGCTCTCAAACACTATTGATGTAGAGGAATTTCTCCAAGGCTTGTGAGCTTTTAGCAGGTCACCAACGACTCTAAAATTATTCCCCATATTAAAATAATAGAAGGGGATTTGATGATTCCGATGTAAATTGGCCACAACAGCAATCTACTCTATGAGCATCAAAATTTTAGAAAGTCTTGAAGCTATAATGCTGGCCAGTAATGTATACCAAGTATTGGGACTCAACTGACTTGGGCATAACTTCACCAAATGGAAATATCTCACAATCTCTGGGTCCAAATGGAACTAAAGGCCTTAGTTGACCACTTCTGTGTATATCACTAGTTCCCCGATTTTACTATCCATCAGAGTCTCATCAGGGATGTGAATTCTCACCTTGATGGACTTTGAAAACCCTTATTTCTTCTTTATTCTATCCAACTTAGTAATGTGGGTATACACATAAGAAATTATTTGAACTTTTAACAAGTACTTAACACTGATCTTGGAGAAGTTCGGCCCGCCTCCCTCAACAATGCACTCCGGAAGCGGTTTCGCATTAGGCTATGGTATAACCTTTTTATTTTTCCGAATTGTATTGATATCCCTAGTATGTCTGGAGGTCTCTAATGGGGTATTTTGCCCACTATCTTCCATCGTATCCTCCATTGTTTGTGGCGCTTGATCAGCCGACTTGTGCCTAATATCTTATTTCTCAATATCAGTTGTTTTGCTAGGAGGACTTGATGGGATTGTATCCTAAGTTAGCAGTATTGGAGACTTTACCTTTGAAGGACCTTCTTTGGGTTTATCTGCCTCTTTGACAGTTGGAGTTTTATTTTTTGCCTTAGATAGCTTGATAACCCTTCAAGGTGGGCTCTCTCATTTTTGTGACCCATAGAAATGAAAGAGGATGGAGTTTTGCAACTGGTAACTGGTGTGGTTTCTTTTCAACTAAGGGTAATTTGGTCAGGTGTTTTGTGGTGTTTCAAAGGTATTTAATGTTTAAGTGGTTTGTAGTGAGAGATTTGAACTGCCTGGTTGTATTAAATGTTCATTACCTTCATTTAATGAAAGTGGTTGGGTATTTATACCCTTAATTATGGGCCACATGGGCTTTCGGGTCATACTTATAAAACCGGGTCGAGTTCAAAAACCCATTAGTTTATTAAGCAGATTAGAAATTAGCTTAGTCAAAAAGTGATTAGCTTTTAATACTTTAGTCCAGTTCGGATGGTTCAGTGGGTGGTTTTTGTCCGAATTGCCCATGTCCAGTTTCTACAGTGAGTGGTGAAAATATCCAGACTAATTAGTAGCCCATATTTTAGGTTATGTTCGAAGGCTTTTGGCAAGACCTAAAAAAATATCTCTTGAGTACTTGCGACATTGTCAGGACCGATTTCGAATTGAGTAAAGAACTTATCCGGACTGGCAAAAACTCTCCAAAAGCTCAAAGGTTTTTCCATGGATCGTGGGACACGTGTCCCTTTCTGATTCGCCTCACCAGCTATTTTTTCTAGAACGACGCTCCCACTCATTCCAAAAAGTAACCTCTTCAATTAATGCTTGTGACATCAGCGCCGTCTCTAATCATTACTTTCATCTTTTCGAATTCTCTTAGGTCTTTCGGTATCTTTTGTTTCTTTAGTATAAATCAACTCATTTTTCACTGTTATACTATCTTCAACACTGTGGTGTAAGTTTATGTTTACAGCAAGAAACGCACTTGTAAAAGGTGGGTGGCTTAATCTTTCGGAGTTAGAGAAAGCACAGAAAGTCGAACGAGAAAGGCGCATTGCTACAGGCCTTCCAGTTTCTCCTATCGACAAATCTGAAACACCAAGCTCAGAGCCTGATCGAGGTTCGTCTTCTGCTAGAAGCTCCAAACCTAGAAGGTTATTTCAACCTAGTCTTTCACCAATCGTCTCAGTTACAAGTACCAAGAGACCCTCCCCATTCTTGCCCTGGGATCGGATGCTGACATTTCCCCAGAAAAACTATTGCTTCGACAAAGAGGTCGCTTGGTAAAAGGCCAGACTGTTACTCCATAATCTAAATCTCCAAAATCAGTGCCCTCAAAGTCTGGGGTCAAAGACAAAATTACAAGGTCAGAAGCACCCATCAAGGTTCCTAAGGACAAATCGTCTGGTCCGGAGGCCACCAGTTCAAGCCTTCGAAATGAACCCTCCGGATCTGAGCCCCAGCCGGACTCCAGACCACAAAAGGAAAGCGATGCTCAGCCGTCCGGACAACTTACTGAGCCAACCACCACCACTCATCTCCCAAAGACAACTGAAAACCCTTCCATGCTAATGGAAGATGTGATGGAGGACAGTGTTGAAGAAGCCCCTTTTGAGACTTATGTCTCTGGGCAGACGAGTGAGGCTGGTATTGTCAAGAAAAGCAAGGGTAAAGAGAAGATGTGTTTAAAACACCCAGACCTGCCGAAGTGCCTTGAAGGAAGAGTGGGACCTTGCTTCCACAAAGTGAGTGTAAAGTATCTGCTAGCCATGCAAAACATCAATTATGCTTTCATTCACACAGCTGAACTAGGCCGGATCCGGACGAAGTGGGGGATCCCAGAATCTGTTAAAGTGAGGATATCGGTCGATCCGGAGACGCCAATGGATTGCAAGCTGAGTGAGATTGTTTTCTACATGGAGTTATTCAACTAGGGCTTAGGTTTCCCTTGGACCCAGGGATCGTCAGATATTTCCATCTGATAAAGCTCTGCCCAAGCCAACTGAGCCCTAACGCTTGGTTCACACTCATGGCCTGCATCATGGCCTTCAGGCTCTCCAGAATTCCGCTTCTGATGGAGCAGTTTGCTGCTGTGGCCAGCCTTTGCAAGAACCACGTCATCCCCTTCCACCATTTTAACATGGGCGATAATTACAAAGTGGTGGATGACCTGCTTGAGTCGAAGAAGAATTGGAAGACCCAATTCTTGTTCATCAGTGGTGCTTGGGAGAATGGGAGGAGAATTAAGGCTGGTGACAACCCAAGCATGCTTAGCAGATGGAAAAGCACAGGTTAATATTTCATCATGTTTGTTTTTCTTTCCTTAAAACGTTTGTTTACTTAAATATTATTTTTCTTCTTTTGGCAGTGCTTCCGAAGGAGTTCAATGACTACTTAGAGGAGGGGCAGACTACTTGCGCCAAGCCGAATGCTTGGGCTGCTGAAAAATGGGGAAATCACTTCCACAACTGTTTTACCGGTGGCAACTTGGTGAGGTCCCATCTCTGGAACACAACCGGCCGGAGAGACTTATCTTGGGAGGAATTAACCACTCCACCCCCTCCGGAGGTTATTCTTCAGAAAACAGATGCAAAGGATGGAAAGCTAGTCTTGTCGGGCAGAGCTAAAGCCCCAAGCAAAATGAAGGGCAAGAAAGGCAAGACAAAGCCAGACGTAGCTGAGGTCAACCCAGGTGGTATTGAGGAGACTGTCCGAGAAAACCAGGAGGTGCAGGACCAAGAAAGGATTGATGCTGCTCAGCTTCAAGTGGTAGAAAATGAGAGCACCAAAGTGGCAGTTGGACCTCCAAAAGCTCCCAAAAAAGACCGAAAACGGGGAGCAGAAGGTGGAGATAGGGAGGCTAAGAAGAAGAAAACCTCCAAGGGAGATGAAGTTGCTCTCCGACCTCCAGAGTCTCTTCCTCCGGTCGACCCAACAGACCCACCTCAAACAGAAGAAATTCCAAGTGACTTTCACACTAGAGAGGGAACCGGAGGGGACATCAGCATTGATGGAGTAGACATCAGTGCCCTTCAAGGGATTGACCTTTACTTCGGAGACCTTGAGAAGGACGACTTTTCTAGCCCTTACCTCCCCCCAAGCTCTTCGAACATTGTCACTTTCAACGGTAAATCGTTTTCTGTTTCAGGAGAGAAGGACATTGTGACCCACTCCTTGTTGAGCAATATTCAACCGATGCTCAACTTGGAGAAGAAAGTGCGAAATCAATCAACCATCATCAACACACTCAAATTTGATAAAAAGAGTTTGTCTAACAACCTCCTTACGGCCAACCAGAGTGTTGAGGCATTAAAGAGAGAGAACAAGGATTTGAAGAGGGGGAAAGAGGATTTGGCCACCAAGCTGGCCACTTGGGAGGGGGTTATCAAAGAACTTCAATCCAAGTATTCTAACTTGGAGAAGAATCTTTCTGCTTTAAAAGAGGAGGTGAAGGCCAAAGACAAATTCATTCAGACCCTAACTAGTGACAAAATTTCACTCGAAGATGTTGTGTCTAAGGCTAAGCAAGAAAAAGATGACTTGTTAAAGGATCATGAGAAGATAATCCAAGCCAGGATTGATGCATACACCAACAAGGTGATAGACTCCCCAGAGGAAAGGTACGCTGAAGTCAAATCAGACATGGTCTTGCTCTTTCATGAGAAATTTCCAAAGAGGACACTAGGAGATCTATTGCGATTTTTGGAATACGAAGACCTTCCTCACCATACTATGGCCGATGGTGATAAACACTGTTATTCTAGTGGTTGGGATGCCACTATTGATGAAGATGAAAGGACCAGAGAGAGTCCAGACGAGGAGACCAAATATCCCAAGAAGAAACCAAGTGAGGCTGGGCCATTTAAGAAAGCTCAACCTTAAAGTTTTAACTATGTTTTTATTTTTCTTTAATTTTTGTGTTAGACTAAAGTCCTCGGATGGCCAAGGCAATTTTGTAACCGTGTCCGGCCCTTGTCCGGACAAACCTTCTCTTTTAAAACTTCAAAGTCATTGGATGGCCAAGGCATTTTACATATTTTAATATCACTCTCCGGTATCTGTCGGACAATTTTATCTTACACCATTCTTACATCATTTTGTAATTTCCTAATTTTGATAGCTTGTATTTAAATGGCCTTTAGTTATTTTACAAGTATTTTTAAGTGAGAGTGTTTAAATTCTCCGATCAAAAATGTTTAAATGGTCATCACTCCACCAAGTAAATCCAATCTGTCAGTCAAATCACTCCGAATGTTTCAAGAAGGCATCGAATTTCATTAAAAAAAACCCGGAGACCTCATTAAAACCTTCCCGCGCAACCAGGGTAGGAAAGAGTATGCCCCCTAATATTTACATGGACTTTAAACAAGTAAATATTTACATAGTTTTCATTCTAGATACAAACGGAGGTGTTCAATGTTCCAGGGGCGATTCAAAATTCTTCCATCTTTATCTTGAAGCCTGTATGTCCCAGGCTTAAGCTTTTCACTGACCACATAAGGTCCTTCCCAAGTTGGAGCTAGCTTGCCTAACTGCTTCTCCTTATTATGTAGGAAGACTTTTCTCAACACTTTATCCATTGGTTGAAAATCCCTTCTTTTGATTCTGGAAGAAAACTTGCTTCTCATCAAACCCTCATAGTGTGTGGCGTTGAGGTGAGCCTTAAATCTTCTTTCTTCTATCAAGTCAAGTTGGCTTTTGATTTCCACTTCGTTAGCTTCTTCGGAAAAATTGTGGACTCGGAACGAAGGGAGAGTGGCGTCTATGGGAGCTATTGCATCCATACCATATACCAAGGCAAATGAGGACTCTGGTGTTACAGCCCCGAGAGTAGTCCAGTAGGCCCACAGTACTTCTTGTAAATAGCTTGGCCACTTTCCAGCAGTCCCTTCTAGATTCTTTTTAAGACCGGAAAGGATGGTCCTGTTAGCTACTTCAACTTGACCATTTTCCTGTGGGTGGAAAGGAGAAGAGAAGCAGTGTTGAATGCCTCTAGAGGCACATAAATTCTCCACATCCTTGTTATCGAATTGTGGCCCATTGTCTGTAGTTATCTTTTAGGGAACTCCAAACCTGTAGCAAATATTAGACAGGATGAATTTTATAACAACTTTCGAAGTAGCTCCTGCCAATGGGGCTGCTTCTACCCACTTTGAGAAGTAATCAATAGCAACAATTATATTTTTGCATCCTCCAGATGCCATGGGTAGAGGTCCCAACAAATCTAGCCCCCAACGAGCAAAATGAATTGGCTCAGAAATTGACTCTAAAGGGACAGCTGAGATATGGATTTCATTATTGTATCTTTGGCATGGATCACACTTTTTCATCAATTCCTTGGCATCTTGCATTATGGAGGGCCAGTAGTACCCAGCTAACAAGACTTTTCTGGTTAGAGCCCTAAACCCACAGTGTGTTGATCCCTCGCCATCGTGTAATTCGGAGAGCACTATTTGAGAATCTTTGATCCCCAAACATCGTAAAAGAGGTCTACTAAAATACTTTTTGTAAAGAACATCTGTTACGATGACAAATCCACGAGCCTTATACTTAATTTTCTTTGCCACTGTTTTTTCCGGAGGCAAGATGCCATCTGAAAGGTATTGGAAAAGAGGAAATATCCAATCTTGAGGTTGTTTTACTTGTATATTTAAACTTTCGTTTTCCCTATTCTGATTGATTTGAATGGATGGGCACTCTTGCACATGAATCCAAGGTTAGGACTCAGAATAGACTATGGTTGCCAAGGAGTCTGCTAACGTATTTTCTGTTCGGGGTATGTGCTCATATGTGATGTTTTTGAAATTAAGTGCCACTTCTTTAAGAACGAATAAGTATTTCACCAGCTGCTCCTTTTTTGCCTCGGATTGACCTTGTGCATGATGGATAAGAATTTGAGAATCACTCATTAACCTAACTCTTTTGGCTCCACAAATGAGAGCTAATTTCAAGCCAGCTATAGCAGCTTCATATTCAGACTCATTATTGGAAGCCTTGAAAGAAAAACATATAGCCTGGTACATTTTGTCACCGTACGTAGAGGTTAAACATATCCTAGCACCACAACCCATGGTACTTGATCCACCATCAGTCCGGACAACCCATACTTTTTTAGTTTTTTCACCTGGTGCTTGCTTAGCGTCTCTGTCCGAATGAAATTCAACTAGGAAGTCAGCAACAGTCTGGGCCTTGACTGCTGTTCGAAGGGAAAAATCAATATCATAGTCTCCCAGCTCCACTGACCATTTGGTCATTCTGCTTGAAATGTCTGCCTGTTGAAGAACGTTTTTCTGGGGAAAAGTTGTCCGGACAACAATAGAATGAGACTGAAAGTAGGGCCTCATTTTCCTAGCAGCAATTACGAGGGCCAGTGCCAATTTTTCAAGTTTTAAATACCTTTTTCTGCATCTATCAAGCTTTTGCTGATATAGTACACCGGACGAGGATAATTATCCACCTCCCTTACTAACACTGCACTTATGGCATAATCAGAAAGTGCTGAGTATATATAGAGAGTCTCTCCATCAACAGGTTTAAACAAAGTTTTAGGAGAAGATAAGTTCTTCTTAATTTCATCGAAAGCCTGGTCGCACTTTGGACACCAATTAAATTATTTTGCACCTTTCAAAGTTTGAAACAATGGGGCACACCTATCCGAAGACCTTGAAATAAAACGGTTTAGAGCAGCTAACCTCCCTGTCAATCTTTGTACTTCTTTAATATTCCGAGGAGCCTCCATTTGCAATAAAGCACTAAGCTAGTCTGGATCAGGCTGTATCCCTTTCTCACTTATCACATACCCTAAGAAGTTTCCGGACAGTACTCCAAAAACACATTTCTAGATTTAACTTTAAATTTACTTTCACCAAGTTGGCAAAGTTTTCTTGGAGAATTGTTAAGTGTAGCTCTTCTTCCACACTCTTTACCATCATGTCATCGATATAGACTTCTATGTTTCTTCCAATCTTATATCAAAAGCCTTGTTTACTAATCTCTGATAAGTAGCCCCAACATTCTTTAACCCAAATGGCATCACCTTGTAACAATGGAGGCCTATATCAGTAACAAATGTAGTATGTTCTTGATCCTTCGGATCTACTTGAATCTGATTATAGCCGGAGAAGGCATCCATAAAGGACAATAGCTTGTTCCTAGATGTGGAGTCCACCAACTGATCAATTCAGGGGTCTGGATATAGGTCTTTTGGGCAAGATCTATTGAGATCTGTAAAATCGATGCACATACGCCACTTTCCATTTTTCTTCTTTACTAACACCGGATTGGTTGTCCATAAAGAGTACTGAGATTCCTTTATGTGCCCCATCTTAGTAAGTCGGTCAACCTCTTGAACTATGACATCAGCTTTCTCCTTAGAAAAAGCTCTCCTTTTTTGCACAACATGTGCTATATCTCTCCGGACCGATAGTTGGTGTGATATAATGTCTGCTGGTACTCCAGTTACATCAGCATTTCTCCAAGCGAAAACATGTTGATGGTCTTTCAAAAAAGCTAACACTTTACTCTTTAATTCCGATGTCATCTTGGATCCAATCTTGACACTTCTTCATTCAACCAGAGAGTGAGTTTCAACTTTTTCAATTGGTATTAAAACACCAGGGGTCTCTCTAGGGTCATCAATTTCACCCTCTCCCCCAGAGGGCCCCTCAAATTGCTAATCCTCATTGATCCGAACTGCCCCCAAAGTTCGAGGGGCCAGTGCGGTTGCATAACACTCCCTTGCTACCTTTTGACTGCTTCAGACAACTCCCACTTGTCCGTGTACAGCATATTTTAAACATTGGTGGACTCTTGAAGCTACTGCATGCATCCTAGAGAGCCAAGATCTCCCCAGAATGGCATTGTAACACGTGGGACAATCCACCACAATAAAAAGTATTCTGACCATCTTCTTAAAAGGGCCCTTGACCAACAAAACCTCCTCCTCAAACTCCCCGATCACATCTGTTGAGCTTCCAGTGAAACCCACAATTGACCTGTTCGAACGCTGTATTACTGCTGGATTCTTTATTTGTTTGTAGGAAGTCAAAAAGAGGTTATTGGCTGAACTACCGGTGTCCACCAAAATTCTTCTAATGTCATTGCCCCCAATAGATGCTCCTATCACAACAACATCTTCATGGGGACCAGCTATGTCTCTAAGGTCATCCTCGAAAACAATAAAGGGAAAAGGAATTTGCGATTGATAGGAAGTCTTGCCTCCTTAGAGTTGGGTTGCTAGAGTATGAACATGCCTCTTTCTCGAAGAAGCAGTTGGTGCAGACATGGTGTCTCCCCCAAATATTGTAAGTGACTCAAAAAAGCTGATGAGTCTGGAAATCGTCCTACAGTGTTTTGTGAGAACGCCCACCTTATTTCGGGTTGGATCAGGATCCAAATATTCTGACTCTACATCAAACCTTTCAATTATCACCATAGCCCCATCCGGAGCTGATGTCCCTACATTGTTTGGGCCAGTCTGATGAGCATTATCAGACATATTTCCACTTTTTCTTTTAACATAAGCCCCCAACTTCCCTCTCTTAATAAAATTTTGCACTTCTTGTTTCAACGCGATGCAATCTTCAGTGTTATGGCCTGTATCATGATGATACTGACAGAAATAATTATTACGACTTTCTCTGGGACATTGTAATGTAGCCAGCTTTCTGAAATGTACTTCGTCTTTTGTTTTGTTTTAAATGGTGGCTATGTTTTCTTTCAGCTCAGCAAACCACTCCAGTTGAACCCAAGGTCCTCGCTTATTTCTAGATTGTTGGCTCTGAGCTGGTGCAGCTGGGTGGGATTGAGCCTTGGCCCTATTAGGACCCTGTGCGGCTTCCCTGGCCTTGTACCCGGACTTATTATGGTTTTGATTTGGTGCAGCTGGAGTAGACCTCACTTGCCGGTGCATCCTGGTTTTCTTTGTTTCATCCACATTAATCTGTTTGCCGACCTGATTCGGTAAACCACCCCACGTCATGGCCTTCTTCCTGGTTACCGAATCAGCCAAATTGCCAGGGTTTAAACCCTGCCTTAAAGAAGCTATTGCTACTTGTTCAAAGCAATCAGCTAATCATTTTTGGTATTCATAAAGCGACTTATATATTCCTTTAAAGATTCATTTGGTTCCGGGGCACAATGGATAATAGTGTCTCCATTTCCTTTCACTTCCTTACTTCCAACGAACTGCCTCCGGAAGGCCACCCAAAAAGTATCAAAATTTCTAATGCAACCTTGTGGCGGACTATTGTAACTTATCATCATTGTCAAAATTCATCAAAATTACTCCAGATGGTTATCCGGATATTTACTCCCATCATATTTTTCCATCTTTGTGATGTCAAACATCTTAGGAAGGTTTCTAGACAGTATCTTGGAGGACAATAGAGATTGTCTCCAATTCCGGCCACGACTAAACACAGTATCTTCATTAGGAGTTGCAAAGATACATGGTTCATCATGAAAAGCAAAAGGATTTATTAACAACCAGTCTATATGCCTCCGGCCATGGCTGTGGCTATGAGACGACCCTTTACCCAGGTTCCTCTTCAACCTTCCATGCATGTCCCTCTTTCTTGAATATTTTTTGACCAACTTTTTTCTTCTTCTTAGAACGGCCTTCATCATTGCTGGATGATAGGCATTCTTCAACTTCATCTTCGTTCGAGGAGCTACTAGAAGACTCTGAGTCTGAATCTGAGCTCTCCACTGGTTTAGACCGGTGAGACTTCTTTGAGCTAGCATGAGTCGTTTTAGTACTCACATGGGTCTTTGATGGCTCATGCTCTCTTGGATTGTCAGTGTGGTGAACTGCTGACACTTTTGATTTCTCTTTCAAGCCCATCTCTGCCCTTTTAGTAGCCCTCAAGGCTTCTATCTCAACTTTTAACCTTTCTCGCTCCTTGATTGTATATTCATCGTTTTCTCCCACCAATTCTTCCAAAGCTAGTGGCACTTCCTGCTAGTCCGGATTCATCCCACTGGTTTTTCTTGGTGGTTTCGAATGCTAGATTCATGCATCTTCTTCTGTCACTATGGTCGCCAATTTGGTGTGGATTATTTTCAACTTAGGCTAATTTGGTTAGGTGTTTTGTGGTGTTTCAAATGTATTTAATGTTTAAGTGGTTTGTAGTGATAGATTAGAGTTGCGTGGTTGTATTAAATGTTCATTACCTTCATTTAATGAAAGTGGTTGGGTATTTATACCCTTAATTATGGGCCACATGGGCTTTCGAGTCATACTTATGAAACCGGGTTGAGTTCAAAAACCCATTAGTCTATTAAGCAGATTAGCAATTAGCTTAGTCAAAAGGTGATTAGCTTTCAATACTTTAGTCCAGTTCGGATGGTTCAGCGGGTGGTTTTTTTCCGAATTTCCCCTGTCCGGTTTCTACAGTGAGTGGTGAAAATATCCGGACTCATCAGTAACGACTTTAGATATAGGAAAAAGGTTTTTGTTTAGTTGAACTGGTGGTTATGGTTGTTCAAGATTTGTTAAAGATAGAGCACGAGAAGTTTTCTTGGAAATTACTGTTAGTTTGCGAGAAGATGAACTTCTGTCCGGTTCTGATACCTCTTCTATAATCAATCCATCAGGAGAGTCAGGTAGTCCGGCAACAATTTTGGACTCTCTTTTCTCTCTATCTAACTCAAACAAGTTGAGCTAACCTCGTATGATTAAGGCAGTTCTTATTGTGAATGTAAAATCTTGGGAAATATTGGAGGATTTGAATACTTATGAGATTTCTATGCTTCTCTCTCTATATTTAAACAGTAAAGAAAAAGCATACTTATATAACAGTAAAGAAAAAACATACTCTAGAAATATAAACAGTAAAGAAAAAACATACTTATATAACAAAATAGTCTACTTTAGTGTTTCACCTAGGAAAATTGAATCGACTAAGTACTAATTAAAGTCTATTAACTATAGCCCCATAATTTTGAAAGAATAGTTGCAAGTCCCCTGGATAAAATGGGTAGTAGCTCCAACGAGAAGCTGACACGTGTAACGGAAGACTAATAATAAAGTCGTGACTTTTGGGTTGATCGGTAGACCCTTCAAATTCAATTCGAATGCAAATCAGATATTATTCAATATGGTTAGATCTTTGAAAGGTTTTTGAAAAGGTTAATGGGGCTATATGATTAGTTCGGATATCGCTTAAAGTATATCTCTAATAATTCTAATAATATCTGAAGAGCTTTTCGGACAGACCGTTTAAAAGACAATTGATGAATAGTAGCTTGAGTAGAACAATGACTCAGCTATGTGACTAGCATCTAATTTCTTAGACTTCGGGACTCATATGAATGACCCAACTATAAGGTTCAACCCACACGGCCTATGGGTCAGAGAAAAATATTATAAATAGCCCAACCAACATTATTAAGAATGTTGGACTTTTTTCAAAGATATTAAATATAAACACACACCTCATTTCTCTCACAACCCCTTACAAAAATAATTAATATCCACCAGCTAAAGTTTTTCCCATTTTTACCCTTAATCGAGATTTTAACATCACCAATTACTAAAGTATTTGATTTCAAAATTGGTGCACCGGGGAAAGACCAAACCGATTTGGTTGGCTCATCACTTTCTTCGACCCTTTGTATTCACCTTATCTCGATAAAAATCACATATCTTCCTAGAAACACATGCACTCTAAGAAAATAACACCAATCTTGATTCATACCGATGTGCCAATCTGGTACTAAAGAAACATTACTGATAAAAAATCCCTCACTGTCTAAAAAACGCTCTTTAAATCTAAAAAAAATCCAAAATACTTATGGTGATTCTTCTGAACCATAATACGCCCTCAGAGGAATCTGTTAGGTCTAGACAAAAGGTTCCCCCAAGACCCAAATGGATTCCTAAAATCAGGATACATCAACGAAATAATTTGTTGAGTCTTAAGAAAGAACACTAGTTCCCGCTGAAAATCTAATGCGTAAAAAGTTACAGTGAAAACCTAAAAACTCCTCGATGCAATTAGTTAATGAAATTTATCCTAATTTAGGGTCGAAAATTGGTATTTCTAATTAAATGAGAAATGGTTTTAAGGGTCCCAAGATATAGAGTATGAGGCTGAGGTCCCAAAGGAAAATAAAAATAAAAATCTAAAGTCGAAGTAAAAGAAAAACAAAGATGTTAAAGTTGAACTGACCTTGGAGGTATCCAAAGTTCTCAAAAAATAATTTCAGGGCGTCAACAATCAATACCTTATATCACTATATAAAATTGGATACAATTACTATTCTGAAACCAAAGAATCGGATCTCCAAAGAAGATGATGAATTTTGGAGTCGGTTCATATCCGTTTTCCTAAGGTTGGAGAGACCCCATTGTCTTCCGAGAGTCGTGAATTCTTGGTTTATCTTGATATTTTGAATTGAGGACTTTGGTTTCTTTTAGAATCTGCCATTATTCAGTACTTCAAACTAATAGACATCTGCCCTAGTTAGGCCAATGCAAATACAGGGTTCACTTTTGTATCATGCATCATCTCTTTGAGGCTTTTTGTAATCGAACTTCCTATGGATTATTTTGTGGCCATTACCTTTTTTTTTTGAGGAATTATGTTATACATTTTCATTTCATTACCTTAAGAAACGGTTACAAAATGATTGATGGCCTTCTTGTGGCAGAGAGGACTTCAAAGCATAAATTCTTTTTAATTAGTAGTTATTGGGAGAATGGTAAAGATATTTCAAAAAGATAAAATGATCTCTGACATCAGATGAAGTTGAAGGGTATAAGTAAGTTTGGTATTTTGCCGAACTAGTCTGAAATCATTATCGACATGAGGATGGTGGCTAATAGGGGCATCTATTAAGGGCATATAATTCCAAAGAATTTTAATTGACATCGGTAGCTTAGCCAATGTATTATTTCTATCTAGTTATAAACAAATGTATAACCCATCTATTATTTATCGGTCAAACAACTGGAAAATCTGTTGATGTCATCGGAGAGTTCAAAGAAGAGGGACTTTTAGAAAAAGGACAATTTAAGAAAATAGTGAGAGTTCTGTTTGGGGTGGTGGATTTTCCCACCTCCTCCAATGCAATCTTTGGAAGATCTTGGTTGTCAAGTATACATGCGTTTTCATAAACCGTTCACCAATGTTTAAAATACATGATTGGAGGAATAGTATGATCGTTCGGAGTAGCCAAAAAATGGCCAGAGAATGTTATGTCACTGATTGCCCCTAGCTCGATGGAAAATGCGATAGCCACAAAGGAATAACAATCACTAGAGTCCTCTTCGGATACAGGAAAAATAGATGATCCAATGGATAAATTCGGGACTGAAGCTAGATTACCATCAGAGTTGAAATAAAAATTATTATCTTCCTTATAAAAGTTTTGCATGTGTTTTCCTGGTGCGATGAAGATGTGATCAGTGTACCAACTAATATCATTTGCCATAGATTATATGTACCATTCGATGCATGCCCAATGATCCAAAATATAGGATTTTCCAAAGAAAATTCTGAAGTTATTGGTCAAGAAGTGGATCGATTGGAAAAAGTAGAACACATTCGAGAATATCAGTATCCACTTTGGACAACAAATCCGGTGCTCGTTAAAAATAAGAATGAAAAATGGAGAATGTGTATCGATTTCACAGATCTCAACATGGCATGTCCCAAAGATCATTTTATAATCAGATACAAAGGGATTCAAAAGACCAAGACCACACTGCATTCATCACTAATAAGAGGTTGCGTTTTTACAAAGTAATACCTTTTGGATTAAAACATTTATGGGTTACTTACCATCGCCTGGTCAATAAAGAATTTGTTAATCAGATCGGGAGGAATACAGGAGTTTATATTGATGACCTGACGATAAAAATCATGAGCGAGGAAGATCATTTACTTAATCTCCAAGAAACTTTCTCTAATTTAGAGGCTATTAATTTAAAGTTGAATCCAGAAAAGTGTATGTTTGGAGTACGATCCAAGATATGTTTGGGTTACATCATCAATGATAAAGAGATTCAAGCCAAACCATCACAATTATATGTCTTATAGACTATGAGGCCTTATTTTCAAGCGTATTCTATCACGGTTCAAACTTTTTTTCCACTTAGAAATGTATTACAAAAAACGGATATATTAGGCTAGATGACTAAGTGGTTTGTGGAATTGGGCGACTATGATATTGACTTTACTCCTTGAACGACAATCAAAGCTCAAGTTGTAGTATATTTCTTGGTTGAGTTCCATTCGGAGATACCTTATGAAGAATCTCTGATTTATGAGCCTTAAAAAAGAATGGGTAGTTCGAACAGATGGTGGATCTAGCATGATGGGATGTGCGATATAAATCTGCCTACTTTCCCTTTTTGGAGATTTTATGTATCAAAGCCATACGTTTTGGTTGTAAATAATCCAAAAATGAAACAAAATACGAAACCGCTATAGTAGGGTTAAGGCTTGCTTAAATATGTGGTGCTAAAAGAATCTGATTATTAAGCGATCCACAGTTGTTATACACCAGGCACAATGAAAGTTTGAAACTAGAAAAGAATAACTAATGAAGTATTTACAAGTGTTAAAATAGATTTATACTTGCTTTAAATATGTAAAATATGAACATGTAACAAGGTCAGAAAATTCAATGGATGACTCTATGAACATTTTTGGATATTTGGAAGCATACCCTTGAGTTTTGGTACAAGAACGCCCTTTTTTAACAACGAATCTTGAAATGGAAGTTGAAACTGAGGAAAATTTCCAAGTATCAACCATAGTCAGTCAAGATTGGAGATGTGGTATCCAAGAGTTCATTAAAAAGGAATCATACCCGAAGATAAAAAAAAATAGCTCAAAAATTAAAGTTCAAAGCGCACGGGTTTTCGGGTTTGAGAGAGATCCTCTATAAAAGATCTTTCAGTAAGCCTTTGTTACGATGCCTTGGATCTGATGAGTCCCAATCCGTTTTGTCTGGACTACATGGTGGGGAAGGATCAGCCCACTGTGGCTATAAGGCTTTGAGTTTAAGAGTCTTATTAGCACAAAATTCTTAGAATTCTATTATCACTGACTCTAAATATTTAGTTAGAAGATGCGATCTATGTCAAAGATATGAAAATACAATACACGCACCAACACTTCCCATAGAGTCAGTATCTGAAGCAGTACCCTTTGATAGATGGGGGAATGATTGGTTGGACCCCTTCCGATGACTTGTGAATTGTGTTAAACTATCATCTTGGCGATTGATTCTTTTTCGAAGTGGGTAAAAGCTGCACCTCTCTTTGGAACAAATTATAAAGCGGTATTTAAATTTATCATTCCAACATTTGTTATAGATTCAAAATTCCAAGACATATTACTACAGATAATGGCCCCAATTTGACAATAGAGATATGTAAACCTTTTGTGCATTATGAGGAATCTACCATTGTTTTTCCCCATCTTTTCATTCCCAAGCCAATGGACATATAGGGTGGAAAATAGAACCATTTTAACATGCCTAAACAAGAAGTTAGAAGGAGCAGCAGGTAAATGGTGTAATTACCTATAAGAAGTGATACATGCTTACCCAACTACTCCACATATTTCCACGCAAGAATCTTCTTTTGCCTTGGTTTATGGAATGAATGCAGTCGCATCAATAAAGGTTATTCTTATTTCATTCAAGATTCAAAATTATTCTGAAAAGGAAAACAAAATTGCAATAATGACTCAGTTATATTTGATCGAAGAAAAGAAAATTAAAGTTCATCTAAGAATAATATATTACCATGGCTTACCTTCGAATGGCTTGTGTATGTTAAGTTTTTTTTTCTGCGAATGTATTACCTTCGAATGGCTTGTGTATATCAAGTTTCTACCATCGTGGAATAGTTTATATTTTAAGATTAACTACCTTCAGATAAACTAAACTGGGAAATAAATATAAGAATATATATATAAGGAAATAAGTGAAGTGGGTAAGGTGGTAAATGATATAAAATGCCTTGAATTACCCTCGAACTTGAAAAACTCCCGGGAGAAAATATCAAAATTCCTTGGCCATGCCAAGGACTTGTACAAATACATCTGATTCAAATAAAAAAAATTCCTTATACATGATAAAGACTTGCACAACTACATAAAAACTTGATGGCCTTAAAGTTTGTTCTCACCGAAATCTACTTCTTTCTTTTCATTTGAACTCCCATCTTCGGAGTATCCTTTATCATTATCACCATGTGAATCTTTAGAGATTTCCAACCTCATTTATCTTTTGTAAGAAGTCTATCACCACATTGGCATATACATTTATAACATCTATTTCCTATTGGGAGGATTTATCCTTGAAAGAAGCAATTTCATCCTCTTCTTTCTTGATAAGAGACTCTTGATTTTTCGTTTTATCCGAAAAGAACTCAATGGTAGGCATGTCATCAGTTTGATGGCTCTTTAATGAGGTAATCTACTCGGAATTGGATGACTGCAGACTTTGTAATCAGCTTGTAACATGTCTAGCTCATCTCTAACATATTTCACCTCTCTGGTCATACTTTCAGCTTTTGTCTTTTCTTCCTCAATCTAATTCTTCAAATTCTTATTTTCATCCTGAAGAGAAGTGATGTGATCAATTTGAGACCTTATTTGTCTCTCCATTACAACTATTGGCCTCACATAGCCTAGAACTAAATACCTTAACACGGTGTTCTCCTTTGATAATTCAAAGGGAACCTCGTCAAATACACTAGCAGTTGCGGTACTTGTAGACTCAGGGAAGTCAGTCTCAAAGGCTTCCAAGTCGAAAGCCCCCATACCTCCAATCGGGTCGGCATCACCAGATATCTTCCTCTCAGAATGAGTAAGTACCGGGGAAAGAGGGTCGGATACTATGGCTACTAGAGGATCAACAACAAAGAGTATTGGAGAAGGAAATTCGGAATGGAAGACTAAGTCTGAATGAGTTAAAGTTTTCTTCTTCTTTTTCTTGTCTCTTTTATTGGTGCCTTGTTTGCCCGTTTTAGTACTTTCTTCTTCCTGGGCACATGAGATGTACAAAGCACCTCACTTCCTTCAATTGTAGCAGCAACAATGTCCAATAAGGTTGAGTTAGTTTTATTTGGTTATCTTACATTTCCAACTTTATCAATATATTGTGATGATTCTCCTTTGTTCTTTTTATTTTTGTTCCAATAGCTGCGGGCTCTATCCTGATGGGAAGGTGGAACTTACCATCAGCGATCTCGACCCTCTTAAGAATAATAACATGACGAGAAGAAGTGCAAAACTTATCCCATGTGAGCTCTCGTACTAGATGAGTCATCCAAAGATGGGTCCAAATAAAGTTGGTAGTCGTGAAATAGTTATGAAAACCATTGGACCACTTAGTTGTTGCCCACTGATTCAGTTTCTTGAATGTGACCTTAGCATCAGATAAATATTAAGAGTAGGGCTTCAAAATTTCTTATACAAAAGAAGTTAGGGGTAAATAAAGAAAATCATAGAAAATAACAGAAACATAAAAATAAATCTGAAGAAACTTACAGGATTCTTCCAGTGTCAGGTGAGCTGGCAATGATTCCTTTTGGAGGTGATATTTCTAGGATTTTTCCACCAACCAATGATGAAGAGGAATTGAGTTTTCTAAATTTCGTTTGCTTCTAGCAGATTATCCACCACTTTGTGGTCATTTCCCATATTGAAATAGTAAAAGGGGATGTGAGCATTACGAGACAGCCCTGCTATTATAACAATTTGTCTATTGGCATCAGAATGTTAGATATTCTTAAAGCCATGTTACATGCAGTAATAAGAACCACACGTTTGGGCTAGCCTGACTCGGGCACAACTTCACCAAGCTAAAATACCTCGCAATCTCATGATCCAAGGGAAACCGAAGACCCCAGTTGAGCACATCAATATAAACTACAAGTTCTCCAACAACACAGCTCAATAGAGTCTCTATAGCTTAGGGCAACCTAACTATAACTGTTGCAGAGTATCCCTGCTTGGCTCAAATAACCTCCAATTCAGATTATTGGAATAAATGTAAGATATTTTATCCATGGCTAAAAGATACGTGACACTAACCTTAGTGAAATTGGGTCCAAGACGTCCGACGAGAGATGGAGAAAGAGGCTCGGATTCAGTTGAAATGGATTTGTTTTTACCCTTGTCACCACCAACTTGTGGGGCCTTCGGATTTGTTTTCCTTGATGGCCTCGTAGTTTCCCTAGTCTAACCAGATGTATCGAGGGGAGATTCTTCGCTATCATCTTCCATATTTTTATCCATAACTTTAGGACTAGATCCCGAAGTCCTGGTAGGCTGATATCCAATGTTTTCTTACTCACGATGAGAGGAATCAGTTGTCTGTATAGTAGGATTTTCTTCTATATTTCGATCTAGGGGAGCTTGATTGGAAGGGTTACAAGGTCTTCTACTATGTTAGGAATTTGTAGAGAGGTATTACTAATGGTTTCTTGTTGTTTTGTTATCTCTTGTTCAGTAGTAGGTTTGTTTTTTGTCTTAGAAAGTAGTAATTCTACATTGAGTATTTCCTTCTATAACCGACCCCATAGCCCTGAAAGAAGAAGTCTTTCGACTATTGGTGTCCCCTTGGGATTTGATGAACTCCTCTGTAATCGATGGATTGAGTTACCACAACCATACCAGAGGAGATAGGCCACCCAACAACAGTTCTTGCTTTTTTCTTCTCTTCTTCTAGTTCAGACAAGTTTAACCAACTGTATTTGGTTAATGCGTTTATAGAGGTGAACATACAAACACTAAAATGATTTTTGGAAGAATAATTTAAGGTGGTTTGTGAGGTGGAGGAGGAAAATGATCGTCGGTATAGGTTTGAGTGTCAAGAATGAAGAGTTTCTTTGTCTTATATACAAATCCTTTCTCTATCTTGAAATATCAACTATTAAACATTAAGAAATAGTTTATATAGACACCGTAAGAAATGCTTCAGTTCCCTACTAGAGAAGTGGAAACGACAACACTAACTAGGAGGCTCTAGGGAAGTGAACCGTCTCTTTTCTAATTGGTTGACCTAGGGTAAAACAAATTTGTGGCTGCAATTAGAAAATGACATGTGCCATAAAAAGTAACTGATTAAAGTTGTAACTTTTGGATAGTAACTATCCTCAAGTAAACAGCATCAGAAGGGATCATATATATATATATATATATATATATATATATATATATATATATATATATATATATATATATATATATTCACTACCTATACACCGTCACAAAGTAAAGGAAAATTATGATTAGAAAAATAAACAAGTGTAAATTGTATGCGGTTCAAGTATATGTCAGTTAGCTCTCTCAAATATCGTTGAGAGCATTAAGGGGGCTAGTTGATAGGGTCAAATATCTTTGAGACCAATGGACATCTACGAGAGAGGTAATTTAGACCCAAAATATATAAAATACTGCTAGCTATATATATGTCTATGAATATATGTTTAATGAAAAAACTAACGTCGATGGGCTTGGAGGATGATAGGTCGACTCGAATTCATGACCTGATCCAGTTGGCCATGGACCTAAATTTAATATATAAATACTCAAAAGTAAAACATTTAAGAGGGTTGGTGATGACGCAGCGGAAACAGAAGAAGAAGCAACGATAGATGAAACCCTAATTCAAGGGTAACATGATGCAACCCTAATCTAAGGGTAACAAATAGTGAAATTTTCAGAGATAAAAGATCTATTATTCCAAAAACTTAAAATAACTTAAGGCATAAGAGGCTTTATATAATAGCTTCTCAAAACCCTAAATTAGAATACAAGGAAATAAAATAAATATTCTAAAATCAAATAAAATAAAATAAAATCAAACTTAATATAAGTAGATTTGATTTAAATACATAAGATATTTAAATAAAATAAAATAAAATAAACAAGGCTTTTGTTTGGACTTTCTGGGCTACATCATCCTCTCCTGATTGACAAGAATTCATCCTCGAATTCACAGCACCATCACCATCAAGAACCCAAACTATTTATTTTATTTTATTCAATCGTTACATTGGGAATTATAATTGTTGACCTTATCGGAATAAGATAAATTCTTCTCGAGTGTTCCTTATTCGAAGTCACATTGAAGCCATCTAGTTGAAGGAAAAAAATAGTTTCAAAAACCTTTTCATAGCCTGAAGAAAACATCCCCATGTCCAGTTGATGAAAAAAAAAATGGTTTTTAAAACCTCTTCATAGCCTAAAACAGCATCTCGATAAGCAATTTTACCTTGATTCGACGATTGGTAGCCAATTTAAACTCCTTCAGTAACCGGTCAATATGATCGTCATTGAAACATCTAGTGTGTCTCCCGCATACCAAACGATCTTTGAGATCTTCATGGCCGTATGTTGTTCTATCCTTTAGACCTTAAATCAGATGAAATCAAGATTCAGAAACATGCTTGACCCGTAGCAGGAACTGAGGCTCTGATACCAAACTGATGACGCAGCGGAAACAGAAGAAGAAGCAACGATAGATGAAACCCTAATTCAAGGGTAACATGATGCAACCCTAATCTAAGGGTAACAAATAGTGAAATTTTTAGAGATAAAAAATCTATTATTCCAAAAACTTAAAATAACTTAAGGCATAAGAGGCTTTATATAATAGCTTCTCAAAACCCTAAATTAGAATACAAGGAAATAAAATAAATATTCTAAAATCAAATAAAATCAAATCAAAGCAAATCTTAATATAATTAGATTTGATTTAAATACATAAGATATTTGAATAAAATAAAATAAAATAAACAAAGCTTTTGTTTGGAATTTCTGGGCTACATCATCCTCTCCTGGTTGACAAGAATTCATCCTCGAATTCACAGCACCATCACCATCAAGAACCCAAATTATTTATTTTATTTTATTCAATCGTTACATTAGGAATTATAATTGTTGACCTTATCGGAATAAGATAAATTCTTCTCGAGTGTTCCTTATTCGAAGTCACATTGAAGCCATCTAGTTGAAGGAAAAAAATAGTTTCAAAAACCTTTTCATAGCCTGAAGAAAACATCCCCATGTCCAGTTGATGAAAAAAAAATGGTTTTGAAAACCTCTTCATAGCCTAAAACAGCATCTCGATAAGCAATTTTACCTTGATTCGACGATTGGTAGCCAATTTAAACTCCTTCAGTAACCGGTCAATATGATCGTCATTGAAACATCTAGTGTGTCTCGAGCATTCCAAACGATCTTTGAGATCTTCATGGCCGTATGTTGTTCTATCCTTTAGACCTTAAATCAGATGAAATCAAGATTCAGAAACATGCTTGACCCGTAGCAGGAACTGAGGCTCTGATACCAAACTGATGACGCAGCGGAAACAGAAGAAGAAGCAACGATAGATGAAACCCTAATTCAAGGGTAACATGATGCAACCCTAATCTAAGGGTAACAAATAGTGAAATTTTTAGAGATAAAAAATCTATTATTCCAAAAACTTAAAATAACTTAAGGCATAAGAGGCTTTATATAATAGCTTCTCAAAACCCTAAATTAGAATACAAGGAAATAAAATAAATATTCTAAAATCAAATAAAATCAAATCAAATCAAATCTTAATATAATTAGATTTGATTTAAATACATAAGATATTTGAATAAAATAAAATAAACAAAGCTTTTGTTTGGAATTTCTGGGCTACATCATCCTCTCCTGGTTGACAAGAATTCATCCTCGAATTCACAGCACCATCACCATCAAGAACCCAAATTATTTATTTTATTTTATTCAATCGTTACATTAGGAATTATAATTGTTGACCTTATCGGAATAAGATAAATTATTCTCGAGTGTTCCTTATTCGAAGTCACATTGAAGCCATCTAGTTGAAGGAAAAAAATAGTTTCAAAAACCTTTTCATAGCCTGAAGACAACATCCCCATGTCTAGTTGATGAAAAACAAATGGTTTTGAAAACCTCTCCATAGCCTACAACAGCATCTCGATAAGCAATTTTACCTTGATTCGACGATTGGTAGCCAATTTAAACTCCTTCAGTAACCGGTCAATATGATCGTCATTGAAACGTCTAGTGTGTCTCCTGCATACCAAACGATCTTTGAGATCTTCATGGCCGTATGTTGTTCTATCTTTAGACCTTAAATCAGATGAAATCAAGATTCAGAAACATGCTTGACCCGTAGCAGGAACTGAGGCTCTGATACCAAACTGATGAAGCAGCGGAAACAGAAGAAGAAGCAACGATAAAACCCTAATTCAAGGGTAACATGATGCAACCCTAAGCTAAGGGTAACAAATAGTGAAATTTTCAGAGATAAAAAATCTATTATTCCAAAAACTTAAAATAACTTAAGGCATAAGAGGATTTATATAATAGCTTCTCAAAACCCTAAATTAGAATACAAGGAAATAAAATAAATATTCTAAAATCAAATAAAATCAAATAAAATCAAATCTTAATATAATTAGATTTGATTTAAATACATAAGATATTTGAATAAAATAAAATAAAATAAACAAGGCTTTTGTTTGGACTTTCTGGGCTACATCATCCTCTCCTGGTTGACAAGAATTCATCCTCGAATTCACAGCACCATCACCATCAAGAATCCAAATTATTTATTTTATTTTATTCAATCATTACATTGGGAATTATAATTGTTGACCTTATCGGAATAAGATAAATTCTTCTCGAGTGTTCCTTATTCGAAGTCACATTGAAGCCATCTAGTTGAAGGAAAATAATAGTTTCAAAAACCTTTTCATAGCCTGAAGACAACATCCCCATGTCCAGTTGATGAAAAAAATGGTTTTGAAAACCTCTTCATAGCCTAAAACAGCATCTCGATAAGCAATTTTACCTTGATTCGACGATTGGTAGCCAATTTAAACTCCTTCAGTAACCGGTCAATATGATCGTCATTGAAACGTCTAGTGTGTCTCCCGCATACCAAACGATCTTTGAGATCTTCATGGCCGTATGTTGTTCTATCCTTTAGACCTTAAATCAGATGAAATCAAGATTCAGAAACATGCTTGACCCGTAGCAGGAACTGAGGCTCTGATACCAAACTGATGACGCAGCGGAAACAGAAGAAGAAGCAACGATAGATGAACCCTTATTCAAGGGTAACATGATGCAACCCTAATCTAAGGGTAACAAATAGTGAAATTTTCAGAGATAAAAAATCTATTATTCCAAAAACTTAAAATAACTTAAGGCATAAAAAGGCTTTATATAATAGCTTCTCAAAACCCTAAATTAGAATACAAGGAAATAAAATAAATATTCTAAAATCAAATCAAATCAAATCTTAATATAATTAGATTTGATTTAAATACATAAGATATTTGAATAAAATAAAATAAACAAGGCTTTTGTTTGGACTTTCTGGGCTACATCATCCTCTCCTGGTTGACAAGAATTCATCCTCGAATTCACAGCACCATCACCATCAAGAATCCAAATTGTTTATTTTATTTTATTCAATCGTTACATTGGGAATTATAATTGTTGACCTTATCGGAATAAGATAAATTCTTCTCGAGTGTTCCTTATTCGAAGTCACATTGAAGCCATCTAGTTGAAGGAAAAAAATAGTTTCAAAAACCTTTTCATAGCTTGAAGACAACATCCCCATGTCCAGTTGATGAAAAAAAATGGTTTTGAAAACCTCTTCATAGCCTAAAACAGCATCTCGATAAGCAATTTTACCTTGATTCGACGATTGGTAGCCAATTTAAACTCCTTCAGTAACCGGTCAATATGATCGTCATTGAAACGTCTAGTGTGTCTCCTGCATACCAAACGATCTTTGAGATCTTCATGGCCGTATGTTGTTCTATCCTTTAGACCTTAAATCAAATGAAATCAAGATTCAGAAACATGCTTGACCCGTAGCAGGAACTGAGGCTCTGATACCAAACTGATGACGCAGCGGAAACAGAAGAAGAAGCAACGATAAAACCCTAATTCAAGGGTAACATGATGCAACCCTAATCTAAGGGTAACAAATAGTGAAATTTTCAGAGATAAAAAATCTATTATTCCAAAAACTTAAAATAACTTAAGGCATAAGAGGCTTTATATAATAGCTTCTCAAAACCCTAAATTAGAATACAAGGAAATAAAATAAATATTCTAAAATCAAATAAAATAAAATAAAATCAAATCTTAATATAATTAGATTTGATTTAAATACATAAGATATTTGAATAAAATAAAATAAAATAAACAAGGCTTTTGTTTGGACTTTCTGGACTACATCAGTTGGGATATTATCTCTCTACAAATTAAATACAAACACCCCAATAATCTCTCTACTTTCCACAATGAATTTAATACACCACTTAAACAGCTACCAAAAATACCCTTCGATCATGTTTTATCCTTTTCACCATCTATATCAAATACCAAAATATATATTACTTACCTCTTTCTATTTCAAGTTTCTCGAAACTCTAAAATGAAGAACTAAACTCCTAAAGATGATCTAAAATTCTTATAAGGCTCAAAAATATCGACGATGATATCATGTGTCCTATCTTTGCTATAGGTGGGTATCAAATTTATAATGAAATTTTCATTATAAATCCTCCCGGGAATTAAAGTATCAATCTATATTTGTAAATGAGACTTCTACTGGTCAAAGCCAAATGACTATTGTAAGTCCAATCAAATGTAATTATTTCAAGTTAATATATTTTTTTGTTTGTTTTAAAAAATGCAAAATACAATTTTTTTATGAAATCTGAAATGTAAAATATAAGTTAAATGCAAAATGTATATTTCATAATTTATTTAATCATTACTTTGCAATTAAGTTACTTTGCAATTAGGTGATAAAATATAAATCATAAAAATTTCACCAAATGTCATTCATTGCTCTAGTTTTTTTTATTTTAAAAAGACAAAACCAACAGTTTTTTTAATATTTATTCTAAGCTACAATTTAAAAATACAATTTTTTTAAAACTTAATTCGTCTACCTATCTATTGATAACTTAAATTTGTTAAATATCGAATATTAACAAGTAGTTAACATAATAAACCTATTACATATGCATAATCGATAATATTTAATTATATTATTATTAAATTGAATAAGTAGATTGTAAAAGTTCTGGTAGATAATAAATTATAAAATTTTCAATTATAATTGAATAATAGATAAAATTATGATTGTGTCGTATATAAGACTATTGTAGCATTATAGTTCTTTTCTATTGGGTGTTAGATAATTAGGTTATTACGTTGTTTGTCTATCTTGTTCTTCACAATATCACAATCGTCTTCTAATAATGTAATAAAATTCTAGTGGTTTTTCTTCTCTCTTCTACATTGTATCAGTCGTCTTCCCACTACATCAGAGGACATTTGTTTTAGTTGTCTACCGAGCTATTGCAAAAAAAAAAAAATTTGTTTTTGTCGTGTAACTAAAGTGAAGCTATATGTTAGTTCAATTTTACTTTTTGATATATTAGTTTGTTAGTTCTTTAGGTGAAGCTGTTTCCAATTTAAAATTGTTTTGGTATTTTTTATTTATTGAATTTTTTGTGTTGTTTGCAATTGGTAATATTATTTGTGATTAAAAATATTTAATTTTTCAATATTTGTTTTTGTAATTTTAAAAGTAAACTTAAAAATTTTAAAATAATATATTAATATTATAACAGATGGAATATCTCATCTACTGATCAATCAAATTTATTTTATATATTACACAATTCTAATTTAAACCTAACTATTACTAAGATTCTCCAAACATAAAATCATTACCTCTAATAAACCTTGCAAAAGAAACAGTGATAATTGATGGATTAAATTATAATTGCTTTTAACTCAATTTATTAATACCGAATAGTTTACATGGTTCCATTTAGGTGTGAATATCGGATATCTAACTCATTTCTAAGACACAAATTAAATCTCATTTATAAGTTCAATGGGTATATAAAACAATTATTGTCTTTGGCAATTCTCCAAAGGACAATGACATACCATTGACGTGATTCCTATTATCAACCGGAAAACGAAAACAATGAAATAAATTAAAAAGATTATACTCCTTTTCTGGATATAGACAAATCTTTCTTATCCCTTCCCTATAGAGCGGTGCATTATGTTTTCGATTCCGAAATATTGCAGCTCTCTATTTCAATTGACACCACTAACACTTTGCTTTATAGTGACATCTTTCAATTCCTGTCATGATCAGATAATCTTGACTATGTAACACTTTATTTATTCTGCAACTACAATTTTACACCATCCGTTTTTATTTTTCCAGTTTTTCTTCATAATCTAATAAAAAGAAGTTGACTAAAATAATAAAATTAAAAAAAATAATAAAATAAAAAATTATATGTAATTATGAGACTCAATTTTGTAAAAAATAATGGAAAATTGATTTTTTGTTATTTACTCTTAAAAAGTAATAAATTTATTAGGTTAAAATTTCATATTAAAATAAAAACATTGATATATGAAATATTTTCTATTTTTTATAATGATATTATTGATAAAAATAAAAATAGATATAAATTTTATTTATAATATAATTTTTAAAAATTGTAAGTAAAAGTATTTAACACTAATATGTTTTTATTTAGTACTTCGAGTTTATTATTACCTATATAATGTCCATTTTATCTACTTAATTCAAAGATATATATAATTTTTAATAATACATCAAATATTGATGTTTCATTATCAATCACGTAACTATTTATTTTTCTTTGAACCAAAAGTTTTTTTACTTCTTTTATTTTATAAAAGTCTATATTTTTCAAACTGGAGTTCGAAAACGAAAATTGAAAGTACCATTGGTTTTGTTTTTTAAGACGAACAAAAATATATTCATTGATAATATTTAAAAAAATGAGTTTTTTCGCTATAAATCATGCGAGGCCAAGCATAAAAAATCATGCGAGATCAGACATTATTAAATCATGCGAAACCATGCATAATAAATCATGCGAGAACGAACATTATTAAATTATGCAAGATCAGACATAATAAAGTTGAGAGACCATAAATTATTAAATCATGTGAGATCAGACATACTAAAATTTAGAGACCATACACTATTTAATCATGCGAGATCATGCGTGATAAAGTTTAAAGACTAGATACTATTATATTATGCGAGACCATACATGATACAATTGAGAGACGAGATATTACTAAATCATGTGAGACCATGTATGATAAAGTTGAGACACCATGTATTATTAAATCACGCGAGATCATACATGATAAAATTAGAGACAAAAAATTATTAAATCATGTTAGACCATATAATATTAAATCATGTAAGACGAGACATTATGAGAGTGGATGATGAAGATGTCAATTATTTTTGGAGGCTATTTAGGTAATAAAATATAATTAATTAATTTTTGGATGATAGGTAGAAAAATAATTGAGCTGCTTAAGTAAATATTTAGAAGGAGAGAGAGAAAATTTGACACCATAGGTAAATGTTTCATTCCCTTCACTAATGTCTCTAAAATACTATATATAGGCTCAACTAGTCCTGATAGGCCTAATGGGCCGAATATGGGCGAAATGGGTTTGTGTCCATTAAGCCCATCAGTTATAAGCCTAATAAATAATAAAATAAAATAAAATAAAATAAAGTTTATATATACATTAACCTATATATAAATTTTATATTAGACATAAACAATGGTGAAATTTTTCCTTTGTCTGATTTATCCTTGAGATAATTATGTTATCATCATATGACCCTCTCAGTCCTCACAACAACCCTTTTGGGAAGGATTAATGTATGGACTTTTCATATCTTGGTTGGGAACCCCTTTGAATTTTACTTTAAAGTATTTATGCTTACTACATAAACAAATTTGATTCGTTCGATGGACCAGTTCTGGTATATTGGTGATATTCTTCTCGTGATGTTCAATCAGACATATTCTTGTACATGTGTCACCAATATACTAGACCCAAGATTCCATTCAGTAATTGGTGAAGTGTGACAACGGTTGGAAATGGTTTCACTCCTCTAGAACTTATAAATGTTGGTGACTTTTCCAATTCTCTAGAATCATACTCGTTGGGATTTTATAGTTCCTTATAAAAGCTTTCCCCTTACCACCATAAAATGAATAGCCGGTAATGTTTTCTTCATCATCCACCATAATCGCCACTGCAAATCTACTTTTCGATGACGACTCTTTTAAGTTTGCATGTTTACTGCCAAAACAACTTTAACTGACTGGTTGTTCTTTTCGGATAAAGCCCAGGAGAAAAATAAAGCAAGACTAGTAGTCGGATTACCCGAATCCGACGCCGAAGTTATCATTTTCAAACTACTGACTATGTGGGTATTTATCCATACAATAGACATGGTATTTCAACGGAACCTTCATTCACCGCCCAATATTTTACCTCAATAAGTCACTTTTCAATACAAGCACAATCCTAAGGAGCAACTAGTTGTAGACGGCATTCTAGTTTCAAAGCTATGGGTTCTGATATCGAGTATAACTATTTTCCGAAAATAATTAAACTAGAAAACTCGATTACAGCCCAACCCTCAAAAAATAAAAAGCTCACTCAACAATCTCTATCATCTCTTGATTCTCAGTCAAAGCGTCCGCCTAGGGATAAAAGCATTTTTTTTCCCATCTAATAGGGCCTTCCGGATCTAACTCAAGGGTGTTAATTCATGAGAGGAAGATATGGGTGAGGAATCCCTTATGGAAACGTCCACTCAATCCGGAGAGAATATTAAGACTTCAAAATAAGTTATATGGAAAACTCAGAAGGCTAAGAGCAGAAAACATAGTAAGGTTCAGGATACCGAAATGGAGGAGGTATGGCTTCCACCATCGCTGATAGGACGTGTAGGGCCCTTTTTTAAAAGTTAAACCATAAGTATCTTTTGGACCTTAATAAAATTACATATAACTAGTTCCAAGATAATGAGGTGTATGCATTACGTGAAAAGTGGGGATTTTCAAAAAAGGTAAATGTGCGACTTTCGAAGAAGGGTGAGATACCTATAACTTGTGAGAAAAACGAGTTTGTGGTTTATTCGAACGTACTTAATTTGGGTCTCTGGTCCTTAGACCCAAGGATATTTAAATATTTTGATCTAGTGGGATTGTGTCCAAGTCAGGCTAGTCTGAATACTTGCTTTACCCTGATGTCATGTATTATGGTATCCAGATTATCAAAAATTCAAATTTTGATGAAATAATTTGCGGCTATATTTGGGTACAAGTTCGTGAATAACTTATTATAAGATAATAAACTGTAGAATATGCACTTTCTCTTTATTAGCGGTTGGTTGGAGAACAGGAAGAAAATTTTCTCGAAGGATAATCCGAACTGGATCCTAAATTTTGGAAGAACACGAGTAGTTTTTCGAATTTATCTTATTGTTTCTCTCTTTATTATCTTCAACATTTGTAGCTTATTTCGAATTTTCCTTTACAACAATATTGAAATCTCATTTGCAGCATTTGGAAGTTGCTAAGGTCACCTTTTTAACATTGCATCAATGGGCTAGAGAGAATTGGCTAATGTTTTCACAAGTGTTTTACTCTTAATAACCTAGTTGGAATCCATATTTAGATAACCAATTCGGAACGAGATCTATCTAGGAAACAATTTACTACCCTACATTGTCCTGCAGCTATCCTTAACAGGATTGACGTTACAGATGGTAGTGTTTTTCTTCCGACAAGGACTAGAGCCCTTAGCCATTAGCTAAAGAAAGATGAAGCCACCAAAAAAGGTTCCAAGAAAACCACTATTCGTGCTAGGGTGGTGGAGCAGCCTGGTGAGCCTTTACTAGTGACTCTTGATGCTGATGTCAAAGAGAATGATATAGCTTATTGTCTTAAAACAAATAAACATAAGAAAAGAAAGTATAGCAGCGAAAAAAAAATGAGTACCAGTTCATAAATTGTCATTGTCTCAGTTCAAACCGTCATTCCTCCAATCACCAAAACGAGTTCTTCTTTAGTTTATGCGATAAATAAATATGCTTATAATGAGAATAATCTGATGGGAACTATGGATGGGATAGACTTAGAGGCTTTTGAAAATGAGTTCATTGACCCAAATAAACCCTTCGAAGTCGTGCCTTTTCAGCTGGTAAAGGAACACTATACGCTTCTGTATATAATTTTGGGCTTCGTAAAGCCTATTGCTGAGTTAGAAAGGGAAGTTAAAGCACACAAAATACCATCACTTTGCTTAAATATGAATGTGAACGTCATAAGAGAGCCTTCGAAGATGATAAAGTTTGTGGTGATAGTTTAGCAAACGAGGTTGCGGTGGTTAGTGAGAAACTCAAGAATCAATACTCGTGAAAAGTTATAGTCATCTAGATTAGAGGAGATTTAAAAAAATAAAGATCAACATGTGCGCAACAAAGATGATATAGAGCATTTGTGGAAGGAATCAAAAAAATAAGATGTTTGTGTTAAACAAAATTGAGAGGGGAGTTAAATGCACTTAAAACTCAAGCTATGGAAGACAAGAAAGCTGTTGTGGACGAGTATGCTAACTGAATCTTAAAATCTTTATCTAAACGAGATGCTTCGATCAAGTCCAACATGGTACTAGATTTTCACAAGACATTCGTGAAAATGAACCTCAGATTTTTGTGGGAGTTCATTCCAGAGGAATTGTGGCCCAATGATATGCTTTCAGCCGACCAGCTAGGCATATCTATGGATTCAACTACTGATAATTTGAAACAAAGCGACGGAGGAGACTTTGAATGTGAGAAATCAGAAGAAGATGACCCTGGAGGAAAAAATCCTGAAGGCAAATGAATTTGTATATTTGGTATTGTTGTGTGTAAGTCTTTGGTATAAGCAATGTATTTTGTATTTCTTTGTTTGGATTTTGATAAATCTTTGGCTTACCCAATGCATTTTTGTATTTGGTGTATTATTAATAAATTTCCTTTGCTTTATTCCTTTTAGAATTATTTCTTGAGAATGTAGTTATCATATTTTTTCATCCACTCCTTCGAATTTAGATCATGCTTTGACCCATTCAAATTTGATTTATTCTAAGGTAATACAATATCCAATCAATTATTCTTTATACTAATTAAACAAGCCACTCAAAGGTATTTAAAGTATTTATATTCGGATCACCATCTTTTAAGATTTTTATGTGTGACCAACTAAAGTTCGAACCTTTGTACATGACCAAATATTGTTGGAACCTTTTAAGTATGACTAATTAATGTTGGAACTTGTAGACATGACCAAGTACCGTTGGATCCTTTTAAGTGTGACCAACTAATTTTGAAACCTTTTAAGTATGACTAACTAATTTTGGAATCTTTTAAGTGTGACCAACTAATTTTGGAACCTTTTAAGTGTGATCACAAAAATATATGAATTTAAAAAATAAAATAACAAAAACTATTAAAGGCAAAATGTAATAAATTTCAAATAGTTCGAACACCTCATTAAAACCTCTCTAAGCCACTAGGGTAGGAAAGAGTATCTTCTCAAATATTAACATAGGTAAATAGAAAACAAATTCTCTTTTACAACTATTCAAGGTAAAGTCGCAAGTGTTCAACATTTCACGGGTGTCGCAAAAGGGTCGTCATCTTGATCCACCAATCGATAGGTTCTAGGCTGATTCCTTTATTAACCACATATGGCTTTTCCTAAGTTGGTGACATCTCTCTTAACCTTCTGTCTTTGGTGTGTAAAAAGACTTATTTAGAACTTTATCCCCTACTTCGAATTCTCTCCTTCAAACTTTAAATGCATATATGTTTATCATTAGGGTTTGATAATGCATATATCTTAGATGTACTATAGTTTTTTTCTCTCCAATTAAATCTAATTCTACACTTTTGTCCATATTATTATATTTTTCAAAGTAATTTTCAATTTTGAACGATGGGAGAGTAGGTTCGACCGGTGTTGCCGCATCAATCCCATACACCAAAGCAAAATAGGATTCTTGGTTGTAGTTTGGAGGGTAGTACGATAAGGCCATAATAATTTTTTTTGCAAATAATTTGACCACTTTCCTGCTACCCCTTCTAAATTCTGATTCAAACCCAGAAGGATGGTCCTGTTAGCAACCTCTAATTTTCCATTAGCTTGAGGGTGAAAAGGTGAAAAGAAGCAATGTCGAATCCCTCGAGATGTACAAAAATCTTTCATATCTCTATTTTGAAATGAAGGTCCATTCAATTTACATTATATGTTAGAGAGGATAAATCTTATAATTGCTTTAGATGTAGTATTGAAGATGATATATTCAGACAAATAAGACTACCTCCAATTATATTATTGGCCAAAATGACGACTCACTGGTTCTGGCAAATATCTCTGGTTCAGAATGGATAAAAAATTGATCACTCACTTGGTAGTATGTGTTGTAGTGTCTCTACCCACTTGCCTCTCTTTCATATTATATCTTCTTTTTTACTTTTCTAGTGGTTTTTTTACTCGATTTATTACGCCAATCACAATATTTTTTCGAATAATGTTTACCATGATGACTTATTCTCTTCTTTGATAATGATCACTACTCAAAGAGGAAGAAGAATCTTCATTATCAAATACCAAATCCTTACTGGACTCCGATGAACTCAAACGATCCTTAGCTTTACGCTCTTTTTTGAAGAGTGATGGGTGTTTTTGTGAGTGAATTTTCTGATATTTTTCCGGATTAAGTTGAATATTTAGGTTTATAGTTTGTTCGTTAACGCCATTGAGTCATTTAGATCTTTGAACCTTCAAATGGGCTCTATCCTCGGGAGTTATTACAGCTTATTTTTTAGACTTTAAGGCCTTAATTTCCTCTTATAGGGGGTCACACTCCTCTTAAATAAGCAATCTTTTTTTCTTTTCATCAATCAAATGTGGCACTTGACTGGATTCTTCCATCCTGATTCTCTTGTTTTTGTGGATGCAAGCCATGTACTACTTTTTTTTCTTTTTTTTTGGAGGGAACCCGCAGCCGCTACTCAGAGTGCAATGAGTGCGCACAGGGTAAACCCTCAGTCTGATGCGATAGCCTGCAAACCAACGCCAGAAGGTAAACCACACAAGGTGACAGGCTCAGCCGAGAAAGCGTATGTAGAGGGACTCGAACTCATGACCTTTTGGTCATAAAAATGCCATACTCAACCAACTCGGCTACCCCTTTGGGGGCAAGCCATGTACTACTTGATTATAAAGATGCGAGACCAAAATTACTAGGTCTCGTGAAAAAAATAAAAATAAAAAAAAATAAAATAAAAAAAAGTATAAAAATATAAAAAATATAAAAAATATAAATTATATAATAATATATAAAAAATAAAAAAATATCATCAATGAATATATTTTTATTTGTCTTAAAAAAACTAATAGTATTTTTAAAAATAAATTTCAAACTACTATTCGAAAGATACAATTTTTTTAAAAGTAAAAAAATAGAAGATTTTGTTCACGAAAAGATATAGTTACTTTTATTTTTTTTACCTTGGTCTAGATATGTATTTGTAATTACCAATTTTGGACATAAAAACATCTCCGATAGAAATTCTATTATTTGTAGAAAATAGTTTACATTCATTAATGTAAACGAATATGTAAAAAGATATGGATTGTAAACGAATAGTTTATAGTTATTTCCTTATAATATTTTACATTATAAAATATAATCAATTTTAAATAAAAACACAATAAATTTTAATAGTCCACCACTTATCACAATAATCTTAAATACATTTATAAGATATTTTAGATTTTAAATACATTTATGAGGTACATTCCGCCTGACGACGCTTATTCTGTCGATTAGTGTGAACAAATTTAAGAGGGATGTTGGAAAGTAAACTTCATCTCATACTTGGTCAAGAATCCCATATTGTTTACATTAAAAAGAATAGAGTTTATATAACTGTGAACCTTCCTCAACTAGTATGAAGCCATTTGAGAGTGTACCAAAAGCAAACATGTTCTTCGATGAAATTCGTAATTAATAATATTGTTATAATATCTATGTGGTCAATTTTAAGATTAAATTTTGATGTGATTGAGAATAACATTCTTATTTTTATGGTTCTCGTAATCATAGTATATGCTTCAAAATCATTTATTCTTTTTATTTCTTCAAGAACGTTTGACAACCAATCTAGCATTAAATGCATGGAGATTCTGTATGTATGCTTACAACTAATTGACTTTGAACCCAATGAAAAATTGATAGATTCTTAAGTGTGGTTAGATAATATTGAATCTATCTTATAATTTATGATATATTTATATAACAAAAAATATCAAAGTTGTTCCATGTAAAACTCTTCGTTGAAATTCATAATTAATAATATTGTTATAATATCTATGAGGTCAATTTTAAAATTGCATTTTTTGATGTAAATGAGAATAAATTTCTTATTTTTATGGTTCTCATAATCATAGTATATGCTTCAAAATCATTTATAAGTTTTATTTCTTCAAGAATGTTTGACAACCAATCTAGCCTTGAATTCATGAAGATTATGTATGTATGCTTACAACCAATTGACTTTCAACCCAAGGCAAAATCAATAGATTCTTAATTGTAGTTAGATAATATTGTATCTATCTTATAATTTATGGTATATTTATAAAATAAAAAATCTCAACCTATTTATAAGATTTATGATCGCCTCATAATAAAATACCACCACAATTTCCCATCTATTTTCTTCATAAGTTTTTTCACTAGTTTTAAGGAAATCTTTTAAGATTTTATCTCATCAAATCTTAAAATATTAAAAAATTTATTTATTTGACTCTCACATGGTTGCTCGACAACTAGTTATTCTTCTTGTAAAAAAATATTTTGGCAACGGTCTGAGTCTCATCATCACTATTTTGGCAATCGATAAGTTTTGTACTTTATTGTGTATCAACAAAATTTTATTTTATGAATTTTATATTCAATTTAAGTATTTTTAGATTTGTGGTCTACAAACTTCAAATTCACCATTTAGAATTTGGAGTTACCAATATTTAACTTTTTTTTATTTTACATGACTCAAATGACAATAATTTGATTTTCTAAGAAAAGTAGACGTACCGTTAAAATGATTTCACCCCCACAAGTTTATATGTATTATAACTGATTAATATGGAATTGTATATCTCAATTAAATTTTTTGTTTGTGCTAAACTAGTCTATTTTGGTGGATCGTGAAAGGCGTCAAAGATTGACAAATTATCTCATAACTCTTTACAAAAACTAGAAAGCTCACATAAGAAGTACTTTTTATCTGTATTACTATACAATAATTTAAATCTAATATCTAGTTGGATTTCAACTTCTACTTTGAAGATATTGTAGTGTATGAAAAATGTCATCTCTATGTTTAAGCTAGTAGTCATAAATGTACCTAGAGTAGTCAATTATAATACTTATTAACATTCTTTTACCGTTTATGAGTTAGAATAACGTTTAACTCTCATGGATCAATGTGTATTAAATTTAAAAATTGTGTACATCGTTTAATATTTGTATAAGGTATTTTAATCATTTAGATTATATACACAATTTTCATTTATCACATGAACCTATTTTATAATTTATAAGTTTAAATTTAAATATTCTCATGCTCTTATTATGTTTTTTATATGAAATCATATTACACCATAAATTAAATCACTTTGCAATCACGAGAAAATAAAGTTAGTAATTTAACTAACATAATCACCTCTATTATATAAATTCACTATTCTATGACAAGAACAACCATTCTTAACAACGATACTCAACTTAAACCTTATTGTTTTGATAACATTGATTTAAACCATCATTACTACAACTTTATCCTCAATGATGTTTATGTATTCATTATTTCTATATAAAGTTTAAATTATTTATAAAATTCCCCACTCTTCTACAAACATAACAATTACCTCCGCATTTTAAAAAAAGTTTCTTGTTTTTTTGTTCCAAATGGGGTTTGTTGGGATCTATATTTATTTCATTTAGGCGTAACAAAATTGACGACTCTAAAATTTCTAATTTTAGATACTTGTCTAATTTTTCTCACACACCCGATAATTCTTCTATCCTTAAATAGTTATAGGTTTTATTCATACTATGCTCTTAAAGTTTATAAAGAATAATTTTTAATTAACTTTATAATAAGCAATTTCATCATAATTTCTCAAGCTTGTAGAAGCTTTGGAAGCATGAATTTCACATATACAAGTTTATTAAATATAAATCAGAGTTCTTGGATTTGGAATAGAAGGTTCTATATACATACATATAATTAATTATTATGATATCATAATATATATATATATATATATATATTTATTGTTTTATATTTTATGTAGAATCATTATAAACCTTGAGCACCGAAGTTTTATTTATAAGTTTTAGGGTTGTATCCATAAAACTATATTTAGATGTAAATCGAAGATATCTTGTGGATAAGGATGAAGAAGAAACAAATGAAATAAAATAACTTAAAAATAGTCATCCTTACAACGTTGATCAAACTAGGCAGCAAAACTGAGACACGTACA
Source organism: Limnanthes douglasii subsp. nivea (assembly GCA_036936605.1). NCBI lineage: Eukaryota > Viridiplantae > Streptophyta > Magnoliopsida > Brassicales > Limnanthaceae > Limnanthes > Limnanthes douglasii. The sequence continues at coordinate 189,236,940 of JAUPFV010000003.1, read as the reverse complement.
ACAAAGCCGATAAAGACAATAAGAGAACTGGTAACATTATTTACAGATCTAAACTTGAGGGGATAATATTTCTAAGCCCAAAAATTCATAAATTCATCATTTAAAGAAGAGAAAGTGATAGCACTAGATGAATTATGTTGATTTAGCTATAGAGTTTTTTAGAGACAGAGAGAGAGTATATAAGAGAAACATAAGAAAAAACAAAACTTTAGATTTTAGATGTTATCATTATATATACACATGCACTTTTGAATATACATGGTCTTAATGGTGATAAATTTGTTACTAAGTTTTCAAATATAATATCTCTAATCTTGACTTAATCTATAAGTCAATACTTGTGTGGTTTATTTCTGTCTGAGGGTAATCTCGTAAAATATTTTGGATGTTTTGTGGAATTTAATGTTTAGGATGGTGAGTAGAGAGATAATTAAGTTGTGTGCTAGTAATAAAATCTGATTACCCTCATTAATGGAAGTGGTTGGGGTATTTATTCTTAATTACCAACCCATATTGGGTCGGATCATAAATTTGGGTCAAGTTTAAGGACCCATTAGTAATCTGGTTGGAAGTGACCAACAACTAGCTTAGTCAATATTTAATACATTTGTCCTGTTCAGAATTTTATTATAGTGTTCATGGTCCACATTTCCCATCGGACTAAGTCAAGACACAATAGCTTAAATATCTGAACTCATCAGTAGCCCATTTAGATCTTGCAAAAGATCTTTGGAAGAGCTAACTCTAAAAAATCAATACCAACATTCTCCGATATGTAGTTTTGTTCGAACTGTAAAAAATTTCCCTCAAGAGTGACCTTGTTCAAATTTTGGTGAACTAATTTCTCAATTCATAATTCTAAGAGTCTTCCTTCAATCGTGGGATATGTGTCATGCTTTGGTTCAACCTCTCAACCATTTTTCTCCTAGATTCTCGTACCCACTAGGATAGAAAGTTACATAGGCTTTAACTTCCACACCTTGCAGCTTTTAATCATTGCCCAAAATCAATTTACCTTCTCCTAGGTAAGTGCCATTTTTCACTGCTATATATAAACCTTCTTACTGTTTTATTGTCTTCAAATATCACAAACATCCATAGTGAGAGAAATTTTACTTCATCTTCAAATTTGTTCTTGACTTATATTATATATGTTCAAAGCCAGAAATGCCGTAGTAAAAGGAGTTTGGTTGAACTTATCTGAGTTAGAGAGAGCACAAAACATTGGAAGAGACGAACGCATTACTGTTGGTCTTCCAGTTTCACCTGGCGAAAGAAATAATCAACCAAAATTGAATACAGATCAAGGTTCATCATCTTCAAAAACTTCCAAGGTTAGGAAATTTCCATTTGTAGCAAACCTTTCAGCTCTTCCATCAGGGTATTATGTTCAGGAGTCCCAAAATCCTTTACCTAAGGAGAAAATTGTATCTAGCATAAGAAATCCTTCGCTTTTCATTGCGATGGGGTCAGACGCATAGAAATCTCCAGACAAATTAACTCCACGCCGGGTCACACGTCAATCCAAGTCAAAATCCACCCCCACATCTTCACAACCCTCCAGTTTGGAGGCAATAAAACCTGTTCCAAAGGCTAAACCATCTGGGAAACAACCCCTAGCAGAAACCGGACTATCTGAACTGTCATCTGCACAACCATCCGAACAACAATTCCTAAAGCCATCCGAACAACCTTCCACAGTAATGGAAGAAACAAATACAACTGCAGATCGGAAGGGAAAGACCAAAGTGCGTATGACTCATCCGGATGAGCTGCCGGAGAGTCTGGAAGGTAGAGTGGGGCCATGTTTTAAGAAGGCCAGCGTGAAGTATTTGTTGTCCCTTCATAACATAGCCTACGTATACACCCACAATGTTGAGCTGGGTTGGATTCGCACTAAGTGGGAAATTCCAGAGTCTGTGAAAATAAGAATTCTGATCACCCCAGAAACCCCAATGGACTGCAAACTCAATGAAATGGTGGTTTATACAGAAGTGTTGAACTGGGGACTCCGGTTTCCTTTGGATTCGGAGATAGTCAGATACTTTCATCTGATCAAGTTGTGTTCCAGCCAACTGAGCCTCAATGCTTGTTATACTTTATTGGCCTGTATCATGGCATCTAGGATGTCTAAGATTCCACTACCAATGGAAGAGTTTGCTGTTGTGGCAAGCATGTGTAAAAATCATCACATCCCCCTCTACTACTATAACATGGGGAATGATTACAAGGTAGTGGACGACCTTTTGGAGTCAGAAAAACTGTGGAGGACGAGTTCTTATTTATTAGTAGGACTTGGGAGAATGACAAGAAGATTAAGGTTGACTCAAACCCAAGCCAGTTGACCAGTCGCTGGAAGAGCACTGACTCATATTTATTAGTAGGACTTGTGAGTTTCTCTTATTTCTTCTTTTATTTTTTAAGTGTTAAGTTTTTTATTCGAACTGACTCATACTTCTTTTAAGTGCTTCTGAAGGAGTTTTCGGATTATTTGGAGCCAGGTTAACATACTTGTGCCAAGATGAACGCATGGGCCTTAGAGAAGTGGAGCAATGCTTTTCACAACTGCTTCACATCGGGGAACTTCGTAACGTCTCATATATGGAATACCACGGGAAGAAAAGACCTCTCTTGGGAAGAGCTAACAACCCCTTCCCCCGCAGATGTTATCCTAAGTAGGATAGAGGCCAAAGATGCCAAACTTTACCTGCCTTCCAGGGCCAAAGCCCCTGTCATTTGAATTAGATGAAAAACAAGAAAAGAAGAAGGCCATAACAGACCCACCTCAAACAACCACTGAAGGGACCGGTTTGGAGAACCAAAGAATTATTAACCCTGCATTACTGGAAGCAGTAGAAGTGACTGTGAAGGAGGCTGGTGGGTTAGACAACCCACATAAGATTTTGAAGAGGGACAAGAAGCGTAAGACAAACAGTGATGAGAAACCTGCCAAAAAGAAGAAAGTTACTCTGAGAGCAGAAATAATCCTTCGTCCTCCTGAAGTCCCTCCTCCAGCTCCCACTGATCCTACCTTGCAGGAGGAAATTCCAACCAATCTCCATTCCGAACATGTTATTGGTGATGGTAACGATGAGGTAGATTTTAAAGCCTTTCAAAACATCAATATCTATTTCAATGATTTAGAAAAAGATGACTTCGCAGGGCCTTACCGTCCTCCTAGCTCCTCCAATGTTACGACTTACAATAACGAGGCTTACACAATATCCAGTGAACAAGATACCTTAAGTCACGCCCTCTTGGGTTATGTTCGACCAATGCTCGATTTGGAGAGACACGTAAGAGATCAAACTGTTACCATCAACACCCTGAATACGGAGAAACAAAACTTATCAACCAATCTTCTTACCGCTCAACAGAGCATAGAATTATTGAAGAAGGAGAAATAAAATTTAGCTACCAAACCGCTCAAGTCAGAAGTGGCCAGCAAAGAGCTTCAAACCAAATACTCAAACCTGGAGACTTCTTCTTCAAAGGATATCACAGCTTTGAAAGAGCAATTGTAAACTAAAGACAGTACAATGCAGACTTTGTCCGGTGATAAAGCTAAGTTGGAGAATACTGTCCAAGAGAAGACCAAAGAGAAAGATGCCCTGAAACGCCAACAAGCTCAAGCCATAGCTGCAGGGATAGCGAAGTATGCTAATGGAATAGTGGATTCTCTAGAGAAGAGGGATGATGAAATCAAGTCCGATATGGTCCTATTGTTCTATGAGACTTTTCCTAAGAGGACCTTTGGTCCTTTGTGGAAATACATGGACTATGAAGATCTCCTTTCCATACGATGGATGATGGGGACAAGCACAACTACTCTAATAGGATAAACTCCGATGATGATGAAGAAGTGGGTAAGAGTTCAAGTGTTGAACCCAAAAGTCCCAAAAAATATGGCGGTGAAGAAAAATCTGAAGGGAACGAGCCCTAACATTATATTATGTACTTTTTTTGTTTTGAAAGACTAAAGTCCTTGTATGAGCAAAGCATTTTTTGTACCAGTGATCGGTTTGAGTCTGATTAGATTCTAATTATCACATTCCCCTTTATTTAAATTTTATTTAAATATTTTATGGCCAATGTTTAAATAGCCTTTAATATTTCAGAAGTGTTGAACAAAAGTATCCAACATCTCCAACCACATATGTTTAATAAATGTGATCAAGTGTTAAGCATATCCGATCAACTCAAGAAGACTTGAGAGTTAGGGTGTTGAATAAGCATTTAATATTAGAGTGTTGAAGAAGGCATCATGTATTATTGAAAAACCCGAACACCTTATTAAAACCTCCCCGCGCCACCAGGGTGGGAAAGAGTATGCCCCCTAATATTTACATTGATATTTAAAAAGTAAATATTTACAAAAGAGCCTTATATAAGTATAACCTGAGATGCTCAATGTTCCATGGGTGCTTTAGAGCTCTCCTTTCTTTGTCTTGGAGCCTGTATGTTCCTAGTTTAATCTTTTCACAGATCACATAAGGGTCTTCCCAGTTTGGAGCCAGCTTACCGAACTGCTTTTCCTTGGTGTGTAAACAGACTTTTCTTAAAACTTTGTACCCTATTTGGAAATCCCTTCTTTTAACTTTGGAAGCAAATCTGCTCCTCATCAAGCCTTGGTAATGTGTTGTTCTCATATGTGCTTTAACCCTTTTTTCTTTTATCAAGTCCAACTGATTCCTAACTGCTACAACATTAGTCTGTTCGGAATAGTCCTGGACTCCGTGAAATGGTAAAGTAGCTTCTATGGGAGTAATTGTATCCATCCCATATACCAAAGCAAAAGGAGACTCATGTGTGGTAGCCCAAGGAGTAGTTTGTTAGGACCATAATACTTCTTGTAAGTAACTTGGTCACTTTCCTGCAGCTCCTTCTAAATTCTTCTTTAATCCGGACATGATAGTTCTATTTGCAACCTCAACCTGGACATTTTCTTGAGGGTGGAAAGGAGAAGAAAAACAATGTTGAATCCCTCTAGAGGTACAGAAGGATTCCATGTTTTTATTATCAAACTGTGGCCCATTGTTTGTAGTAATCTTCTGGGGAACCTTAAACCTACAGCATATTTTAGATAAGATAAATTTAATAACTGCCTTCGAAGTGGTTCCAGCCAAAAGAAGCTTTCTCTATCCACTTAGAGAAATAGTCAATAGCGGCTACGATTGTTCTTCATCCACCGGATGTCATAGGGAGAGGCCCAACTAGATCTATACCCCATCTAGCAAAGGGTACTGGTTCAGATATGAAATCCATTAATATTGCTGGCACATGAATTTCATTCCCATATTTTTGACAAGGATCACAATTTTTCACTTTCTATTTAGCATCCACCATTATGGTTGGCAAGTAGTATCCTGCTAACAAGACTTTTCGGGTCAAGGCCCTATAGCCATAGTGTGCAGAACCTTCCCCATCACGTAGTTCAGATTATAAAACTTGGGATTCTTCGAACCCTAAACAACGTACGAGAGGTCTGCTGAAATATTTGTTTGTAAAGAACCTCTATTAGTATCAAGAAACCGAGAGACTTGTACTTGACCTTTTTTGCCACAGCTTTATACGGGGGTAATATCCCATTAGAGATGTATTGGAGAAGAGTATATCTCTAATCTTTAGGTTGAATAACAAGTATGTTCATATTTTTTTCATTCTCTTTATCCCGATCTGGTTGTTCAAACGGACATTCTTGTACAAGAATCCAAGGGTAGGATTCAGAATAGGCTATAGCTGCCACGAAATCTGCCAGAGTGTTTTCCGATCTAGGAATGTGCTCATAGTAAATATTTTTAAAGTTTGCAGCAACTTCTTTCAACATAAGCAAGTATTTAATCATCTGTTCTTTATTTGCTTCTTATTTACCCTGAGCATGGTGAATGAACAATTGAGAATCACTCATTAACCGGACTCTCTTAGCCCCACATAGGAGAGCCAACTTAAGACCAGATATGGCTACTTCATATTCAGTCTCATTGTTAGAAGCTCTAAACCAAAAACATATAACCTGATACATCTTGTCACCGTATAGAGAAGTTAGACAAATCCCCGCTCCACATCCCATAGTACTTGATCCACCATCAGTTCAAACCACCCATTTTATCTTAAATTTATTTTCTGAAATCTGTATGGAGGATCTATCAGCATGAAACTCTACCAAGAAGTCAGCCACTGACTGGGCTTTAATCACTAATAGAAGGGAAAAGTTAATACCGTAATCACTCAGCTCCACTGACCACTTGGTCATTCTGCTTAATACATCAGCCTTGTGAATAACACTTTTCAAAGGGAAAGATGTTCGAACAACAATGGAATGAGCTTGGAAGTATAGTCTTATTTTTCTTGTTGCAATTACTAAGGCCAATGGCAATTTTTCCAATCTCAAGCATCTTCTTTCAGAATCAAACAGACTCTTACTGATGTAAGACACCGAACAAGGGTAATTATTCATATTTCTCACTAGTACGACACTTATTGCATATTATGATACAGCTAAATACACATAGAGCTTTTCTATTCGAACAGGTTTGAAAAGCGCTTTGGGTGAGGATAAATGCTTTTTTATTTCAATAAAAGCCTGGTCACACTATGGAGACCAATTGAAGTCTTTGTCATTTCTCAGTACTTGGAAGAATGGAGCGCATTTGTCTGGTGATCTTGAGATAAACCTATTCAACGCACCCAATCGTCTTGTCAAACTTTGAACTTCTTTAACATTACGAGGAGGGTCCATTGCTAGTAAGGTATTAAGTTGATCCAGATCAGGATGAATTCCCTTTTCACTTATTATGTAGCCCAATAACTTTCCAGATCGGACCCCAAATACACATTTCTCAGGGTTCAATTTTAAATTCACAGCTTCTAAAATGGAGAATATCTCTTAAAGGTCATATATATGTGAATCTTCCTTCAAGATCTTAACCATCATATCATCTATGTAGACCTCTATGTTCATGCCAATCTGATTAGCAAACGTTTTACTCACCAGCCTATGATAAGTGGCCCCAGCATTTTTCATCCGAACGGTATCACCTTATGACAGTGAAGACCTCTGTCTGTAATGAAAGTAGTGTGATCTTGATCCTTCAGATCTACGTGTATCTGGTTGTACCCTAAGAATGCATCCATGAAGGACAATAGTTTATTTCTAGAGGTAGAATCCACCAACTGATCTATCCGAGGAACGGGATAAAGATCCTTAGGGCATGCCTTATTGAGGTCAGTGAAATCAATGCACATACGCCACTTGCCATTCTTTTTCTTGACTAACACAGGGTTGGCAGTCCACAAAGGGTATTGAGATTCTTTAATGTGATCCATCTTGGTTGACCGGTACACTTCTTGGACAATCACATCTATTTTTTCCTTAGAAAAAAACTTTTTTTTGTACGTATGGTGCAATATCACTCCAGATTGACAACTTATGTAAAATAATGTCTGCTGGCACTCCGGCAACATCATTGTTACACCATGTAAAAACATGTTGATTATTCATTAAAAAGGATAATGACCGGTGCTTCAATTTCGCTGCTAGCTTGGAACCAATCTTAACATTCTTTCCCTCTGTAAAGGGAGTGAGTTTCAACCTCCTCAATCGGTATTATAACGCTAGGAGCCTCCCTGGGATCATCAATTTCATTCTCCTCAGCAGAAGGCTCCAATAGCTGCTAATCTTTGTTAATTTCTGACTGCCCCTAGAGTTTTAGGGGAAATGGAAGTTACGTAGCACTCCCTGGCTATCTTCTGACTACTCCGGACAACTCCCACCCGTCCCTGGACAACATATTTTAAGCGTTGGTGGACTGTAGAGGCGGCAACATGCATTCTGGAGAGCCAAGACCTCCCAAAAATTGCATTGTACGATGTTGGGAAATCCACCACAATAAACAGCACTCTTACCATTTTTTTAAAGGGCCCATTTCCCAACAATAGTTCCTCTTCGAACTCCCCGATCACATTTGCAAAAATACCTATGAAGCATACAATGGTTCTGTTCGAACGTTGTATAGCCGAAGGGTTTCTCATTTGCTTGTAGGATCTTAAGAACATGATGTTTGCCGAACTGCATGTATCAATCCGAATTTAGCGCATATCATTTCCCCCTATTGAAGCCCTTATTACCACCACATCCTCATGAGGTCCTGCGATGTCCCTCGGGTCATCATCGTAAAAAACTATATAAGAGGATGGGGATTGGCATTGGTAGGTACACATTCCACTATCTAACTGGGTACCCAAATTGTGAACATGCCTCTTCCTTGATGAAGTAGAAGGTGCAGTTACCTTATCTCCTCTAAAAATAGTTAGTGACTCAAAAAAGCTAATTAATCCAGAAACTGTTTTGGTTTTGTTTGTTATCGCCCCCACCTGATTTCTACTCGGATCTAGATCCAGATACTCAGATCTATATCAAATCTTTCAACAATCACCATTGCACCCTCTTGTGTAGATGTCCCAAGATTGTTTAAAGGACCTGTCCGTGGAGCATTGGTTTGCGTATTATCCGGTCTGCTTCCACTTCGTTTTTAACGTACGCCCCCAACTTGCCCCTTTCAATGAGATTCTGGACCTCCTGCTTCAATGTTATGCAATCTTTTTCTAGGCACTGCAAAGCTGATGGCTTTCTAAAATGTACCTCATTCTTAGTATTGTCATAAATTGTAGGCAAACTCTCCCCCAAATCAGCGAACCACTCAGACTGGACCCAAAGCCCCCTCTTACTTCTGGTTTGTTGACTGTGAGTTTGGTTGGATTGATTTTGCCTTGATTGGTTGGACCCATGTCCGGTCTCCTTTTCCCGATAACCGGATTGGTTAGTAGCTGGAGGAGTTGTTGTTGTAGTGGTATATCTCACTTGATGGTGTACTATGGCTTTCTTGGTTTCCTGTACATTGATTTTCTTTCTCACTTGATTTAACAGACCACCCATGGTCATAGCCTTCTTCCGAGTTACTGAATCGGCTAGATTCTCTAGATTTAAACCTTACATAAGGGAATCAATTGCAACTTGTTGAAAGCAATCTGCTAGCCCATTATTTGTATTCACAAATCGATTAATGTATACCTTCAGGGACTCGTTTGGTTCCTGAGCACAATGGATAATGGTGTCCCCATTACCCTTGAGTTTCTTACTTCCAACAAATTGCCTCCGGAAGGCAACCCAGAATGTATGAAAATTTCTTATACACCCATGAGGGAGACTGTTGTACCATTTAAGGGAACTCTCTGTGAAAGTTTGGGAGAAAGCCCTACTATATTATATATAACTTCTTCATTCTCGAATCAGTGTCGTCTATACAAATTTTGTATCATCTTTTAATTTTGGTAATTTAATGTATCTCCTAAATGAAGAATAATTGTTATGCTTTCATCTGTATTGATATATTAAGCGTCGCTGCAAAATTACAACAATTTAAAACAAGAACTAGACCAAAGGTGTGAAATAAAAAAAAAATTGGTTGAGTCATGTCTCAAATACCTCAAAACCCTTTTGAACTTTCCCCAAATATTTTCATAAGAAGTTCAGCATGAATGTTATATTATATATAACATTTTTAAGATTTGGAACTTAGTGCGATTTATATAATCAAAACATTTATTATGTAAGTATTTGTAGTGTTCGAATCATTTGTCCTTATTACTGTTCAACTTTGTTGATAACAAATTGATAATCTCATCATAACTAAACTGAGATGAAAAATTCTAAATCGTGGAGTTAAAATTGACAACCACGAAAAAGTCAATTAAAAACTACGAAACTTAGTCATGTAAATAGACATATAAATGATTTCCTCATAAATCTCACAATTACCCTTATATGTAGTAAAGTATATTCTTAACACTATCAAGTTGCATCATTTTCAAATTGAACAAAATTATATAAATTTGGAAAACTAAGTCGCTGAAGATCTAGATTGTGGTAGTGAAATTTACAAGTATCTTAATTATCTCTATAGAAAATATGTTATGATATGTTTAAATATTAACCTATATACTATCATAAAACTTATAAGATTGGGCATTATCCTCCTTACTGTAGACCTCTTATCATCTACTTATATATCATAGTAAGAATAAAACTTTACCCACTGCTATAGTCTTACATATGTCTAGACATTCATAATGAGCAAATATATCATATTTTAGTATGTATATATAAATAATTTGGAATATGATTATCTAAAGATATAAATACAGCCTAAACTCAAAAAATTTAATAATAATCATTGCATAAATAACATAAAAGTTTGAACTTCTCAAGTTTTAAGTTCTAATGGGCTTTCATTTGAACTGACTCGTCGTAATTCTTAACGGAGGCCTGTAAGTCAGCACGACATACATTACTTCTAGAGCACAACTATTTAAAGGCAATAATTTTGGTTCACGAGCACATCTATAAATAACCAAGTCTTCTTGTAGACCGATTATAATTTTTCTAATAACATATTCAACTTAAACCATTCAACATGAGTCCATTTTTGCATGAGTATGCGACGTGTAAACGCAACAACAATATCGTACAAAAGTTTGTTTAGTTTAGACAAATGTGTGTATTATCTTCCTATAGGCTGACATACACACAAAAATATTGGTTCTTATTCATAAGATTCCGAAATTTTTTCATGTAAGGCTCATGCAGACAGAGGCCACTCAGGTGTCACGACAAGTCCAGACATCTTAAAAGAAATGAATTTTGTTCAAAATTCAAACTTGAAAAGAAAACGAAAAATCCTTGGGCATGCAGGATATCATTATGTATATCCTAAATTTCAAGTTATCAATAAATATTGTCATCACTCTCATCTCGATGGCCATACACTCACAATATTTGATGCTTAACCCATAATTAGTTGTTCACATATATTTGCTGCTTTAGATCCAGTGTACCATTCACCCGCGGGGGATGCTACTAAAACTTAATCTCCATCTGCTGGAATTCGGATATGAAACGCGCTATGAAACTAAAACGGATGCTTTAACATGTGCGGTGCTTCAGGAGGTTCAACTGGTGAAGGCTAAACGGCAGGAACTGGTGCATGGATCAACCGTTTATGCTTGAATCGGCGAAGAAAGCAATTGGTTGCATATGGGTTTATAAGATCAAATAGTTGGACGATGGTTCCTTTGAGCGGTAAAGCTGAATTAGTTGCATTAAAGCCTCACAAGCAGGCCATCACAAGTGCCGCACGGACCGCGTTGAGATCGCTAAGTCTGTGACAGCTAGCAAGCAAGCAGCCCCAAAAGCAAGGAAAACGTGCATAATAGGATAACACAACTGTACATCTCTTAAAAACTTCATATAATGTTTTTTCGTTTGTATGAATATAGTTTGGGATAATAATCACACATATATAATTGTGTAACCTAATATATTACACATACTAAAACTATAAGACTAAATTACTCTACTTTTTCAACACCAAAATAGAAGTATCACGTAGATCTTTAAAAATTAGGTAAAATAAAAAAATAATCATCTAATTTGAACAACCAATTTATGGAATTTTTAAGACAGACATTTGTGTTGCTTTGGGCACTATCATTGCGATAACATATGTGTTCTCCATGACACTGCGACTATTGTACAATCTTCTATGAGTAACTAACATGAGTTTCGTGGCGTGGTAGCTTATTTAGGGTCGTAACCGTGGCAACTCACCTGAGTATCGCGACACTGCGACTTCTGCATCGACAGTGCTATGACAATTAGCTTTTGTTGTAGTAACCCCTCAAATTCTATAATTCCAAAATATTTTTTTTGTTACTTAATTAGTAATTTTTGAAAAGGTAAAGTTCCTAAAATTTAATCAAGTTTCATAATAAACTTATGAATCTAAAAAAACAAAACCTATTATTATTACAAAAAAAACATGACTTTTATAACATTTAATCCAAAATACAAACATGTAGTACGCAGTTTCAGTGTTAATTTTTATACATAACCAAATCATAGAATATGTTTTATTTATTTTCAATTAGTGAATCAATCAACTAAATTAACATGGGAGAAATGAACATACATTTATAAAATTTATAACCTCCATAAAGAAGCTCTCATACCAATTGTAGATTTATGGTTTATATTCGTAGACTTATATATCAACATATATCCTAGATCTTTTATGGATATGAATGAAGAAAAATATAGTAATTTTGAAATGACTTACCTATTGACATTGGAGTTATAGATGAGGCCAAAAAAGAATTGTTGACATTAGATTTATAAATTTGAGCATGAGGGGGTGAGAATAATCCTTCTAAGCTTGAGCAGTCGTTCGTTCAGTTCTTAAAAAAGAGAAACGGATAACATTATATAGCTTATTATTGTTTAGGTTCTTGCTTTTGTTTTATTTAGAGAGGGAGATTTTAAGATAAGCATAATGAGAAAATGACACTCTAAGTTTTGTTTCTTATCCCCATGTATATTTTTATATTTGTGAATGTACTTGAGCTTAAGAATGGATAGATTCATTTTTAAGGTTAAAAATATAATATATTTTTTGTTAAATTTACCCAAAAGGTCCAATACCACTTTAATCTAATAATCTTGTGTCGGCTAAGGACCGTAACCATATAAGACTCACATGTCACAATATCTTTAATGTCAGATTAATGGGTCTTCTGCCTCCCTACATCAATCTAATTAGTATAAACATCATATGTTCCATGAGCCTTCTTTAATTACTCATTGGTATAATATGATGTAGCCCAGAAAGTCCAAACAGAAACCTTTTTAATTTTATTTTATTTAAATATCTTATATTATTTAAATCAAATCTAATTATATAAAGATTTTATTTTATTTTATTTTATTTTGAAAGATTTATTTTATTTCCTTGTATTATAATTTAGGGTTTTGAACAACTATTATATAAAGCCTCATATGCCTTAAGTTATTTTAAGTTTTTGGAATAATATATTTTTTATCTCTGAAAATTTCAATCTTTGTTACCTTTAGATTAAGGTTTCATCATGTTATCCTTGAATTAGGGTTTCATATATCGTTGCTTCTTCTTCTATTTCCGCCGCGCCATCAGTTTGGTATCAGAGCCTCAGTTCCCGCTACTGGGAAAGTATGTTTCTGAATCCTAATTTCATGTGATTCAATGTCTAAAGAAGATAACAACATCTACGGTCATGAAGATCTCGAAGATGGTTTGGTATGCGGGGACATACCTGTCGTTTCAATGACGATCGTATTGACCGGTTACTGAAGGAGTTTAAATTGGCTACCAATCGTCGAATCAAGGTAAAAATTGCTTATCGAGATGTTGTCTCAAGCTATGAAGAGGTTTTCAAAACCATGTTTTTCATCAACTGGACATGGGGATGTTGTCTTCAGGCTATGAAAAGGTTTTCGAAACCAATTTTTTTTCATCAACTAGATGGCGTCAATGTGACTTCAAATAAGGAACACTCGAGAAGCATTTATCTTATTCCGATAAGGTCAACAATTACAATTCCCAATGTAACAATTGAAAAAAATAAAATAAAATAGTTGTAATTGTTGATGGTGATGGTGCTGTGAATTCGAGGACGAATTCTTGTCAACCAGGAGAGGATGATGTAGCCCAGAAAGTCCAAACAGAAACCTTTTTAATTCTATTTTATTCAAATATCTTATGTTATTTAAATCAAATCTAATTATATAAAGATTTTATTTTATTTTATTTTGAAAGATTTATTTTATTTCCTTGTATTATAATTTAGGGTTTTGAGAAACTATTATATAAAGCCTCGTATGCCTTAAGTTATTTTAAGTTTTTGGAATAATATATTTTTTATCTCTGAAAATTTCAATCTTTGTTACCCTTAGATTGGGGTTTCATCATGTTATCCTTGAATTATGGTTTCATATATCGTTTCTTCTTCTTCTATTTCCGCCGCGCCATCATAATATACTGGTTTTTCTATTACATTTAACTAATTGAACTTGCAAGAATACTCTTAATCTCCATGGATGAGATATTCCAATTAATATATTCTTAAAATGATGGTATAAAAGATTGTAAACATGATCTAAAAAAAGTTTAGAATATGTCAATAAAATATAATATTATCTTCATAACATTCACATATTTTGTTTTCTATTATGCGGTATTTACCGTTGTTGGCTCATGAGCCTTAGCTAACTTTGTGTCAAGAATATAGTATAATTTGAATTTTTTTAATATGAAATTTAATTTGTTTTGTCAATCATGAGATATTGGTGTCATCAAAGCGATCTAACTAAACTAGTTTTTGGTTTATCACCTTGATTGTCTTCATTATTGTTTCCATAGAATTTATGATATATAATTACTTTTTAGTGTAAAAAACATTTTACGATATAAACAAAACTTACATAAACTACGTCAGAAACTTCGATTAAATATTTTATATTTCTTATGTTTGACTAAGGTACATAAATAGATGTGTTTTCCAAAAACAAAATACCTCCACTATTTATGGTTTTGGATTCATAATAAATGTATTTTAGGATATAGAAACTTTTATAACTTTTGATACAAACAACTATAATTTAAAATTTTATGCAATAAACTTAGTATGTAAAGATGAGAAAATAAACATGCTTTAGAAATATAATATTTATGCGATTTATTATCTCGATAATATAGATTTTTTGTAGGTTCAATGGGATCCTTGAAGACCATCACAACTTTTTGGAATATCACCTTTATGGTGAAGGGTGTCTTGAAAAAACATAATGTTTGCTACCAACATTTCTCAATACATGTTGTGGTCATCATTAGCATACTCAATGCGACCATTGTGCTAGAATTTTGAATGATACGTATGTAACTCATCTCGTCACAATGAGAATATATAAGTTACATGTTTTGGCTAAATCCAAATCCTCACAATGAGAACTTTTAATTTACACGTCATTGGGCGAAGTACAAAATGCTATAGACATTATGCCTATCTCTTGGAAACTTTTCATATTCCAATGTGTCACATTATTGTAATGTCTTGTGGTTTCATTATTAATATATATTTCATGTAAGATTATGAACTAAACGACGCTAAAGAGATATCCCATCACTTTCTAAAGATGAACATCAATAATATATAAGAAAATGTTTTTTTACATCTTCTATTGTTTATATATTTTGATCTATATCTGAAGACTAATTGGTTCTAATTTGTTGATAAATAATTGGCTACAACGATTCTCATTGTTTGTTGGGTACTTGTAAATCTATATTTGAAATATAAAGATAATAGCATTTACAGAGTAACAACTCAAGAATCGTTCAACAAGCGATAAACAATAACGATAAAGATAAGATTAAGAGAAGTAGCAGATCTAAATTGTTTAGAGTACATAGATTCTAAATTAAGGTCAGTAGACGACTATTTATATTTAGTGAATTTATTTTGCTAAATTAAACTATAGTCCCCGAATAAATTCAAACTTATTAAACCATCTAACTCACATTTCTTGTTAAACCGAACATTTATCTATTTCTTATGCTATTACAATTTGATGTACTATCCACTGTAGGGTTTATTTGGATTAGGACCCAATAACAAAAGCGCTTGATTAATTGATCCTTCCTCAAGATCCATAAGTAATCCAACTTGTATCTATAATACATAGTTTTATGATATATATTTTTATATATAGGTTTAATATATAACTTGATGATGATTACTTTTATTTAATTAGACAAATGAAAACATGCATGAATACATGTACTGAAAAGTACAATATATCCTTAAGATATAGACTTGGAACATTTATATGTACTGAAAAGTATCCATCTGAATGTGCACTTATGAAATAATATTATTTACAGATAACCTACTACATTTCTTATCACACTAGATGATAGATAATAATGAACCAAATAGTAGCATCCACAATTCATTTATGCGCAATCGGTCATACGATAGATATATCTTCAACTACCACCCTAATGACTTCTGAATGCTCATAGAGTGCATCATGGAATTAACATAGCCTATAATCATTATGTGCTGACTTTCAACTATTCTTATTGAACTGAATTGAGATCGCTTAAAAAACTTAGTGATAAAAGTAATATTGTAATATTGTAATTTTTAAACATATATATGCATATAATCTGTAATAATAATATAATTTGAAACTGAAAAGTAATTCTAAATGCCCTTTGAATTAAGGATATCCATACGAACAATATGTATGTGAAAGACTATGTGCTGTAACACTTTGGTGAAATGATCTATAATATTTGAGTGTGTGTTAATGTGTTAACCATGCTCTAACCATTCTAGATTTATTCATTAACATGTAGGAACTTAATTTCTATAATTTTAAACTTGTTGGAGCTATTGTTTTCATTTGAGAACATGACAACTGAATTGTTATCACATCATAATGTGAGAGGTCTTTCATTATCTTTTATTGTATGTGACACCGTTGTAAAGTTCATGAACAAAGTGAATGTGTAGATGTTGCGAAACATGCCACATACTCGACTGTGATAGCATATCTTATGATGAGAGTTTATTTTGCACTCTTCCACGATATGGAATCTCCGACCAGAATGAATGCACAACATGTAGTAGACTTAGAAAAATATGTATTAAAATCACATAGGATCTTGAGGTTATCCATTTTAATGTATGTCAGCTCGTAATATTTGGTATTCTTCAAATACTAGATCACATTATTCATAACATTATAATGAGAAACTCTCAGCTTACTTAGTACCTTCCCAATATTCCAAATATAAATGACATGTCTGGTTTGTTACACATTTGAGCATCCATAAGACTTTTAACAGCTCAAGCATATGGGTATGTTTTCATGATCTGAATTTCTAATTCTCTTTTGGGGAACTGATAGAGTGAAAATTTATCACTTTTTGTTACAAGGGGTATCCATGGTTTTTTGTTACATCCTACACATTTTTCAAAATAGGTGTAGTTAAAGGGACCTAAAATACCTTCAGTAACAAGCGTGGAAATCTTATAATGAAAGATGTGACATAAACTCGCATTCTATATAGAATCTGAATTTTTATAAGCAATTAAAACTAGGTTGGATAATTAGTAATATTAATTAATTAATACAAATTATCAAGATAATTAAGCACATTGTATCAAATAATCTATTGTCAAAAGAGAGTCCAAGTTATTTATTAACAAACAAACATATTCATGTTTGTTCAACAAAGAAAACTACATTAAATTACTTCTATAAGACTAAACAAACAAAACAATTTCTAAACACAATAGATGTCCTAAATTTAAAAATATTTGAAATTGACATATAAATTCTCCATGGCACAGCATCTCATCCGCGGTAAAATATGAATCTCTCCATCACTGAGAGTCATAATTTTGCCTCGAGCCTTGCAAAGAAACCACTCGTGAATTGTGGTTATTGTACCAATCCATAATGTTTCCTTAGACATTGAAATTAAGTTTCTTCTGAAGTTATAACTAAAAAGATCTTACAATTCTTAGCCATCTAGGCCTTCCAAATCTCTCTTCACATAATCTGGAATCTTATAATAGAAACAAACGACAACGTTGCCTTTATCTTTTGACTTCCCGGGGTTACTTCCTTCCTTTCTAGATCCTAAAGCTAAAAATTTTACATCTTAAACTGAAGAGTATTTCCTCTTTTTCTAAAAACCACTCATACTTATATGGACCATTTTGGTTTCCTTGCTTTCTTAAGCATATTTTTCCTCTTTATGCATAAAGTTTAAAATGAGAATGTATATATCCTACATCTTCTTAAGACAATTATATGTTGCTCTAAGACACTGAATTACAAGGTGACTGACAAAAAAATTAAAAACACTATAATAAACTTTGGGAACTCAACGGATAGTTCCTTTATTTTCCATAAATATCAACTATTTCAAAAATATTTTATCAGACTTTCCTATTGCATATGCATTTCATTGCCAATATTATATCAATCATGTTTTTAATTTCAACATGTGTTGACTTAAGATAATTCATTCCAAGAAATGTAAACATGTATTTAGTATTCTCTATATCATTGGTTTGAGAACTCAAGAACTCATGTGAGACATCACTTTGTAGGATATAACAACCTAAACGATTAGATTTCTCACACCTCTCTGAGTGTATATTCCATCAATAGTGCTTGTATTTGTAAGAGAGGCAGATTTGCCTCTTTAATCCAATGATCAATGTAATTGAGACCCAACTTGAATAATATCTATATTTTACACTCCTTAATTTTCCCCTTAACAATATGAAGACCTGAATGTTTTTTCATAATTGAGAGACATTCACATAACGATTAAACAAAAAAAACATTGTTTTGATGAAACAATTTCTAAAAGAATACATAAACTAGTTAAACACACAATACATGATTTTTTAATGTTGAAAGTTATGAAAATCATATATATATATATATATATATATATATATATATATATATATTAGCTCACCATAATCATTAACGGTGATGGTAAGCGATAACAAGCTATACATAACCTCCAAATCTAATACTTTATAGAAGAAAATATTGGTTCAAACCTATATTTGAAAATATTCAAGCTTCTTCTAAATATCGTACTTGATTATTTCATGGTATAGTAAATGAAACATTCAACATTGAAAACAAGTTGTATATGAGCATGATACGTGTAAGTTGCATTGACTACGTCATGCAACATATTTCTCACAACCAAAAAAAAATGAGGTATCCTTACATAGGGGGCAATCTAACACTAAATAATTTTTCTTTAAGATATGAGGCCACAAACCTTTTTCCTACTTGACTCGCCTACTAGAGCTGAAGCAGGTAAGATACCAAGTTTATAAATCCAGTTCGATAAAATGATTGTATGAAGTGTTCCCGTGAATTGATTACTTAATTGACTAGACTTGATTGTGTTTTAATTCGTTACGATGTGAACATCTGCAACAGTTCTAGAATGCAATATATCTCGTCAAGTGTTCAGATGTCTGAAAGGAGATGAATGTTAAATCAGACTCCTAACTTGAAACAAATAATTTTCGGGCACGCGAGACATCACCTCATACATCCTAGAATCCAATGTCAACGATAATAGGTAATTACATAAAATCCTTAAAGTCATACATTCTATATCACTATATGTTTCTCAGTGCAAAAATAAATGGGGTTACATACCTATAAAAACTTAAATATTTAGCACTGCACTGAAAAAATTGAAAAATCAACTATATATGCCAACCTACAAGTGAAAATAATAAACATGTTTAATATACAAATTGAAAAAATACAATCAATTATTGAAGCTTCTTAAAATTCAAATTGGTTTATTGCACGTCTGAAAGGGTTCAATTGCAGCAAGTAACCAAGGCAATTCGCCGCGACCAACGAATTTCTTAGTGTAAAAATTCATCAAATTTTGCTGCGGTGAACCAGTTTTGGTTGTTGTAAATTATCGGTTTGTCTCAGCGAAATGCTACATGTTACGTTCAACGGTTTTTTGAAGTAGTTTGTCTTAATGATAAACCTTCTTGCAATATTAAACTCCCAAGTCCAAAAACTCAAATCCTTAAATTTGTTTGAATTAGACTTTTTATCTTAAAGTTTTAAAAAATATACATGCAACTTTAGTCATGCATTACAAACAATCAATTATACACTCTCGATTACCAATATATCCTAGACATGCATATTTTATTTTATATCCTTTAAGATAAAATTAGGTTATAGAATCAAAAACAAAATTAGAGATTCTCTTCCAAACTGAATCAATTCGCAATTGGAGTTTAGGAAGACTAAATTAAGAATTTTTTATGTCTAAAACATGGAGCTGATTAGATAACTCTGATATAAATTATTAATATATATATATTCATTGTAGGGCTATAAATCTTAAATAAAGGTAGAGGAATAATCCCTCATGTTCTAAAGACGAACATTAGTTAAATAGAAGAGAATGTATTATTTTGCATATTTTATTATTGATACTTATGGGTCTATAACATAAGATTTGATTTTTGATTAGTTGATGAAGAATAGTTTACGACGATTCCCCCAACTTGTTAGGTGCTTGTAAAACTATATTTGAAGGATAAAGATAGTAGTATTTTGGAGTAACAACACAAGGATTACTCTCAAAATATGAAAAAGATAAAAATGAAGAGATAATTAAGATAATCAATATATATAAAGTGTTTAGAATATACAGGTTGTAAATTAGGATTATGGTATGGGTAAACTATTCCATCCAAAACTCTAAATAGTTCCAAAATAAGTCTTCCAAAAATTCATTATAAGTTTACTCAATTTCTTCCAAAAATACCATCACTTTAAAACTCTAAGCCTACCCAAAAAAAACATTTTAAGTGTACCCATATTTAAAAACAAAACTTCTTCTTCTCTCTCACTTTATCCTCAACTTTTCAAGTACTCTTAAGAACATCAAACACCAAAACCTCAAAACTCAAATCCTCAATACCAATCCATCATTTCATCTCCAAACACAATCAATCAATGGGAAAAGGAAAGAGTAAGTCTTTTTCTTGTTTTAAAGGTTTAATTTGAGTTTTTAGATTTTTATTTATTTTTGGTAGATTTTGTTTTAGGTTAAGAAATTAGTTAGTTTTAATTGTATAAGCGAGTTTAGCATGAAATATGAGTGTTTGTGTGGTTTTATTTTCGGTTGAGCTATGTTGTTTGGTGTTAATTTGGTAGATTAAGTCTAGGTTTTTGTCAAAAAACATAATCCTAAATTATCTGTTGTTCTTCAATGCTAGTAATGCTATGGACTTACCCTGAGAACGTTAATGCACAATACTAGCAATGTTGGACATTACTAGCTAACCTGTATCATCAGTTCAAAATGCACCAGCAGCTCCAACATCGCTGCCAAAATCAAACACTGGTAGCATAACAGATTCACGCTGCCAGTGTAAATCGATTGCACTGTAGAGTTGTATATGTGTTTATTATCTTTTTAAATGTATTTTTTTCGTTTCATGTAACAAATTGGTAGGTCATAGGTAAGGACGAATGCCATATATGAGGTAAATCGGCGGATTGAGGCTGGTAAAATGCTTTGTAGTGTTATTTGTAGACTAAAAACTTTTTCATGATGTTTTCATAGATTTATATGGTGTTAGACATATGCTTTACCAAATTTGGTTTTGGTTTTAAGTTAATTAAATTCATATTTACTTCATTTTATGTTAGTTTATTTATTTTTTTCTCATAAGTTATCAACACAGGTTGGTTAAAGTTGTATGAGTAGTATTTTTTTAAATTTATAGCCCCGCACCGTCATGCACACAGGCCAATATTGGAGGTTGAATTATACGCCAGCGGTGCAAAAATAATGACCCGCCATCACTTTATGTAGCTGGCAGCATATAATTTATGCACCACCGATGTAATAAAATGCTGCCAGTATTAAATTTACACACCAGTGGCGTGTAAGTAATCTACCAGTGTTAAAATTACACGTCATTGGTGTTTCTTTCTATTTTTCTGAAAACGTGGGTAGTTTTATGGTGTTACCACCGGTGCGTATAGTGTGTAAATACTTAAAAACAAAATCATTTGACGATTACGATAGTATTATTCATAAATTAGTTGACATAGTTAAAAATATTACATAATTTGTCGTAAAATTAGATATTACGGGCACATTAACCGTGATGGATGATTCCATCCATGTTCGAACATTTTTTCGAACAGATATTCCTCCTCATCTCTACTTCCATCAGATGTTTAGTAAGAGTTGTGGACGCAATTGGATTTTGCATCCGTTCTATCTTTTAGTTATTGCACTACATGATACAACATATCTTTTGTAATTAAGCTTTGAAATTTTATAATAAAAACAGTGCGTGTTTCGCTTTCAAGTTGATAGGGAAGTGACTTAATGGGTATACTCGGAACCGTTTTCAAATAGTATAACCTGGTGGCAACTTATTCACATCCTTGTGCTCAGGGAATCATACAATCAGAACATGTTATTTTATGCACGTGCATGAAGTGCATTTTGCATAACACTTTCGAAAAAACCATGTGTTTTCCGACATCGTGCATATTATGAAATCAATTGCTTTGAGAAAATGCTCATTTTCATGCACATTCTAATTCTTATCACTCTTGTCTCTGAGTTTTCAAGGTTCTGTTCTTACAAGAATGAGGCGTATATTTATTGATATTTTATGGGTGGATAGTGTAATCATAATAGGCCTATCAAAATTAGACACGTGTAAAATATGGATGGCGTAATTCCTTTAACCAATCTTCTTGGGACACATATTGGATAAAACTAACGCGCATCTCGGGGTATGTCAGGATGCACCCACGTCATGAGATCGAGTTATAAAAATGTCATAACTATTTAAATAACACACTTCTGGTCAAAGTGTGCAACTAATTTCATGATTAATCTAAAGGAATCCTTCGTCGATACTAGAGCGAACGTTTCTTTGAAATCAATCCCTTCACGTTGAGTATAACCTTTCGCTACAAGACATGTTTTATGTCTTTCCACATTACCCAAGGAATTTCATTTGGTTTTGTTAACCCACTTACAACCAATTTTTATTTTCTCTTCAGGTAATGGGACAAGATCCCATACCACATTGTCCCACATCGATTTATAATCTTCCTTTATGTTGTTGCATTTCTTGAGGAGGTAGAGTTTGATCATTATGAACGATATCATATTGATCTTCTTGTAGAATATTACATTGAGGTTCATCTTGTTCTATCTGGACCATATATGTATTATAGTTGGAACCCTCAAGTGGGAAATCAGGACCAAAATGATTGGAATTACAACCCAATCTTTTGATACATGAGTATCCCCCTTAAAACCTTCATGAATCTCCATGGATTCTTCTTTAAAATGTACATATTATTCCTGATTCTTCCTTCCAAACTCAAAATCATCTGGAAACTTGGTCGTTCATGTCTCAAATATTGTACCAATGAGAGAATCATAAAACTTAAACCCCATTGAATGTTCGGAATAACCTATGAAGAAACAACAAACCGTTTTTGGGTCTAGTTTCTTTTCCTGAGGTTTGTAAGGTCTCACGTCAATTGGACAACCCACACATGCAAATGCTTTGAATTGACTCCACGCCTGTTTCAAAGCTCATAAAAATTACGTGATTGCTAATAGGGTTATTAGCCATACCTTTAGGGTTATTAGACAACTATTTATATTTAGTAAATCAATTGTACTAAATTAACTAGTAGTCTATAAATAAACTCACATATTTTAATTCAACCAGTTAACTCTCGTATCTTATTTGATCAATCATTTATTTCATTATTAAGTTGTTCTTGTCTGATGTAGTAGCCATTGCAGTGGACTATAACTTTTATTGGATATTTAAAGTTTAATAACTAAAGCATTGGATTAACGTGTCATCACTCAAGATCCACAATTAACCTAACTTGTATTTATAATATATACTTGCTTGCTATTTATTATTATCTGTAAGTCCGATATATAACTCGATGTTGATTACTTTTAAATAACATGTTTTGATATTCTAAATTTAAATATGATTAGACATCCTAAATTCAAGATAAGTTTAAAACCACTACGAATACGTGTAAATTGTGGATATTTTCTGAAGAGATATGGTTTTGTTTTGATATATAGTTATTCGTTTTAAATGATTCCCAAATTTATACTGATAATTCCAAATATCGTTTTTATGATATTTGATTTTTCATTAAAAATATATTTTAAACTTTTAATTTTACTATTTAGTTTTTATTAATTTTATTATTGATCGTTTCAGTTAAAATCTTAATAATTTCTTTTTTAAAATTCCTTTATGTAAATTAATATATATATATATATATATATATATATATATATATATATATATATATATATATATATATAGAAAACCCATATAAATACATAACCAAATTTTTTATTATCTTATAATATAAAAAATTAATAAACTATTAATAGCTGGACCAAAACAAATGAAAAAAATACGAACTCCAAACAGGTAAACCAAAAAAAAAGATTAAAATTGACAAAACCAAATTCGAAAGAGACAAAAACAAAATAGAATAAAAGCAACGTACTTGAGGTCAAAGATTAACATTAAATATCTTTACTTACATTATTCTATTCTTTTTAATGTGAAAAGTGATGCACGTATACTACAAAATTAGTGGGTTTAAAAAGGGTTCGCGAATGATATTATAAATGGAATGGGAATAAATAAAATAGAATCAATAGCACGTTAAGAAAACAGTGATAATAAGCTGAATTCAGGAGCGACGGTTCAGACTGATTTGGTGGTCAAAACCAAGAATATATCAAATCAAACAATGTCACATGACCACTTCATACACACACTAAACCAGTGTTTTATTTTATATGTAATTACGTGTTGGTATATTTTATTTGAATCAATATAACAAGTCGTGAAAAAATAAATATAAATCATCCTTTAAATTCATTAAAAAAAATCTAAAAAACTTTATTTACGCACATAGATAATTTGTGTGTGTTTTCATCCTTCAACGATTTTGTATATTAATTTGAAAAACATATATTAATAAATAAATAAACAAGTCTTCCGATATTAAAAGAAACGGGGTTTTTATAAGCAGAATTTAGGAGGATGAAATGTCTAAACCTAATCTTTTATTTATAGTTTTTATTTATTTATAGTTTTTATAATGTGTAGTCCAACATTGAAAAGCCCGTCCTGTGTCGGGTACAATGATAAACTCATAATTCAATTTATTTTGTAATTTATTAATTCAGATTTCAGTGTTGAAATTTGAGCCCTCTCGGAGAGTCCAAATTCAAATAGGTTATCACACTTGAACCCATAATACATTTTTACTCATAGATCCAATTCAGTTAATTAAATAATTAACTCGATTATTTTTAATTTGGATTTTTTTAAGACAATTATCAAATATGTTTATTTAGCACGTAAGTCCAAATTATTCCTGATCCATAAATATATATTAAATAATCTATTCCAACATATGATGGGCTAGTTTTACTAGATTCATATTTATTGAAATAAATGTTTTATATATTTAGTATAATATATGTTCGACTAGTTTTACGAGATTTATATTTGTTGGAACAAGATCTGACTGGATCAAAATCCGGTTTTGTTAAAACACGATATCCATTATTTAAAAAATTATTATTGATATAAAAACCTATTAAAAAAAACCAACATAAATTTCATACTCAACCCCTAAGCATTTACAAATATCCACTTTAAAAAATTAAAAAAATTCAAATCTCACTCTGTTAAAATATTCAGTGTATTAAGTTTCCTTGTATAGGCCTCTAGAATATTCAGTGTATTAAGTTTCCTTGTATAGGCCTCTAAGTTCTCTATATATTGAGAGTCTTACTTGGGTTTGCATTATAAAATAAACAGTTCAATACAAAAAGGAACATTCCCTAATAAACACAAAACCCTAGCCGCTTCTTACAACTACTTCTCTCTTGTTTTTAAGATGGTATCAGAGCACGTGTGATTCTGGGAATTCTGAACATCCTCAACAAAGATGGCTGGCAATGAAGTCGTGGTCAGTCAAATCCCTGATGAATTAACAATGCAGATTGCTGCCATTATGAGAAATGGTCTCGGAACACAACAACAAACAACTAACCCCGAGAATTTATCCCTAAGGATTAAAATCGGTGGTGACAACTATGCCCTATGGGAAAACCTGATGAAGAAAGCAATTGAGGGAAGGGGGAGAGGTTCTCACATTACAGGGGAGCCGAAACCTTCATCCAAAACTGGCAACACAAATACAAGGTGGGAACAAGATGATCAATGTGTTTTCACATGGATTATCCAGAATCTTGAATCCAGCTTGTGAATAATGCCTCGCAATATCCCACTGCACAAGCCCTCTGGGATGGGTTAGCCACCACATACGGTTCTGGTACAGATTCGTTACAGGTGTTTGACCTTCATAAGATGGCTAATTCATTAAGGCAAGGGTCCGATACACTAGAAGACTTGTGGAACAAACTGCAGAACATCTGGATGTCTATAGATAGGCGAGATCTGAACCCTATGAAAGACCCAAAAGATATTCAGATCTACAATAAGAAGACTCAAGAACAAAGACTCTATCAATTGCTAATGGCGATTAATGACAAGCTGGAACCAGTCAAGAGAGATATCTTGAAAAAGGATCCTCTTCCTTCCGTGGAAACAACATATGATACAATACGAAGGGAAGTGGCCAAGCTTAATATACTAAAATCAAGTTCTTCTGATAGTGACTCGATTGAAATTGGAATGGGTTTGGCTGCTAAAGATTCTGCACAGAGGTTTAAATTTTGATCCAAAGAGAAAGAAGATAAATCCAAGTTGTATTGCACTCATTGTGGGATGAAGAAACACACTAAAGAGACATGTTTCCAGATGGTTGGCTATCTAGAATGGTGGGAGGACGGTCATAAGGAGAAAAATAACCAGTGTTTCAGATCTAATGTCAAACGGGCTTCGTCTACAAGTGGCGGTGAAGATCCGACTAAAAATAAGCAAGGAAGTGGCACTGTTTTTGGAGGAATGGCGGTGAACTCCTATGAAAAACTTGGAGGTAAAGGGTTTGAGAAATCAATGAATTGGATCTTTGATTGCGGGACTACGGACACCATGTCTTATGATTCTAAAGAATTTGGTAACATGTCATCTCCAAAGAAGTCCCATATTGAGACTGCTAGTGGAGAAATTTGTGAAGTCAAAGGGGGAGGTTCAATTATTTTTTCTGAAAAATGGAAATAAAAAACTGCCTCTACATTCCTTCACTATCCTTAAAGTTATTATCTGTTAGTCAAGTGACAAAACAACTCAACTGTGTGGTTATTTGGTATCCATTTTTTTGCATTTTAAAGGACATTCGTACGAAAGAGATCATTGGGTGTGGTACCGAACAAGAAGGTCTCTATTATGTTGATGAGGTAGTTCATAAGGGACATGCCATGCTTGCTCACGGAACAACCGAAAGGCAACTTTGGTTATGGCACCGGCGACTTGGTCATCCTTCTTTTAGCTATCTTAAAAGTTTGTTTCCTAGTCTTTTTTTGAATAATTCCATTCATGAGAAATGTGAAACCTGCATTCTTGCAAAAAATCGTAGGGTCTCATTTAAACAAAGTAATACTATAGTTGATTATGCTTTTTCGCTAATCCATTCTGATGTTTGAGGTCCAACACCAAATTCCACTAATAATCAAATCTAATAATTTGTTTTATTTGTGGATGATTTCTCAAGAATGACTTGGATATACTTCATGAAACATAAATCGAAAGTACCAGAAATATTTGTTTGTTTTTACAAAATGATTTTGACTCAATTTGAAAAAAAATACAGATTCTCCGTTCTAATAATAGAACAGAGTTTGTCAACCAAACAATGCATAATTTTTTCAAAACAAATGGTCTTATCCATCAAACCACTTGTCCAAACACACCTCAACAAAACGGTACTTCAGAACGTAAAAATCGTACTTTACTTGAAAAAACTCGTGCTATTATGATTGAATCTAGAGTTCCTCATTCTATTTGGCCAGAAGCTCTTGCTATAGCCACGTATCTTGCAAATCGTGTACCAACCTGATATCTAGGAAATAAAACTCCATTACAAGTGTTTGCCACCCAAGTTACAGTTCCATCTATTATGAACTTACCACCTCGTGTCTTTGGTTGTTCGGTGTTTGTTCATATCCCTAAAACTAGTCGAAATAAACTTAATCCGTGTGTTGAAAAGTATGTATTCGTTGGGTATGGTGTCCATCAAATGGGCTATCGGTGTTACAATCCGGTTACTCTTCGAATCTATGTCACCATGGACTGTGACTTCTTAGAATCCGATTATTGTTTTGACCACCAATCTCGTGCTTAGGGGGAGAAAGTAAGTGAATCACTCGACTGGTTGCTATATGAAAGTTACTTTGAGGATGTGCCGATAGATTCGGTAGATGGCGCCACCGAACATGCCTCTTCCAACATAAAGGAGACTGACGAGGCGGTTCTTACCACCAATGATTCTCCCGAAGACAATGTCCAACAAGAAATAAATGTCATGGATACTACCAGCGAATCAGCCGAAGAAAATGTCCATCAAGAGCTAAACAATTTACAATATCATAATTCAAAAAGTGTTACTGACCATGACATTTTAGGAAGTTCATTTGTTGAAACTCAAACTCTGGTTCTTCCCCGAAGAAAAAATAAAGGGGTTCCTCCTGACCGATATTCACCGGAACACGTTCCTCGTGCTTCTACATATCCGGTAAAAACGGACAGGAAAGGAATGACGAAGATTGCAAAGGCATTTTCAACTACTATTCTCTCTGAACAAATCCCTAAAACAGCTCAAGAAGCTAAGAAGATGACTGAATGGCATGAGGCAATGAATACCGAAATGGAAGCTCTAAAAAGGAATGGTACATGGGAGAATTGTGTGTTACCACAAGGGAATAAAGTAGTCGGGTGTAGATGGGTGTTTAATATAAAATATAAATCTGATGGCACAATTGAACGACACAAGGTAAGATTGGCTGCCAAAGGATATACACAAACATATGGTATAGACTACTCTGAAACGTTCTCTCCGGTTGCAAAGATTGACACTATCAAAGTTTTACTTTCAATAGCCGCGAATAAAGATTGGTCTCTTTATCAATTTGATGTAAATAATGCTTTCTTACATAGAGACTTGGAAGAAGAGGTATATATGGAACCCCCACCAGGGTTCTCTGATGGTTTTCAAGAAAATGAGGTATGTAAACTGAAAAAGGCATTATATGGGCTCAAATAGTCTCCTTGTGCTTGGTTTGGGAGATTTACAATGGCAATGAAGCAGTATAGCTACAAACAGAGTAATGGGGATCATACCTTGTTTTACAAAAAGAGAGGAGAATTAGTCACTTGTCTTATAATATATGTCGACGATATGATTATAACGGGGAATGACGAAGAACAAATTAGCTCTTTTAGGAAAAACTTCTTCAAGGAGTTCGAAATGAAAGACCTTGGGGGATTGAAGTATTTCCTAGGAATCGAGGTTCTTAGGTTAAGAGGAGGGATTTATATCTCCCAACGGAAATATATATTGGATTTATTAACTGAAGTTGGCATGGTGGATTGCAAACCAAATGACACTCCTATGGTTGTGAATCACAAACTAAAGATGATTGAAGGGGCCACACCAGCGAGTAAAGAAAGGTATCAAAGGTTGGTGGGAAAATTAATTTACCTGGCTCACACTCGACCCGACATTGCATACGCGGTGGGAGTAGTTAGCCAGTTCATGCATCATCCTCAGGAACACCATATGGATGAAGTAATGAGGATTATTCGATATCTCAAAGGCACACGAGGAAGAGGCATAATTTTTAAGAAAAAGGGACACCTTGATGTTGAAGTATTCACAGATGCTGATTGGGGAGGGAATCCTAACGACAAACGATCAACTGCTGGCTACTTTACTCTTCTTGGAGGTAACTTGGTGACTTGGAGGAGTAAGAAACAGAAAGTAGTATCACTGTCAAGTGCTGAATCAGAATTTAGAGGAATCGTTAAGGGGATTACCGAGAGACTTTGGTTAAAGAAGATAATGAAAGAAATCGGATCCCCTCTGAAGTGTCCAACTCAGTTAATGTGCGATAATAAATCTGTGATTAAGATTTCAGAGAACCCGGTACAACACGATAGAACAAAGCACGTTGAAATAGATAGGCACTTCATAAAAGAAAAGATTGAAGATGGGACAGTCGAACTTCCGTTTGTTAGATCTGAAGACCAACTGGCAGACATCCTCACAAAAACGGTTGCTGCAAGAACATTCGAATCAGTTTTATCCAAGTTGGGTATTAGTGATCCCACTACACAACTTGAGGGGGAGTGTTAGAATATTCAGTGTATTAAGTTTCCTTGTATAGGCCTCTAGAATATTCAGTGTATTAAGTTTCCTTGTATAGGCCTCTAAGTTTTCTATATATTGAGAGCCTTACTTGGGTTTGCATTATAAAAAAAACAGTTTAATACAAAAAGGAACATTCTCTAATAAACGCAAACCCTAGCCGCTTCCTGCGACTACTTCTCTCTTGTTTTTAACACACTCTATAGCTTTTTTAAGATACATACTGTTTATTTATTGATGTATTTTTTTTTCAATTTCGATATGAATTTTTTGTGATATTTAAAGTTAAATGTTAATTATGAAAAATCAAATTTTTATATATTTGTGGTTGGTTTTTAATTTTTAGTTACTTCTATAATTTAGGTTAGTTGCATATCTACGATTTGACTATATGTTTTTTAGATTTGGTCTATTATTTTAGGATATAAGAATTAGGGGCAGCCATGGGTGTCGAAGCAAAATCTCGTACCTTGAGTGCAAAATTTTACTGGATACACATACGTGACTTTGCACAAATTTTGGCACTAACGATGCCTTATGAGATTTTTTTTTCATATTTGAAGCTTGTCCTTTACTTCATATAACTGTTGAAATGCACTACTAGTATACCATTTTGTCAGTTAGATGTATTACACGTTGTTTGAAACTATTTGTGTGTTTATCGAATGTTAGATAGAAATTGCGGTTCTAACTTTGTCTCTTTACATGATGCCTCCAAATATTTGCTCATCATCTGAATCCAAAAGTAAGACTAATGATTAAGAGAGACATGTTCAGCCTTCGTGTAGTTCAAGGGTAAGTCATCTCCAGCGCTTGTCTATTGTGCATATCCCTCGTCGGTTGACTACGGATCAGCAGTCTTGTCGTCGCAACCGACATGTCTGTGAATTGTACTCCACCTTCAATGAGTACAAGTCCCACAAGGCGTATACAATATTTAAAAACGATGTAAGTTTTTCCTAATTGCATTGGTTCTTATGATCAAATGTTTCAAATGTGATTAAGTTAGAAAACTTTTAGTTCGAATTGCATGCCAATAGTTAGTAGTTGAACGGATTTGTATTTCTTTGTTTACATATATGAAATGATGTCAAATTCTATTTTCTAATTTCATTGGTTCTTATGATGAAACGTTCCAACTGTGATTATGTTAGAAACGTAGGTTAGAATTTCATGGCAATAGAATAGTTAATAGTTGGGTAAATAAGGATTTTTTCTTATGATGAAACATAATCTTTAATACATGTTTTTTTTATTTTGTAGGCTAAATTACATATGTGGTGCTATGGTATGTACCAAAATACATTCTATGTGTGATCTTACATATAAAAATTGTACTATAGATGAGGTGATGGGAACATGTTTTGGTCCCTTGGTGGATTGTCTTGCACGTTGGTCTACAAACATGCATTTATTGGAGGCTTTTTTAGAGATGTGACATCCTGAAACTAATACATTTTACTTCTATTTCAGTAAGATGACAGTGACACTTGACGATGTACATGTCATCACTTATCTTCCAGTAATTTGGGATAACATCGACATAGTTTAGTTTCCTAGTTCGGATTAAAGAAATACGGCTTACACTCGACTACTTGGTTTGTCGAAAGAAAACCTAGAACAAGAAATCGATGAAAAGAAAAGTGAAGGTAAAAGGCACGTTCGCCTTACTTGGTTTTAAAAAAAAATCAATAAATTTCCCTATTGTAATGATGTCATTAGTGATGATGGTGTACGGCGAACTATGGGGTATTTGTTTTATTTGGTTGTACCACTCTAGCGAACAAGTCGGGCAACAATATTAATCTTGATTATTTGCAGTTTATTGATGACTATAGTAGCTTGGCTAGGTAAAATTGAGGGAAATTGATACTCCCAAATTCTAACCAAGAAAGAGGAAACCAAGATGGAGGCTCGGTCGAACTATAAGATTGCGAAGGAAGAAATGAAGTTGATTAAATGGAACTGTACTGACAAATATGCAATGGATAGAGTTTTTGTTAAGTTATCGTTGTTACATTTTATTAAGTACTAAGTTTTCATTGTTTAATTATTTTAACTCGTAACTCTTCGTTGTTGAAGTCTCGTATTTTTCAAGTTGCACAGTCTTTAGTCAAATTTAAGTTTTTCATTTTTTTTGTTTATTTTCGCATCATGTATTTGTAACAACATAACTTAATTATAAATAATTTCAAACTTTAATTTCGCATACCTTAAGATAGTGGAAATCCAACTTTCTAAAATTTCTAGTGGTCTTTTCGCACGTAGTATGCGAGACATAGTATAAATCCATGCAGGGACGTGACATGGTCTTGTACATCGAATCGAGCTCACACTGGGCGCTTATGTACAAATCCACTCGCACTGGATACGTATGGATGGTTATTTTTCCGTGTTTATAATGCAAAAAAACCTTTGGAAATTTAGAAAAAAATCTTATTTTGATCTTGTTTAAAAGAAAATCATACGTAATTAATGCACATAATAAAAAAACAAAAGTTATACATTACTTAAATGAGTTTTAAAATATACTTTAACATCCAATAATAAGTAAAATAGTTTAGCATATGTCGGCGATCGAAATGAAACTAAAACAAGTAATACGTGGAAATAATCAAAGGTTTTCGTTCATATCGTTAAAGTGTGGTTGCTCCATCAAACGTTGTAGGTGTTTGCATGGGCATGATTTGGTGATATTTGTTTATATTTTGTCGAGTGAAATTTCTGAAACAGTTACGTCCTCGTTAGTACAAAAAGCAGACCAACTAGAATATATTTTAGGAAACGGTCCATCCAAGATAACCCGTATAGACTGTAAATTAGAAAAAAGCTATGACTCGATATCTGCACTGACCGTCTGGAGAAACGTCTACAACGCTAGTAATATAGTCATGTAAGTAGGTTGGAAACCAACTCTCGTAACCATTAAAATCTTTGGTCTTACTGTAAGTAACTTTCTATTTTTTCGGGGGAACTTTGGGTGTGGGTACTAGAAATGATTTAGCTACTGAAGCAGCTGTTCAAGCTATCTTATCTAGCGTGCTAGCAATATTTCCTTATCTTCAATCATATTCAAACAAAGATAGGTCTCGTTTAGTCGACATGCCCGGACCGTCTTTTTTCCTACCTTTAGTGATAACCTAATTCTTAAACTCCAATACATGACCTGTTGGGGGATCAAGGTTTTGCATCACCTTATTTATAATATGATCTTTTATATTTGTGTCATAAGCGCGGATGGTACTATCTATTAAGGTGATTTTTTTTGTAAGTTCATCTTATGTACCAATTTTATCTCTAGGTTCTATTTTTGAAGTCATCCAATGAATATCACATTATTCAAGAAGAATTGGCATACCTTTAAAGCTAACTCGCGTGCACACGGTAATCCTGTATTTTTATAACAACACAACCACAAGCTACCCAACTGACCCCTATTCACCGACATCTTTTAGAATCTTATCAATAATTTCTAAGACCTTACTACATATTTCACCTTTTAATTTGTTAAAGATATGAAGTCTAGATATGTTTTTCGGATACTTTGCTCGAATTGTATAAAAATTATCGAGTGTGGAACATAAAGAAAGGCATGAACACTTTCGTAATGCTTTTTGAATATGCATAGACTTGTACCGAATGCGCATGTTAGGCTCGAATGAGCACTCTCCGCCTTATAACATATGAATAAATAAGTTAGAATTTTAACATCAAATCTTGCAAAACTGAAGTTTACAAATGAGAATAGAACTTACTGATTGCTAGTTTGGTTGCCCAAATGTTTATGCTCATTTGTGTGGATATTAAGAAATGTTTCTTCGTATATGCTTATTCATTTATTCATGACATAATTGATAAACTTTTTTTACCAAATCGTGTTTTTATGGATATTGTAAATTGTATGCATTCAAGATACATTTTCAGGGTTTTTAATCTTAGTCGGGAACTGATTGTCTTGAGTTTACAAACTAATTTTTCTTTGTCCACTTTTAGTTTAACGGCTTGAGAATGACCATCCAAGTGTAAAAATGCTTTGTGGTTGTGTTTCTCATTTACCACTATCAATATCCAATAACCGGGTTCTCCTACAATTGGACTTCCCCGTAACATGAAAGGTCAACCATATTTTTTTGGATGAACATTATCGTTGCTTCTTCACAAACCCTGGTTTCGGCCTAGGTTTACAAATATCGTGTCTCTCGTATTTATAATAAATCCTATGAGTTTTTCTATTTTTAATGTCATCGTCTTTAACATTACAAGTAATGAATCGTAACTTGTTGCTTTTGGATTTAACCCGTGTCCAAATTGGATTTAGTGTAATAGCTTTGGGTAGTAAACATATTATTGTAATCGACCATCAAACATGGTGGTTGTTCTGGATCCTACAACATATTTGAAACTAAGATACCATACTATTCACATTCATTGAATTAACAACTGCATAAAACACGTATAATCATGCTCCATAGCAACCCAAAGAATAAATGAAGGACATGAAATATTCTACTTATACCATACTAACGCAGTCCACTTAACACATGAGATGGACGCACATATTATATTCTAAGTGTCTTTGATTATGAATTTTATATCCCATTCTTAGTTATTTAATAATGTATTTTGTCAAATTGATGCTTGAAGCTGGGAGTGAGAGGATTATATGGTTTATCTCCTAAAAGGTGCGATGGTTTCTAGCACTAACATACTTTATTCTAGTATGTAATTTCTAATGTCCATACAGAATGGTGTCGAAAACTTTAGGTTTTAGTTTTAATCTTCTCAAAATTAATCTAGTCACACGAGATTAATTTATTATTATTACTAACTAAGGACCACAAATGTTTGCAGACAACTTCCTTGTTGAGGTTTGTACGTATGGAATCTCAAGGTTGGCCTCTAATATGGGAAATATGAGATTAGACCAACCCATTTTTACCCCTAAGGCTTTCATCTTATTGTTAGAACAAAGGTAGCATCAAATGAATGCGGATAGCTCATTGAGAACCCTATAAAAAATTATGAATATTGAAGACCAATATACTTAACCTGCAAAAAAGGAAGACTTTATGAGCTAAAGTCTACCAACATAAGAATTATTTTTGGAAGTCTACAAGCCAATACGGACAATAATATTTTCGATGAGGGGCCGACAATAGTTGTGGGAGAGACGAGCTGTATGGAATGAAACACCCATATATTTTACTTGGATGAAGCTAACATTGTAGTCATGGATATGGATCAAGTTCTGTTTTAAAATGAGGTTATCTCCATAGAGGTAGATTTGATTATTAACGGGACTGACTTGGAGACCCAAAAGATCAAAGAAGTTATTTAGACCATATTTGATGAGATTGACGGAATCAAGATCATCATGACAAAAAATCATTAAGATCATCATGGATGGTGTCAATTATTTTCAAATGATATTTTTACAATAAATGAGGAAATAATTAAAATTTGAAAAAAATTGTAGAGAGATAATTGACCACATTGGTATTAGTTTATATAGAGAGAAGTTCTATCAGAATAGTTAGACAGTAAATATATTATTCGGACTCATTAATTCAAACAAGGGTATATTATATATAGGCCCATTTTGGTAACCGAAGCCCATTATGTAAAACACTTATAATCTTATACTTTATTACATCAGTATTATAAAATAAAGCTTAGTTTAGTACCTCATTGGTTCGACTTATCCTTTGAAGAATTTGGTCCTTATCAGTAGCCCATTTAGTCCTCGTGAAGGTCCTTGAGAATGATTTATGCTTTGAACCTTTTCATATTAAACTATGATGAGGATTTAAGCTTAGAACCTATTCAGATTAAACCATGTTAATGACGTGAGCTTGGTATCCATACAGATTAAATTATAAATACTTAGCACTTTTTACCTATTCTAGTTAGTCCGAACACACTCCGAAAAGATGGTCTTGACTGATCATGAAATTGCTTCGGATGTAATAATTTACACACCTCAGAGATTTCTATCTATGATTATACTCTTGTGCATGTGTCAGTAAAACATTCGACTCACGACTTATCCTCTAAATTGAGATGCGTGCTAACTTTTTTTTAAACGGTTCCACTTTTATAACAAAATAACTGTTGGGAGAGACTTTTCAATTTCCTAAGGCTTACATCTATTGGAGTTGTGAAAAATATATTTTGGGTTGTCTTACATTTCTCTATAGATACTTATCTTCCTCTTAGAATCACTTCACTATATAACAACATCTGGAGATATAAAGAGAAGCTCTGAACTTATACCATTATAACCTCTGGTTTATAGTCCGGTAACCACCGCTAAATATTTCTTTGGTGACATCTTGTCTTTAGATTTTCGTGTTAAGTGTTGTTGTCTTTTTGGATGGCTGGTTGCATCTGTTAGAGAAATTCGAAACGAAGAAAAAACCTAGAAAACATTATTGTCTTTCAAAAACCAATGAACCAACAGTCATTATCAAACCTCTAACTATGGATGCTCATTCCAATACAATAGACACTCTATTTTGGTTGATTATCATTCCTTTAACTCTTACTATCTAGCTTCGAGAAATCATTCTTTAAGGCCAACACAGTTCCAAGGAGAAACTAGCAACAAACAGTGATCACGCTTCATAATTTCCAAGATAGTGAATTTTATTGATTACGATTATATTGTTAAAGGGAATTCTAACAAATAATTTCCAAGATAGTGATTTTTATTGATTCGAGAAGATAAGTCATTTTATTTAGTGATTTTTATTAATTTGTTCGCTTACAATGTTTATCCTATTTATACTATTTTATAGCGGTTACAATCAATCATTCATCATATAATAATGGTATTCTTGCACGTAGACTGTTATTAATGATAATGGCCCTAAAATCCCAGCCATTACTATAGTCTTAGTGCATTATGTGGATTGAAGAGTCAACCATCCTTGACTTCATTATCATATTTTTATTAGCCGTTTACCATAATAACCATGCTTGACCGGTCTCATTGATTCACATTTTCTCAAGGTGACCTCTGCTCGGTAATATCATCTGCTCGGTATTGTTTATGTTCATTAACCCTCTGGTTTTGTTCATGTTTGATGACGACTTATGCCCGGTTTTGCCTCTCACGTCTTCTTGACACTGCCTTGATCGAGCTTGGGATAAATGATGCATTGTGTTCAGTTCGAGCCTCGATCATGTTTTCTTGGTTGTTTTGTTCAACATTAGCTTACTTATTCTTTATAAAGCGATCGCGGATATTGGAGTAGGAGCCTCTGCTCGGTTTCTAAGAATATTTTTGTTAAGTGACTTGCATATTGCCTTGACAAGGAGTCGATGGACCTCAAATCGACCTTGGTCTTTTGTATTTAGCTGTTTGTTCTATTCATATCTTGCATAGTGGTCTTGATACTAATATTATCGACCTCATCAGGGCTCCTCCTAGTCTATTGATTAGTTTATGTAATAGGTACTGAATGAAGTAATAATTAGTGGGATAATAGATGTGAAGTCTAATGTGCGTGTGTTGATAGCATGGAAAGAGGTTTATGACGTAACAGTGGTGGTTGTAATACGTGTTGCTTGTAATCTGGTGTTTCTAACACAAGGATGTCAAATAGAAGTGCTGCTTCGACTTTCGTGAGGAGTGTTAGTATTAATTAACTGTATAATGAAGAGTAAATTCTCATTACACATGGGGTAAATCATTTCAAATTGAAGAGTCATTTTGTATCACAATGCATCTGTAATTATCTAAGTGGGTGTAAATGAAATAAAGATAAAAACCTTCTATTGCACTCTAAATTGGTGAAATCTTGCTTGTTGTCTCCTAAAAACTCATCAATTTTTAAGGTATGTTTGTTTTTGTTACCTTTAATAATGGTGTAGTATGTGGTTAATTAGCGGGAGGGAGTGCTAGGGTTTATTCAAAAATTTATGTGGGTAGTATTTCTTGGAGTTTGCTTATGGGAATGTTACCTTGTCGGTTAATCTTTGCGAATCTCCATAAATAGGATAAATACCTTGCTCTTATGAATTATGTTGGATCATTGTAGTCAGTCCAATAATGACACCAAATAAAAATATGAAAAAGAAAGAAAAAGCCATTGAAAGAACATATTCGGAGTTTGAGAGTGTTTCTTTTCTCCATGAGTACTTTGCATGATATCATATAAATACGGGTATCTTACTGATAGACTACAAGAATTTAGGGTTAGGTACAAAATTCCTAAAGATGTGACCATAAGGGTTCCCTCATTTGGGGATCAATATTACCATACCTAGGAAGGAGAAACATGCATATATACTATTATATTTGACTGAGGTCCTCGCCTTCTCCTTCCTTTGTTAATTCACAATTTTTCTACTGTTGTGGGAATTTTGCCCACCTAGTTAACGACTAATGGTTGGAGAACACTATTGAGTGTAGTGTTGAGTTCAAAGGTGTTAAATATTATTATATGCTCAGCGGATGTCTTGGAAGCAATAGATGTATTTAAGTTGGCTCACTCTGCTTTCTTCTATCTTCAACTATCCGTGGTTAGATGACTGATAAATCTGCCCACCTCGAACAAAAATTGGAATACTTTTATATATGTATCAGGGAATTGGGAGCACAAAAGTGTTGTCATGAACTTGCAGTTAGAGAGGCCGTGAAAATCTAAGTGTAAGTTGATTGGGTTTTTATAGGTAACCTATTAGTAAGTATTGTGAGGATATATAACCTAAATAATGTGCTTAGGTGTGCAGGTGAAGGCAAGCATTAAGAGTGGTATAAGGAAGGGCAGCCAAAACGCTCAGTTAATACACTGATTAAGCTAGCAGCAGCTGCAAACACAACTTGGGGATTAGAACCGTCGTGTATGTTTCCCCCCCTTAACTTTTTTAAAGTATGGTTTGTAACAAGTGCCAGAATTAAAAATATCAAGAGACATACAAGTAATAATGGTCGGTAGTAAAGAAGTTGTGGCAATAAAGAGGTTGCATGCACTGATGGAGAAAAGGTTTTAAGAGCATAATAATGCGGTTGTTGTGTTTCTAGTGCCCCAACTTTCTAAGGCACGAGAAATGATGGAGTTGTATCCTTCGTGGGAAAAGGGAGGAAATGAAGAAGGAACGTTGGCTCTTGGAGTGGGTGAATATAATAGTCGTCGGTTAGAGAATGTAAATACAAGGCATGATGAGTTTGTGGAAGAAAACATAAAAGAGAGGGTTGTGCGTTCTCGTGAGGAAGATGATGATACAGAGGAGGAATGTCCTCCTTTGAATAAAAATAGGGTTGTTGTGGATGTGGTACTTTTATCGCAGCGAAGGATGGTTTTACCGGATGAGGACGAGGTATATGAAAGTCTCAGAGAGAGGGAAGCGAGAGGACCCTTAGTACCAGTTTATGTGAAGCCTTCGAGCGAAACGTTTGAAGTCATTGTGATTGACGAGGCGAAGAAAGATGAAAGGCTGAAGAAGCTGAGCATAAGTGAGGATGTGAGGAGGAAGAAGAAAAAGTTGTCTGAAGGATTAACGCAGCGTATGAAGAACTTTGTGAATGGTGTGGGGTCAGGTTTTTCATTCGTGAACATAGTGTTGCCTGATAATATGCCACATAAGGGTCAAAGGTGCAATATTAACCGAGGGGTCAAGATAGAAAAATATATTTCCTCTATGAAGTTAGTGATGCCCGAACTTCTCAGTTAATGATGTATCAACTGAAGCATTTTCTAGACTTGTATTTTTAATATACGATGTCGATGAATGAGAATTTGCAACACAACTCGAATTGGCAACCAAGGTATGCGTGCTAGCGCGTATGTCAATAGTAATGACCCATTGCGTAGCTAGAAAAATGGGAAGTATCCCTTGGCTTATTTGCAAGAACAACCAGTTCGATGTATTGCGTAACCCTGTTGGCTTGGAGTAGTGCACATAATAATACCAATATAAGGTATTGGGCACAATAGGGCCCCTTATGTAGCCTCAGTGGGCGTGGCCAATTAGCCCGTTCGTATTTTGTAGACTTTGTCTAATTATGTACAATATGGCCCACATTGCATAGCTCGTACGTATAGTTGTAAGAAATAAATACAAGAAAACACATTCATATGTAGAAAGCAATAAAATTTCATTTAAAGGGGAAAATAGTTTGACGCCCTCCATGCCATCAAAAGGGAAAAGAGTGCATCAGTAAATTATATAGCTTGATGATACATCTTAAGGTGACTAATATTCCAAGGGTTTTTGAGGGTGTGGCCTTCACGGTCA
This sequence comes from Limnanthes douglasii subsp. nivea, assembly GCA_036936605.1. Classification (NCBI taxonomy): domain Eukaryota; kingdom Viridiplantae; phylum Streptophyta; class Magnoliopsida; order Brassicales; family Limnanthaceae; genus Limnanthes; species Limnanthes douglasii. The sequence goes on along the minus strand of JAUPFV010000003.1, from coordinate 189,196,802 downwards.
GCGGTGCGGTAGCATCCATAGTGTCATTTGAAGATAATAGTATAGGGTCCCTCCCACGTGGGTTCTAACTTGCCAGCTGCTTTATCCCCAGCTTATTAAAATAATTTCTTCATGACGAGTTCTCTGACCTGGAGGGTGCGAGGTCGTAGCTTAGAATTGAAGAGTCCATGTATCATGATCTTATAATGCTCGACTCTGATCCTCAATGAGATCCACACTGACGGATGGGTCCTTGTTATTTGAAGTGTCAGAGTAATTAGTGATTATGGCTCAAGATAATGATCTCTGCTGGAACCACAGTCTCTCTGCCATTAACGAGGGTGAATAGGCTCTCATCTGTTGTTGCTCGCGGTGTGGTACGGTATGCCCACAATAGCTTTAAAATTTTATCTGGCCACTCTCATTTTGCTCATTCCATATTTTTCTTGATACCATCGAGGATAGTACGGTAGATGACTTTGACCTGCTCATTTGCTTGAGGATATTAGGGAATGGGAAAATGCTGTTCGATGTCATACCGTTTGCAAAATGTGGTGACCATATAATTCTGGATACGTGGGATGCCAAACTGGGCCAGTATATGATTATGCATGAAATCACAAATTTCATGAGCCCTAGTTCGCGATAAGGCCTTGGCCTCAACCCACTTGGTGATATAATCAACCGCAACTATCAGGAATTATCGTATTCCCATAGCCATTGGGAATGGTCCAACCAAATTGATGCCCCGCTTATCAAAAGGATATAAGATCGGACTAGTACCCATCGGTTCACTTGGAAGATGACCAATATTGGCGAATTGTTGGCAGGAATGACACTGTTGGACAATACATTTTGTGTCTGACGCCAGCTCATGCCAAGATAGCCCGCGAGTAAAAACCGACGGATGAGGCTTCGGTGGCCATAACGGACTCCTGAGTGTAAGTCATGGAGAACTATGGTAGGTTCTTCTTGACTTAAACAACGCAACAATGGTCGAGTTGTACTTTTATGTAAAGGATATTATCCAACACACAATATTTAGCCGCACGCAATTGTAGTGCTCTAGTAGCTGCCTTATCTGATTGGAGTGTTCAGTGGTCGAGGTTGAGTAAGTAGGGGTATCTCCAATCAGTGACATTGATGATAATTTGTTGAGTAATCGTGGAAGATGTAGGGTGTTCCTATAATATCACGAGGGGGTGCTCCCCTGAGGCTGCAGTTTTGGCCAAAACATCGGCTACGGAATTGTCAAGGCGAGTCACATGTATGTACATTACTTCGTAGAACTTAGCCTGGCATTCTTTTAACACCATGAGGTATCTGCGTGTCCCCTTTTGCTTAGTGCCATAAGTTCCAGTTACATGGTGGATAACTAGTTGTGAATCAGACCGCACACGAAGTATCTTGGCTCCACATATTTGAGCTACCCTCTTTCCGTCAATGACTGCTTCATATTCAGCCGCGTTGTTGGTGACTGGGAAACGAAAATGAATGGATTTTTTCGGATTTCTTCCCTTGTAAATATTTTTATAACAATGCCAACTCCTCCTTCATATACACTTGAAACCATGTCTACCTCCAATAGCCATTCCATTTCACACACAGTTGGCAAAAGGGTTAATCTCTTCCTTCTCGCGATGAGGCGTGGAAAGTTCTGTAAGGAAATCAACAACGGCTTGTCCATTCATCATTGTATGTGGTTCAAACATAATGTTTTATTCCCCTAACTCAATAGACCATTTCGTAAGGTGACCTTAAACATTTGGCTTATTTAAAACATAGCGCAAAGGGAAAGATGTCTGAACTATGATTGTATGACCCTAAAAATAATGGGGCATTTTTGGAGCGGCCACCACCATTCCTAAAGCTAGCTTCTCCAAGTTGAGGTAATGGTGTTTTAACATCTACCAAACTCTTGCTAGTATAATAGACAGGATGTTGTACACCTTCAGGTTCTCTAACAAGAACTGCACTGACTGCAAAAGGAGATACAGACATATAAATGTACAAGTGTTCACCTACCGTCAGTGTAGATATGATTTTGGGCGATGTGAGGTATGTTTTTAATGAAAGAAATACGACGTCGCAGTCTTCGCTCCAGTTGAAATTTTTGTCTTCTCATAACACTTCAACGACCGGATGGCTCTTATTAGATGCTCTAGACGTGAATCTGGAAAGTGCTGCCAGACATCCGGTTAGACAGCGGACCTCCTTGATGTTTTTGGGAGGCTCCATCTGGTTATACTTACAAAGAATAGTGAAGATGTTTCCTAGCACTTCCAACTGCTACTGAGCGGTGTTGGTCTTAACAATGATATCGTTGATGTATGCTTCTATATGGTTCCCCAGCTGGTCTTTAAATATTTGGTTGATCAAGTGTTGGTACGTAGAACCAACATTATTTAGGCCGGAGGGCGTAACTGTATAACAAAAAATTCCACGCTCGGTTTGGAAAGTGGTGTGCTACTCATCATTCCGGTGCATCCAAATTTGGTTATAACCTAAATATGTATGCATGAAGGACATAAATTCGCATCTCAAGGCAGAATATACCAATTGATCAATGTTAGGTAATGGGAAATCATCCTTAGGGAAAGCTTGATTTAGGTTGGTAAAATCAAAACACATGCTTCACTGCCCTTGTTGTTTTTTACTAAAACTGGGTTTCCAACCCAGACCGAATATCGAGCCCGACAAATGTACCCGAATCCAGACAGCTTGCCGGCCTCTTTACTAATGGCCTCTTGCTTTTATACGAAGAAGAAACGACGCATTTGTCTAACAGACTTAGCGTATCTATCAATTGCTAACACATGGCATATTACCGAAGGTCAACCCTCGATACATGATTAGCAGAGCATGTAAAAATACCCAAATTTATTGTAACAAATTAACTAGAGAAGTTCTAAAGACAAAATTAAACTTATACCTATACATTCATCTGAAGCATCTTCAGGAACACCATCTTGTTGTGTGCCCTCCCTGGGTCATCCATCGGATTAGGCGAGGGGGTGATGGTGTCTGGTTAAACCGGTTTCCCGTCGTCTGTTAATTGCTATCGTATCGGTTTCCTGGGTTCGATTTCCACCGTGTAACAAGTCTTGGCAGTCCTCTGGCTTCCCCTTATGATCCCCACAGAGTTACCCACTGGGTATTTGATACACTGACGGAAGGTGCATGGAGTAGCCTCCATTCGATGCCGCCATGGTCATCCAATAATGGCATAATAAGAGCTTGGGGCGTCAGAAATCATGAAGAACGTCTTGATCTCCCTTCTTGTAACACCATGCCCCACTTTTACCATGAGCTCGACTTATCCAACACATTATGAGTTTTTTCCATCATACCCTATCAAGGTGCACTGTGTGGATTTATAAGGTGATACTTCTAACATTTGATCGTAACTTGCTTTGAAAATAATATTAGTCGAGCTTCCCCTATCAACTAGGACCATTGTTACCATGACGATTCCTATGTCCATGTTAATTGTTAAGGCGTCCTCATGGGAAGTGAAGATTCCTCTTATGTATCATTAAAGGTGAAATCGATTACCGGTTCTCTGTAGGTGTTATAGGATGAGCGTTCGATTTAATGTATCTCTTGTTCAACTTTCAATCGTTTTCTAGATTATTGATCTGCCGCTGTCAGAGTTCCTTCTCCAGAGATTGTAAAAATCCATTATTGCTTTCTCACATCGACCCATTTTTCCTCCCCACAAGGTTTTTCATCAGTTTGGCGCGGCTCTTCCTTTTTGCCACTTTGGTGATGCTGCTCACGTTGTTTAACAAACTGGATGAGCTCACCGTTGTCTACTAGCCTATGGATTTCTTCTTTCAACTACCAACAATCGTCTGTTGCATGACCATGGTCATTGTGGTAAGAGAAAAAATGTATGGTTGATTGTTGTAGCTGGGAGCAGTCGTGATACGGGGAGATTGATATCGTGGATAGAACCGTTAGGTAAGCTACTAAACCAGTTCATTGCATTACCTTTTAGTCTCATGGATAAAGCCCGACAAAGCATGGCGTCATACGTGTTGAACCGTATCATCATGTTTCTGAACTGCTCCAAGTTCCTCTCTAGGTTGTCGGTACCATTATAGGCCTCCATGCGGAAATGATCAAACTTTTGTTGAAGCTCTTCAACAAGGATCTTTTCTACGAATTAAGATTATTTAAGCACGTATGTTGCCATCATCGGATGTATTTGATCATACTGTTGGGCCTCACCCTCCTTAATTATTTTGGGAGATGTTTGCATCTCCTCCAGATGTTTCTTCTTCCCTTTGGATGTTTTGACCGCTTCTTTCACCGATTCCCTCATCGTTTTTGTCGTGTTCGGAAGATCCATTTGTTCTAGTTGCGTGACTGGCCTTTACGCCCAACTTTTGTCGAACCTTCCCTCTATCATGGAGTTTGGCTACCAATGCATGGATAATGTCATTAATCTCCGTCCATGTTGCTTTAACGGCCTAATCCTTGGCCTCTTGATCACAAGAAGTCTTTTGTTGAGCTTGCTGCGTGAACTTGATTTGCTGATCTAATCGTTGGATTCCTGATGTAGCCCAGAAAGTCCAAACAAAAGCCCTTTTAATTTTAATTTATTTTATTCAAATATCTTATGTATTTAAATCAAATCTAATTATATTAAGATTTTATTTTATTTTAAAATATTTATTTTATTTCCTTGTATGATAATTTATGGTTTTGAGAAGCTATTATATAAAGCCTCTTATACTTAAGTTATTTTAAGTTTTTGGAATAATATATTTTTATCTCTGAAAATTTCAGTGTTTGTTACCCTTAGAATTAGGGTTTCATCATGTTACCCTTAAATTAGGGTTTCATCTATCGTTGCTTCTTCTTCAATTTTCGTCGCGTCATCAGTTTGGTATCAGAGCCAGAGTTCCTACGACGTGGGTAACAAAGGTATGCCGCCAAAGCGATCCTTGCGAGGAAAGTTCACTCTTCCGATCGCAGAATTGATCGACCATCATGAATTCGATCAGTTCCGATCGCAGATAGATGAATGGATGAATTCGCTGCGACATCAAATGAAGGAAGCGATTGAAGATATTGAAAGGTTGACCACCACCGGATTTCAAACTCCAACCATAAATTCAAAGGCGGAAGTCTTTTCCACAGGATCCAACCACAGCCACAACTACAATTTGGAAAAACCAAAGGGAAAGGAGATCCATCAAGTAGTTGTTGGTGACATGGAGGGTTCGCCGATACTCGACCATCCACTCTTTGCTGAGTATGAGGCTGACTACCACAGTGAAATTTCTGATGAAACTTGGTCGGAATTAGGAGATCCAATTTATGATGTTTACGGCGATGAGATTGAAGAGAAGATCATTGATGTTAAAGAATGGGATAATGAAGATCTAATTAATGTTAAGGAGAAACTTATAAATCAAGAATTTGTCTCAGACTTCAGTGCACCATACTACATCACTCCAAAGATTTTGTTGAAGAAGGACTACAGAGCAGTAGCTTTTATCGTGGAAATGCGCCTTCCAGGTATTTTTGGTTATCCTACAATCGAACCCTTGTTTCGGTTCTCTGTGGATGAAGATGATATTTTTGTATTTCATATTATGAAGAGATTGTTAGAAGAAATATTGGTGTTTTAATGGATAAAAGATTAGATTTTGTAATAGAACCTGGAGGAGTTTTGGGTGATAATTGGGGAAATAAAAGAAACAATAAAAAGTTAAGAGTAGAAGATTGGAATGTTGTGAATCTGCTGGTAGAAATATACTCTACAGAACTTGAGAAGCCATCTACTATTCAACAGAGAGGAATTGTTCCTTTCTGTAAGGGTTTTAATGTGATACAACAAGCACAGTCTGGAACTGTAAAGACAACAACTCTTTACACGCGCAAGGGTGCTGTTGTGCTTAGTAAATGGGTTGAAAAGGCACACATAGAACAAGTGGGTGGATTATATCTTGTTATCGCTGACCACAGTGGCATGGCACAGATCGACAAAGCTGAGAAACCACTTCATGACAAGAGCTCCAACATTCAGATTCTCACATTTCACACCCTTGTGCTGGTAGCGGTTGAAATCAGCGGTGAACACGCCAATATTTTTGCACTTCTGTCAATGTTTCAGCCTTCCGAATTCGAGGTCGAATTTTTCCCAACCGGAGAAGGATGATGTAGCGAAGACTGTGGACAAACTGGTTTCTCGCTCGGGTATCCAAACTAGGCGAAATTGGTACTCAAATCGAACGTCTCGACGAGCCCAACAACTGTCAAAAGCGTGACTATGTCACGAAATTCGGACTTCAAATTCGACTGTTTAGGGTCCGAAAATCCTATTTTACTTTTTTTGATATTTTATTTTATTTTATTTTAAAATTAATATTTTAATTAGTGAATCAAATCTGATTTCATTCAGATTATATTTGATTTTTATTTTTAATATCTTTATTGTATTTTTAGAATATTTTATTAGGGTTTTGGATGTCTCATATATAAAGCATCTTATACCCTATTTTACCGTCAGACTTTGATGAATAAAAATTAAGAATTTTCTCTTAGTCTCTTATACTCTAACCTAGGGTTAGGGTTTATATATCATTGTTTCGTCTTTTCTCGTTGTGTTTGCCGCCATCTCTTCTATCTCGTAGCTTGGCGCTACCATATTGGTGACGCGGCGGAAATTGAAGAAGAAGCAACGATAGATGAAACCCTAATTTAAGGGTAACATGATGAAACCCTAATTCTAAGGGTAACAAACACTGAAATTTTCAGAGATAAAAATATATTATTCCAAAAACTTAAAATAACTTAAGGTATAAGAGGCTTTATATAATAGCTTCTCAAAACCTTAAATTATCATACAAGGAAATAAAATAAATATCTTAAAATAAAATAAAATAAAATAAAATAAAATAAAATAAAATCTTAATATAATTAGATTTGATTTCAATACATAAGATATTTGAATAAAATAAATTAAAATTAAAAGGGCTTTTGTTTGGACTTTCTCGGCTACATCATCCTCTCATGGTTGACAAGAATTCGTCCTCGAATTCACAACACCATCACCATCAAGAACCAAAATTATTTATTTTATTTTATCCAATCGTTACATTGAGAATTATAATTGTTGACCTTATCGGAATAAGATAAATTCTTCTCGAGTGTTCCTTATTCGAAGTCACATTGAAGCCATCCAATTGAAGGAAAAAATAGTTTCGAAAACCTTTTCATAGCCTCCAGACAACATCCCCATGTCCAGTTGATGAAAAAAAATGGTTTTGAAAACCTCTTCATAGCCTGAGACAGCATCTCGATAAGCAATTTTTACCTTGATTCGACGATTGGTAGCCAATTTAAACTCCTTCAGTAACCGGTCAATACGATCGTCATTGAAACGGTTGGTATGCCCCCTCATACTCAAACGATCTTCCCGATCTTCATGACCATGTGTGTTGTTCTCTTCTTTAAACCTTGAATCAGATGAAATCAGGATTCAGAAACATGCTTGACCCGTAGCAGGAACTGAGGCTCTGATACCAAACTGATGACGCGGCGGAAATTGAAGAAGAAGCAACGATAGATGAAACCCTAATTTAAGGGTAACATGATGAAACCCTAATTCTAAGGGTAACAAACACTGAAATTTTCAGAGATAAAAATATATTATTCCAAAAACTTAAAATAACTTAAGGTATAAGAGGCTTTATATAATCGCTTCTCAAAACCCTAAATTATCATACAAGGAAATAAAATAAATATTTTAAAATAAAATAAAATAAAATAAAATCTTAATATAATTAGATTTGATTTAAATACATAAGATATTTGAATAAAATAAATTAAAATTAAAAGGGCTTTTGTTTGGACTTTCTGGGCTACATCAATTCCCGTGGCTTCAACGGGTTATTGGCTTCAACGGGACAACTTTGGGATCCATTGGTGTTGGGTGGGTGCCCACTAGAGCCTCTATATCTCCGACAGTATGATTTTAGAGTAGCAGTCGGCGGGACATTGCTTGGTCCGACGGCTTGTTCTAGCATTGGAGTCTGGTTAGTCATCGTAATATGTCTTTCAGAAGATTCTACCATTGGTGTTTAACACAGATGTGTATTCTTTACAGTTTCCCCACGAGCGAACACTAAATTTTTTAAAAGGAATTCTAACAAATAATTTCCAAGATAGTGATTTTTATTGATTCGAGAAGATAGGCCATTTTGCTTACAATGTTTATTTTATTTATACTATTACATATCGATTACTATCAATCATTTATTACGTGATTTTGATACTCTCGCACGTAGATTTTTATTAATGATAATAGCCCTATTAATATAGTCTTCGTATGTTATGTGGTTTGACTAGTCAACTATCTTTGACTTCATTATGACTTTTTCCTTAGCCGTTTACTATAATAAGCGTGCTCGACCGGTCTCATTGATTTGCATCTACCCGAGGTGACCTCTGCTCGGTAATGTCCTCCGCCCGGTATCATTTCTTTTTGGTAACCCTCTGGTTTTGTTCATGTTTGATGACGTCGTATGCCTGATTTCTCTTTCACATCTGCCTGGCACTGCCTTGATCAAGCTTGGGCTAAATGATGCCTTGTGCTTAGTTTGAGCCTCGATCATATTTTCTTGGTTGTATTGTTCAACATTAGCTCGATTATTCCTTTTAAGGAGATCGCATATGTTGTTGTAGGAGCCTATGCTCGGTTTCCAATAATAGTTTTGTTGAGTGACCTTGGTCTTTTGTACTTAGCTGTTCGTTCTATTAACATCTTGCCTAGTGTTCTTGATACTAATATTATCAACCTCATCATATATGTCACATGTGATACACATAGACTAGTTATGAATAGATTTAGACAGCAGTCCCCATATATGGACGATTCCGCCAACGCCCCGCCATTTCCACTTAACAGTGAAGACACCCTTGCTCTTTTACTACCATAATGTTTCAAGCATGTTGCTTCAGTGGAAATTGAGGTAGTAAAACATAAATAAACCATCTTCCTACTTGAAGAAGAATGTGAACTCTATAAAAAATCTTTCGAGTAGCAAAAAGAGCGTGCTGAGCCTTTAGAAAGCGGAGCCGTGCAGGCTAAGAAGATCTTAAAAAGGAAACAAAATTGCACATGATGCCAAAAATATTAAGATACAAACATTTGGAGTAGAGAAAGTCTAAAAATTCAAAAATCGGGATAAAAACATAAGGATGCGGGAGATCTTTTGCCAAAATATTTAGACGAGCAGAAGGCGACTACTAAGATATTTGAGGAAAAGTTATCTGAATTTAAAATTCAAGTTGTAAAGGAACCAAATGATGTGATTGACGTGTATATTTTTTAAAGTCCTTATCAAAGCGAGACGCATTGATCAAATCAGACGTGGTTATGGACTTTCAGAAAGCATTCCTAAATCTCAACCTCTGATCTTTTTAGGGCATGGTACTTGAAAATGCAAGACCTACTTATATGGTATTTGCAGATAAATTAGGCATCAATCTGGATACATAGGGTGATAATATCTTTTCAAAGAATAAAAACAGAGACTCAAAATATAGGACTTCCGAGGAGGACAACCAAGCTGAAGGGAACAAGTCTGGAGGCAATTCAATTCAATTCATTTCATAGTTTTTTTTAGAATTGTTATCTTTGCAAGTCCTTGGTGCCACCAATACATTTTGTAATTGTACTCAGATTTCATCAATGAATCATTAATTTTCTTATTTCAATTCTTTAACCAAGTATATTTAGTAGCATATATATAGATTTCTTAGTCATGCTTGCTGTTTTTGTTACTCATGTTATTTACAAAATTAAAAACATACTATTACCCAATCTTTGTTAAGTCCAAGTGTAATGATTAGTTTCAAAAGTTCAAAACTTGATTAAGGACCATAAAAGATCTTTGTTTTGGTTATATCTAAAAATAAGCAAACTTATTTTATTTTGAAGGGTGCATAACTCCTTTAAGAATTATCAGCCTAGAATAATTATGTATTTATTCTTTCTTTTTTCATTAATGGGATAGCCAAAGCTCCCAAAATGCTGAAGGTTAAGCTCAGTTTTACCTTAGGTCGTTGTATATTTTAATATAAAGGCCAAATTTACTAAATAGGTTAAAATTTCAAGTTTATCCTTAGTCAATTTTAATATTATTTGTGTGGAAGGTTAGAGCTCTTCAATGGGTTGAAATCTTGTACATATTTATCTTTTCGTTATGCTTTAAAGTTGGTTCATAGCCCTAATAAGTGTTGTAGACTATCCATAGGCATCCAAACTTACCCTCTACTTTTAGTTATGGATTTTTACCTTGCAAGTATATAAAAGTAATGTGATAAAAGTAAATAAAGGTATGTACAAGAAAAAATAAACGTTTATTAATGATAAGTTCTTCTTTAAAACCTTCCCACACCATCCGGGTAAGAAATAGTACAACCCTTGTATCATAAATCATATATATCCATAAATAATGAGGCTAAATCCTAAAGAGCCCCTTGTCAGTGATCAACATAGTATGATTTTGGTCCTTCAGATACATTTGTATCTGATTGTACCCATAAAAAGCATCTATAAAAGATAGCAACTTATTTCCCGAAGTTGAATCTACTAATTGATCTATTGGAGGAACTGGAAAATGATCATTGGGACAATCTCTGTTGAGATCTATGAAATCGGTAGACATTCGTCATTTAGCATTTTTCTTTCTTACAAGTACCAGATTTGGTGTCTATGGTGGATACTGAGATTCCCGAATATGTCATACATTGGTCAATATGTCCACCTCTTTAATAATGGCTTCAGATTAAAAGTGATTATGAATAAAAGTTGTTAATTTGTCCTTCATTTCTCAAATCCCCCTCCTATTTATCGAAAAAAATGTATGAATAACATAATCAGTTACAGGTTATAATAAATTGCACTTTTAGCCCCTAATATTCATATTTTATGTTAAATTTATCCTCTAACTATAAAAGGCTCAATAAAAAAATAATTTCTTTTACTCCTTGATTATTTACATACTTATTAGTATCCCATCTTAGTCTTTGTGAAGATTTTTAAAGAAAAACTAGCTTGATTATGGCCTTAGTTCTGCTAAATGCTCAGACAACTGTAAGTATAAACTTTATCCTTCATCGGAAATTAATCTGTCCTTTTCTTAATCACTTTGAAAACTTGTGTTACCTTTCTTCACTGTATAACATTTCTACAATCACCTCAGAAAGTTTCATGGATTTATTAATCATTCGCCAAGAAATATACTATAAACCTACAAAAGCTTCCTAATACGTGTGTTATTTAATTCAGACACTCAACACGTGTCAAGCTACTTTAGACTAGGTATTCGTAATCTGTCGATTCATATTTCGACCTATAGACGTCTGTCAACCTTTCAACTTATTTCTTTAAAAAAACCCAATTCCTTCTTCAACACTTCTTTAATAAATACCCTTTCAACTCCCATTTTTCTTATCACTCACAAAATCTAGATATAAAGAGAGAAAGCTGCACGGAAGATTATACTTCACCCTTATTTTACTCCACCTTGTTAATCTTTCCTCAATCACATCCCGATTTTCTCGATTCTCATTTACTTTTTTCATGCCTTATTTGAAAAGTTGTTATCGTATTAGTTTATGAAAAAGCCAAATCCTAGAAAAAAAACCCATATTTGGTATCTACGACTACTTCAGCATCTCTAAAAGGGCTACCGAATAATGAGCAGTAGGTGTGATTGACAATTCCTTAAAACTATCTATCCATACCACTTTATACGAAGCCTTCAATCCTGATCATAGTTTTCTTGAAAACCAAAGCCTTTCCGATCTAGCCCATAAAGTTTACCCACAACAATATCCTTAAATAATAAAAGAGAAACCTTAAACAGAAATAACTTCTCACAACACTTAAAATCCTTCTCGAATCAACCAATAACAAATGAGTCGAATACATTCGGGAGCATCTTCACAACGAAGCCAATCTTCTCGAAAGAGCGTATTGTAAAAATGGGAGATTCTGTATATGTTAACACTTCACGAAATCCTACACCACATTTTCCTCTCGAAGGAAAGAGTTGTGACAAAAAAAATAGCTATAGGTAATTCCTTTGGAAACCAGCTACAAACCAACCCAAGTGCCTATGATAATTCTCAAATTGGTGCTATCATTACTCCCCCCCCCCCCTCCTTCTCAATTTCGAGACAGTCTCCGAGGAGGGTCATGAGTCAGATTCTAGGACAGAGATTGAGTCAAATATTCAAAATGCATGAAATGATCCTCCCTCAGACTACAAGAATAATATTTTAAAGAAACCAGCTCCAAAGAAAAAGAAGAAAAAGAACAAAGAGAAATGCACCATGCTTGAGAACATCACTGAAAACCTAAAATTGAATCTCAAGGGCGTCATCCTCGAATACATTATTTCACTAAAAACATGCAATATGAGTATTAGAACCATTATGAGGACGAGACTCTCAAGAAAAAATGTAGATTCCTAAATAACGTCACTCTTTGGCTACCAGTGGTAAGAGAGACTCCGCTCTTTTGTGGAGAAAAAGAACTCATGGTCTACCCCGAGAATATAAACTGCGGCCTTCGGTTTCCGTTGGACCGATTCATAGTAGACTATTTTGAGATTATCGATTTTTGTCCGACGTAAGAAAGTATAAGCCTATAGTTCACATTGCTATCCAGTATAATGACCTCAAAACTTGTCAAAATACCCCTTCCAATCGAATAGTTCATTGCGCAGACTAACGTATCAAAGAATCACGTGTGGTTCTTCTATTACCTCATGCTTGGAAACTCTTTTAAACTGATTGGAGATCTCTTCGAAGCTGGAAAGTTTTAGAAAAATATATTTTTCTTTATCTCTGTCCCTTGGGAAAATGAAAAATAGATTTCCCCTAAGAATCCTTCAAGCCTCAAATGGAAAAGTATCAGTAAGTGACAAAACTTATTTTATTCCAACTGTAATTCTATTTCTAATATTTTATTCTTATTGTTCCTTGTATAAATTTTAAGGTGGTACAAAATCCACAAAGCTGCTGCCAAGGATACATTTTCTGAACTACTGAGTGGACGAAAAAAGAATGGTGTCATAAATTTCACAAGGTCTTCGTGACTCTGAATTTTGTATTGAGACATTTATGGAAGATCTCCCCAGACCTTTTTGCCCCAGGTGAAAAACTAATGGAACCCCCAAATGTAGAAGATATCGTGAAAAGGCTAGATGCTCATGGCGTACGCGTCATTTTGCCTGTTCGAAATGGGGCACAAAGCCACTTACCTTCAAAGAAAAAGAAGAAAACATCTCAAGATAGCTCATCCAAAGAACCGAAGATAAAAAGTATTCAAAGGCCCAAAAAACTAAAGAGGCTCAATTTGAGTCTTCAAAACAACGAAAGACATTGTTGTGTTTAACAAAAGGTGAAGCTCTTCAAAAACTCCACCAACAACCTTGACAGAAAATGTAGGTGAAAATTATTCTCCCATATTGAACCCCGTTGTCAAGGACATAGAAATATAAAATGAATTTATCCAAATTATTACACAGAAAATGAAGAAACGATTGCCGAAGACAAAATCCAAGAGCTATACATGTACATGGATCATCAACTCCAAGAATTTCAAAATTTTAACATAAATGCAATTGGAAACCATATTTCAGAAGCTGATATGGATCACGCATTAACAGTGCTTGCCAATCCATCTGACTCACTTCAACAAGAGAATACACCTCTACCTCGGGTTTCTTCCTCGGCTATTCCTACTCGATACAATAACTTTCCTCTTCATCCTACAAGTGAGCCTTCTTAAGAAGTTTCAAATATGCGTCTACCATTCTCAGGCCTCGAAAGCACTACCAAAAACTATGCGAGGAAGTCAATTATGCTCAAATCCAACTAAACAACCTAGCAACGAATTTAATATGTTGGAAAAATAAATTGCTCATACCTAAAAAAAGGGCATATATCTGTAATCGAAACCTTGTCAAGAAATTTCAAGAATTTCAAGCCCATATGTCAGAATTCCACAGTAGATGCATTCAAATAAAAAGACACCTAACTCGATTCATAACAAAGAGATGGAAAAACTTAGATCAAAGCATAAGGAAGAATTGGAAAATCTCAAGTTGAAACACCAAACTGAATTAATGGAAGAGCATTAAAGTAGGCTAAAGAAACTATTCGAAGAAAGAGAATTTGGAAAAACAAAATCCCTTCAAGATTTGAAGTTATACAAGACCAAATTCAAATTAGAAAAACATACTACAATCAAGGCCGTAATGGATAATAGTGCAATGGACAGTCTTGTTGCCATGAAAATCTCCGAAGAACAAACGAAAATCTCATTGCTTTGTGAAATACACCAGACCTTTCCAAGGGCGAACTTAACAGATTTCTAGAGCTCAATCTCAATAGTTCGATGTCGTGAAGAAGCCATTGTCACTATTATAAGTGAGTAAGAAGAATCTGAATCGGAGGACACTAAATATAGAAAATCAAGCTCTTCGAATCAATATGAAAACTCCTCAAAATCTAGCTCAGATAGCACCCATAATGATGACGAGGGTCAATACAAAATGATGTTGTTTTTAGTCAAAATTTTCGTTTTAGAAATTATTGTTTTCTTGTTAGCGATTATCATACATCATCGTCAGAATTTTTGTCTACGTTCACCTTGCTGGGTAAGTGTCTATAACTTGTTCAAGTACTAAACATGTAGTGTTTTTTGTTGGTTTTATTAAATTCTAAGTATGACTCTCTTTTTATAAATCTTCCTTTTAATCTGTTTGAAATATGTAACCATTGTACTTAGAAAAATTAAACAAAAGTTAATACCTCAAATTTTTTCATCACACAAATTCCCACTTCGAACGATGCTTTTAATGAACGTCGATACCTCGAATTTTATCATCACACAATTTAACATTTTGAACGATGCTTTAAATGAACGTTTTTATCATCACACAAATTAACACTTCAAACGATGCTTTTAATGAATGATAACACCTCAAATTTTATCATTACAAAAATTAACTCTTCGAGCGATGATTTTAATGAATGTTAGCACCTTGAATGTTATCATCACACAAATTAACAAATCGCACGATTCTCTTAATAGACGTTAGTATCTCAAATTTTATCATCACACAAATTAACACTGCACACGATGCGTTTAATGGATGTTAGTACCTCAAATTTTATCTTTCTGAATTACCCAAAATATGATTAGTCATTGTGTAATTTCCAAAATAATTTTATTGTTACCTAACAAAAATTTTGGCAAGCAAAAGAAATTGTATTCATAATACCATATATATATGGGCACCTCATTGAAACCTTCCCGAGCCACCTAGACAGGAAAGAGTATGCCACTGTACAGACTATACATGTAATATCATAAACGTATAAAATATTAGTGCCACTAAAATTTTAAATGCTCAATCTTCCAATGATGCTACAAAAGTCTCCTCTATTTGTCTTGGGGGCAATACATACCTAGTTTAATTCTTTCTACCACTAAATAAGGACCTTCCCAGTATTTTTTCCATTGTATGCAAGAATACCGTGTCCAATACTTTATCGTCTACCGTAAAATCCCTTCGTCTTACCTTCAAATTATACTGACTCCTTATCAAATTTTGATAGTGTATTGAATTTAAATACACTTCTAACTCTCTTTACTTCAATTAAATCAAGATATGTTCTTCTCGTCTCCTCATTAGTATCCTCGAAATATTGGAGTACTCTATAAGAAGGTAAAGTTAACTCTGAAGGACTCACATCATCCATTCCATATACATATGCAAAAAGAGTTTCTTGAGTTGCTTCTCTAGGTGTTGTAAATAATCCCATAATACTTCTTGTAAATAACTAGGCTATTTCATAGCAACAACTGTCAAGTTTTTCTTTAATCTTTCCAAAATTGACATGTTAGTCACTTCCACATGGCCATTTGCTTGATGATGAAAAATTATTGAAAAACACTGTATGATTCCCCTTGAATTACAAAAACAAAATCATTTTTCTATTATTAAACTGAGATCCGTTATCCGTAGTAATCTTTTGAAGAACTCCAAATCGACATAAAGTATTAGTTATAATGAATTTGATAACATATTTAGCTCTTATCTCTGAAAATGGTTTAGCCTAACCCACTTCAAAAAATGATATACTTCCATAATAGTCATTTTGCATCCTCCCAAAGCCATTGACAATGGCCCTACTAGATCTATTCCTTATCTATCAAAGGGAACCGCTTCAGAATTTGAGATTAGTGGTACTTCCGGTTTATGAATAGAATTTTCAAATCATTGACAAGTGTCGCAAATTCGTACCAAATTTTAGATCACTCATTATTGAAGGCTAATAATATCCTGCCAATAAAACTCTTCTTATCAAAGCCTTAAATCCACAATGAACATAACCTTCTCCATCATACACTTCGGACAAAACTTCTTGGGATTCATTCTTACCCAAACATCATAATATGGCATACTCAAAGACTTCTCATATAACACTTCATTTAATACTGTATAGCCATGAAATCTATATCTCAATCATTGAGCTAACTTTATATCTTGAGGTAATCTACCTTTAAGTAAAAATTATGTTATTTCAAATCGTCAATCATCTCGAACTTTTTCTATAGTGACAAACACCTCATTGGAATACCTACATTGTTCTAATTTGACAAATAAATGGACTTTATTGTAATAATATCCAATGATACTCCTCTATATATGCAATAGTTTCCAAAGAATCTGTAACTATGTTGTCCCCTCGATTGATGTGTTCAACAACCACTTCGTCAAACAAAAGAGTTAATCCTCGAAGTTCACGAAGATAGAAACCAAGTTGGCATTTCTTAGCCTCAGATATATCCGCCATGTGATTTGCTATCAACTGT
Source organism: Limnanthes douglasii subsp. nivea (assembly GCA_036936605.1). Lineage (NCBI taxonomy): Eukaryota > Viridiplantae > Streptophyta > Magnoliopsida > Brassicales > Limnanthaceae > Limnanthes > Limnanthes douglasii. The sequence continues at coordinate 189,179,905 of JAUPFV010000003.1, read as the reverse complement.
GAATATGTCTCCAAACAAACCGTTTTTTCGCATAACTACTCGCAATCCTTAGACCATCTAAAATAACCTCATACACATCTTCGTTATTTGACGCATGAAATCCAAACTGAATGGCCTAATACATAGCTTCTCCAGAAAGAGCAAACAATTGTACTTCGGCACTCGAACCTAATATACTAGATACTCCATTTGTTAAAACCACCCATGCTGAGTCTACTTGTCAAAATTCTCTAACAGTTTCCTCATCGGATTGAGCCATATGAAATTCAACCAAAACATCTGCTAGAGCCTGAGCCTTAATAGCTGTTTGAGGAGAAAAAATTATATCAAAATACTCTAACTCAACCGACCATTTAGTCATTCTACCAGAGTTATCCGATCGTTGTAACACATTCTTCAATGGAAAAGCAGTTCATAAAACAATTGTACGACCTTGAAAATATGAGTGCATTTTTCTAGAAGCTACCACAAAGGCTAAAGAAACTTCTCAAGACTTAAGTAACACCAATAAACTTTTGCTCACATGATAAACTAGTTGAGAAGCTCCACATTCTTTCCTTATCAACACAGCACCGACGGTGAAATCCGATACATCTACATACAAAAATAGTTGTTCTCATATTCGAGGTTTGGATATAATTTCAGGTGATAACAAATATTATTTCATCTCTAAAAACGCCACCTCACATTCTGGTGTCCAAGTGAATTATTTTGGTCGACCCAAAACTTGGGAAAATGAGCATATTTGTTAGAAAATCGAGATATGAATATATTTAAAGCAGCCAACCTGTCTGTCAAAATTTGCACTTCTTTGATTGTCCAAGGTGAGGTCATTGATGCTAAAGCCTTTAGTTGGTCAGGATCGGCTTCTATTATTTTTTCACTTATGATATATCCCAAAACCTTGCATGACCTAACACCAAACATACATTTCTCTAGATTTAACTTCAATGAATAATCCTATGGTTCAGAAACGTTTCTTCCAAATCTCGTAAGTCTTCGTCATTTTTTAACTCTTGACTGACATATCATCAATATAAACTTCCATATTGATATGTTGCCCAAATATTCTTAAGACCAAAAGGCATAACCCGGTAATAATGCAATCCTCAATCAGTAATAAACGTAGTAATTTATTAATCCTTCAAATTCATCTGGATCTGATTATAACCTGTGAATGAATCAATGAAAGCGATAATTTTATTCTCCGATGTTGAATCAACAAGCTGATCAATTTTTAGCACAAGAAATGGATCTTTAGGACACGTCATATTTAAATCCGTAAAGTCAACACACATTCTCAATTTTTTTATTCTTTTTTACTACACTAGATTTGCATTCCATAATGGGAATTGTGTCTCCCGTATATGTGTGACCTTTGATAAACGATCCACTTCAGCCACAATTGCCTCATATTTCTCTACAGAAAAATCTCTCCTCTTTTGAATGATGGGCCTCATTTTTGGATTTAAGGCCAAGTTGTGACATATTACCTCTAAGAGAACCCCTAATACATCATCGGGTTCCTAAGCAAAAATATCCAAGTTGTCAGACAAATACTTTAACAATTGATAACGTAAACGAGGTGACAATAATGTCCTTATTCGCAAAATTTTCTCGTTTGGAAACATATAATTCTTGCTTAAAATTGGGATTTGTATGTCGCCGAACGTGGTGTGGTACACAAAACCAAAGTACTTCTTGCTTGAAATTTGTTTAATTACCTATTACACCTTGTAGCATATTTTTTATGTCATCACAAATATTCATGTTCATTACTTCAATTTGGTCATTCACTCAAGGGCGAAAGAAGAGGATATTATTTGATTGATACCTCTTATTTCATAAAACCATGTGAGATTATTGTTCTATAACCGAGTCCCATTATCTGTTGTTATAACTCTTGGGATGTCGTATCAACAACAAAATTTAGGTCGTAGGAAGGATATGACTACTTTGTAATGATATTTTCCGTATGTTGAGCCTCCATCAATTTGTAAAAGTAATCCATTATGACGAACATATATTTTCTTCCTTCTAGAGCCTTCAACAGTGGGTAAAAAATATTTAAACCTCGTATGTAAAAATGAACAGCTTTGGAAGTGGTTTCAAGTAACATCGTTAGGACCTGTATAGAGTTCGAGAAACACTAGCATGTGTCACAATACTTGACTTTGTTGTTTGCATCCTCCATTATAGTAGGCTAATAATATCATTGTAGCCTATCCTTTTGGTAGAGAGTTTTGTAACCGCAATGGGTGTTTCCGTCCACATCTTAGATTTTTTCCATCATGAAAACAACTTCATCTGGGCCAAGGCATACGAAAGGTTTGGTGAGCCATACAAAGCGAGCGCGTTTCACCGATCTCGATGGTTTCAGACCTTCATTCGTCAATCATGGTTGAACTTTTGTATAACCAGTGCCGATTGTATGAGTCGACTTGTAGTGATGATGTCGACTATTCATGTCGATCTCTACTAAAACCTAAACTAAACAAATGAAGAAGTGTATAGTATTATTTTTTATTTTTGAATATGTTTTGTATTCGATTCCATTGTTGATTATTTTATTTTGTAAATTTTTAAAAATTTATATGTTGTTATTTTATTTTTAATAAACAAACTATAGTTTAGATTATTAAATAATAAATTAAAAACTTATCAGATTTATAAAAACTGACATTAATTTATAAATTGATTACAATTTTAGTGATCAATTTGTGTGTTTTACTTTTAAATATTTTTTGTCCAAAAATAAATTGTATGTAACCTTCTTCATAAAATATAAGGTGTGTTACTGATCAAGATACGACCCACAAACCTTTTGCTGATAAAGATCTAAAAAAATCGAAAAAATTTCTACCAAAAATATCCTTCTATATAAAATCATCAAACACATGTACATATTTTTTAATTTAAATTTTTAAAAGTTAGTACCTTTTAAACGATAACTGAGAAACAAAACCGAAAATACCATTGGTTTTGTTTTTTATAACTAAAGAGGATAGATTCATTCATAATATTTTTTGATACAGTTTTACTTTTATATCGCATTTAGCTTTTTAGTCCCGTATTTACCATCTAAAATTTCTAATTTTAGACTGGTTCCACATTTATAACAGATCATCCATTTCTCTAATTAATATCTCGTATCTATCATTTATTAGTGATCCCATCTATCTAAAATATATTTAATAAATATTTTATAATGTCTCACATCTATCACGTCTGGTTTCCATCATTGGTAATGTTTCGATCATGTCTCACATCTATCGTTGGTCTCGTATCTATCATGTCTCATATTTATCTATTTTTTCATATTTATCACTAGTCCTGCATCTTTCATCTAAAAAAATAATTTACAATTGTCTTGCATATTTCAAAGCTAGATGATAGATGCGAGACATTAGAAACAACTGATCTTGCATCTAGCAACGCTAAATGCGAGATTCAGGACATGGAACGGGAGACGAACTTACCTAAAGAATGAAAAAAATAGAAAAACACATTAAATCTTACTCGAAAATACAAAGTAATTTTATTTCTCTAAAAAATCCATAATCCTAAATCTAGAAACTCAATTAAATTCAAATGGAAATTTCAACAAATTTTTTGATTGGATACGTTATTAAAAATCAAATCGGAAAAAAAGAATAGAAATCGCGAAGAAAAAATAGAATACAATGAATCTCTAATTAAAATACTATAGATATATTTAGTGTTTAATAAACATAGCAAACAAAAATACTAAAGATATATTCACTTGTTAATGAAATTTGCAAAAACATTATATTTTAATAAAAATATTAGAGATATGTTCACTATTTTAATAAAAATTGCATTTTTTTTGAATTTTTAATGAAAATGTTAGAGGTATATTTAGTTTTTAATGAAGAAATAAAAAGTGTCTCTCATGTTATCATTACTAATGTCTCTCATCTCACACATGCGAGACTTAAAGATGCAACGAGCATAATAGAACAGATTAATAACTTCATATTCTTTGCGAAAACGTAACTAAAACATGTAAAAACATTCAACTACATTTGACCGAAAAGTTGATAAAAACAACAAAAAAGTATATTGAACATAAACCAAACCCTATTAAATGTTTTAACTACATTTTATCGCTTACTATCAAAATCGCACAAAATAGTGATATGATTTTCAATAAAAATAATGCTCATATATATATATACATGAATATAGCTAGAAATAATTATGTTAGAATAAATACCGTCCACCCACTACCTTCATGCCTAAACTAGTGAAACCATTCATCTACCTTTATATCTACAACTATTATACAATAAACACAAAGATACTTTAATTCTCCACCTCATGTTAGAGAATGTATATAAATGGCTTCCAACTTGTTATGTAAAAAATCAAATTGATCTTTCCCGAGCGCTTTAGTAATGATGTCTGCCAATTGTATTTGTTTAGAAATATAACATGAACAAATTATCATGGCATGGAGTTTTTTCTCGAATTATATGACATTCAATCTCATTATGTTTAGTACGCTCGTGAAAAACTAGACTAGCCGCAATACGTAAAGCTGTTTGATTATTACAAAATAATGATGTTGGTTTATCCAAGTCGATCTTCAAATATTTAAGTATGTATCTCAACCAGGTTAATTTGAAACAAGTATTCACCATTACTCCATACTCTGCTTCTGCAGATGATCGTGAAACATTAGTTTATTTGTTTAATTTCCACAATATGTGTGATGAGACAAGAAATAAATATTAACCAGAAGCATACCATCTAGACATACGACATCGACCAGAATATGAATCACAAAAGGCACTAAATGTGAGATTGTTTTTTGGTTGAAAGAAAATACCATAAAATGGTATTTCTTGATGTAACATAGAACTCTTAACGTTGCTTCCTAATATGGCTTCCTAAGTGCACCCATCAATTGATTCAATATACGCCCCGAATACGCAATACTAAGCATGGTTACTGTCAAATATATTAATCTGCCAACAAGTCTCTAATATCTAGTCGAATCATAAAGTAGATTTTTTTAATCGGTTAATTTCAAATTCTGCTCCATTAGGAATTTGTTGGGTTTTACTCCTGACAATTAAGTGTCTTGTAAATTATCTAATGCATATTTTATTTGAGACATATATATTCCTCTCTTAGGTCGATAAAATTTAATACCTAAAAATATTTTAACTTGCCAAAATATTTAATGTGAAAACGTTATAGTAGATGGTTCTTCAGCAATTTAATTTCATGCAAGTCATTGTTAGTCAATAAGATGTCATCAACATATATGCATGTGGCAGTGAACTTGTTACCTTGAGATTTAATAAGAAAATGAGTAATACGTTTTTAAGTGTACGTAACCTACGGTTTTGATGGTAGCTGGAAAAGTAGAGAACCAATTTTAGGATGCATGTCTTAAATCATAGATAGATTTGTGAAGCTGACATACTAAATTCTCTTCTTGAAGGTGAAGACCAGAATATGGAGACATATATACCTCATAATTTAGATTTCCATGAAGAAAGATGTTATGCACATCAAGTTGGTGAATATACCGAGTTCTAGAATCTACAACAGTCAACAAACATCGAAGAATAATGAGTTTAACAGTTATTGAAAATTTCTCTTGATATTCAATAACTTCAATTTGGGTGTAGCCTTTTACCTCCAAACAGGTTTTATATCACTCAATAGTTCCATTAGATTTGTATTTAATCTTATAAACCCAACAATATTCGCTAGGTTTGTATCGCAGAGAAAGGGGAACTAATTACCAAGTGTTGTTATGTTTTATATATTGAAGTTCAGTGAATATGGTTTAGCACCAGAGGGGATCACAATTTTTATTTCAAATATGAAGACTTCGTTTGTGCTGTTAACAAAGCTAAAAAATACGGTGGTAAGGGGAAAACGCAAAACAGAAGTATGAGAGGAGATTGAATACCTTGTACATTGACGAGAACTTGATTGCATTGAAGATTGATTGATCCTGGTAGACATATTGTAGTTTTAGTACCATAAATGAGGCTTAATGTGGCTAGTGGAAGGACGAACCAAAATATCATTAGGAACTGGAAGAGAAGGATGTGTGGTTGAGGATGGTGATGAAGCAGAAGGTGTTGATGAAATGGGAGGTGATGATGGAGTGAAGAGTGAGAATGATTAATTCATAGTTGATTTTGGGGACGTATGAGAGGTAAGGGTTGAATGTGTGAGATTTATGGGATCATATGAAGGTGAAAGTGATAAAGATCAAGGTTTTGAGTCATAAGATGTGGGATTGAAAAATGAAATTGATGGTGAGTTGGGTGTTTGGTTAAAATATGATAGTGATGATTGGTTTGAAAAATGTAAGGCTGATATAAGCATGGCAAAAGATTAGATAAATGATCTTTAAACTGGACATCACGACTTATGAAAACTTTATATGTAAATAAATCAAGAACTTTGTAGCCTTTTTTGCCTATAGATACAAAAAAACACAAATGAATGCACAAGGATCAAATTTATGTTTTGGATGAACATTAGTTACATAACATACACAACCGAAACGCGCAAGTACGTGAGTGATATGGGTGATTATATAAGACCTTGAATGAGGATTTATTTGAAAGTAAATGAATAATAATACGGTTGATTAAATAATCGGGTATTAAAACACAATCCTCCCAAAATTCAAGTGGTATATTTGATTAAAACATGAGCGAACAAGCAACATTTAAAACATGCCGATGTTTTCACTTGACAACTCCGTCTTTTGGGAAGTCTAAACACACGAGTTTTGAAGTTCAATGCCTTTATTTTGAAAAAATGTAAGATGAAGAAATTCACTACCATTATCCATTCTTATTGTTTGAACATCTGTTTGAAACTGAGTTTTAACGAATTGTACAAAATTAGTTAATAAAGATTGTGTTTCTGATTTATGATATATAAGAAATGTCCATGTGAATAGAGTAAAATCATCAACAATTGTAAGGAAATAGCGTGGACCAATATATGAAGGAACTTTATGAGGACCCAAATAACATAATGTAATAAGGAGATTTTTTTTGTATCTATGGTGTATTTGGATACATGCAAGTGTGTTTACTTTGTTTGTGGGAAAATTGTATAATTATTTCCTAATCTTTTGTGAATACCTGAAAGCAAATGTGTAAGTAATTTAAAACGAGACAATGATGAATGACCTATACGTAAATGTCATAGGTCAGATGACTGATGCACCAGACATATAACCGATTTATTTGGATGCATATAACATAGACCACCGTGTTATTTACCAGAGCCAATCATCTTCTCCGAAACCAAGTCCTGCAAAATACAATAGTCTGGAGAGAAAATGATGCACCAATTCTGATATTTGGTGAGTTTGTTAGTTGAAACTGAATTTAAATTAAAAGTTGGTACACAGAAAACTTATGTAAGGATTAATTTTAAAGTAATTGTACACATGTGAGTGGTTTATGGTGTTACCATTTGGTAAATTAACATTGGTAATAGTGGAAGACTTGCGATTAGTTAAAAATGATAAGTGAGAGAAAATATAATATGTGATGCGATTATCCAAAATCTAAACGCTTGTACTACTAGAATTAATGTGATATTATAAAAAATAATAAATGTTAAATAATAATTTTTTTTTTTTTTGGAAAATATGAAAAGCAAAAGTATTACATAGGTGTTGCTACTTGCTACTATACATGCGTTTTACAGATATAACAAAATCTTAATGCACCCCGTGGCAATAGAATTTTATTGGTTAAGTTATGTGGCCAAAATTGTCATCAGTGCTCTAATCTGATTATAAATTTGAGATTTGTATGCGACTGAAGTGCAGCACAAGAGAACAACACAACGCACTCTTTCTTCTTATTTCGGTAAACTCGTCTTCTCTCTCTTTTTCTTTGATTTTCTTCCCATCTCTACAATTCTTTCTGTTTGTTTCCCGAGAATAGTCTTAGATTTGGTTTCGCGTTAATTATTCATTTTACATTTCTTCCTTCTATTTCCATCTTTGCCTACCACTATGTATACAAATATCAATCACCATTTTTATTTTTTAAGTTGTTCTTCTAATTTCTCAACCTGCTCGAGCATTATTTTTTACCCAGCTTGTTTAGATTTCCGTAACAATCTGATATAAGATTTTAATTGAGGCACGTTCATTTTCTCTTGATTCTTAGTCTGAATCTAAACATTTATCAATTAGTTTAACGGAGTCTGATGCTATACTTAGCGATATACTAATTTTTGAACTTCTTCGTTTCTATTGGATTCTCAGTTGCCAAACAGAGATATACATTTACGTTTCGCTTTTCCTATATTTACAGGTGCTTTAATCACTATGGCAGCCGAGCAGCCACAATTCATAGCTAGTACCGGTAACCGGAGTTTCTCAAATTCGCCACTAATTGAAAACTCTGAATCCCAACAGATTGTTGTGCCCGATGTAAGTTCTTTTGTGTTTGATATATAAAACTAATACTAAGAATATTATGATGATCCTGGAATTCGGAATTCTTTCTGCAAAATCCGCTAACAAATCCTTGAATTAGTATCGGCAGAATCTTATAGAATTTGTATGACAGCTTTGAGAGTTTTATTTTCCTTTTTTCAGTCTTTTGAAGCTATAATTAATTCAGTATTTCAGCATACGACATATATGTAGGGTTATATTACATTGGATTGGGTGACTTTTTTGTTGTTGTTTCAAACCCTATATACTCCCTTGAGATATCCTATAAAATCATGTCCCCATGCTTTTAATCTGTGCAAGAGTGTGTAAAATTGTGGACCAGCAAAGGGGCCATAATCTTGTCAGTAACAAAATGACAAGGCTGAAAACTTTCAAACTTGCAAGTTTGTGGTCCCTTCTTAGGGATATGTACCAATTCTGGATCTTGTGTGTGTTTGGTATTTAGATGTCTTGAGATTTTGTACTTGCATGCGCACATAAAAATTAGGTGTTTGCCTTGTGGTTTCTTTCCTGTAAATTGAAAAGGATGGGTGGTAAATGAAAATAAACCTTGATTTTTGGTCATTTTGATTGGTGATACTGGAAGAGAAAATCATGGCCATTTTTTTGTCTATCTGAACGAATTATAGGAAATAATTTGGGTTGGTTTCTGTTGCTTTGAATTCATTAAGGCTGGATAACAAAGGGTTGAGCTACTAATAAAATCTAGAAACCGTATTAAGGAATAAGATGGATTATATGTTAAGGAATTTCAGCTTGTATACATATTTTTTCTAATGAGCGTTCCTCTATCTTGTCAATCTTAACATCTGTTACATACACTAATCGATTTTAGGTGCATAAGAATTGTTTATATGTAATTTCGTTATGTTTAATAATTTTAAAAGCTAAGATTTCGCTGACTAAATTACTCGAATTTTTTGTCTCTCTTACTTGCGCTCCTACTTCTGTGACTTATAATCATCTATACCTTGTTTATGCAGAGAAAAAGCTGGAAAAACTTATTCTCATACATTGGTCCTGGATTTCTTGTATGTATTGCGTATATTGACCCCGGAAATTGTAAGATTATATACGTTGATTTCTTATGGTCTACCACAAATTAATCAGCCTCTATGTATTAATCTGCCTTTTTTACTTTTGGTTACAGTTGAAACTGATCTGCAGTCAGGAGCCCAATATAAGTATGGGGTGTGTGCAATATCTTTCATAATGCTCCTAAATTTTAAATTTTGTTTTCATGGTGAGAGTAAATACTTTCTTACAGGCAATTAGTTACTCTCTTGACAAGAGAATCTAGGAGTCACATGGTCATAATGATACTACGAGACTTAGTCCTGAATATTCTCTAGGACCTATCCTCAGCTATTCTGACATGTGAACTTAATACATGTAATTTGTACCTGAGTTAAATTGATCTTAGGTTTGAGTCGCTATATTTTAAAATACCACGAACCGAAGTAGACTTTGCCACCTCAAGGGCAGGTTTCGTTCTGTGATACAATTTAAGTCTCTGATCATGTCATGTCTTATATGACAGTCTTTTCAGCAGTCATGTAAGATGTTCTTGAAGAGCTCTTAATTTGTATATCGTCTATCGCTAAATATCTCATCTCGATAGACTTTCTCTGCCTTTGCAGTTACTTTGGATCATACTTGTGGCTTCGTGTGCTGCTCTTGTTATTCAGTCCCTGGCTGCTAATCTGGGGGTTGTCACAGGTTTGCCATACTTAGATTTCTCATCACTTTTCGGTTTTTACACGACCGTCATTACTCATGCTTCTTATAAACTATTCAACATAAATTCAGGAAAGCATTTAGCAGAACATTGTAGAGCAGAATACTCGAAGGTACCAAACTTCATCTTATGGGTTCTTGCGGAAATTGCCATAGTTGCTTGTGATATTCCCGAAGGTAATAATGTTTCTCTGTTTGCTTGAAACTACGAGTTGATATTGCTGATACTTTTGGACATCTTTTTTTCTTATTAAAAAGAATGTTTTGGTCTAATATGGTTCTGCTATCTTCCATTGACAGTGATTGGAACAGCCTTTGCATTGAACATGCTATTTAACGTGCCCGTGTGGATTGGTGTTCTTCTGACAGGGCTTAGTACATTGATCCTTCTTGCATTACAGCAATATGGGGTATATGACCATATGCTTCTTGTAGCATTTGATGGAGAAATTTTCTTTCAACTTTCTAATATATAAACATTCTAATGCTGCACAAACCCTAAAATATCAACTAATAAATATAGTACTTTTTGTTTTGCAGGTCAGAAAGCTTGAATTCTTAATTGCGTTTCTTGTCATTTTAATTGCTGTATGCTTTCTTTTGGAGCTTGGCTATGCAAAGCCAGACCCCAAAGAGGTCCTATACGGACTTTTTGTTCCTCAACTAAAAGGACACGGTGCAACTGGACTTGCAATATCATTACTTGGTGCTATGGTGATGCCGTAAGTATTTCAGTTGTTAGTAGTTCTATTTGTTGATGACATCTCATGATTCTCATCATTGTTTACTATACTTTTTCTAGGCACAATCTCTTTCTTCACTCAGCATTGGTGCTCTCGAGGAAGATCCCTCGATCTGTTCGAGGCATTACGGTATAATATTATGATCCCTGTCATATTTGGGTGTTTGCGTCGAAGTGTGTGTATATGAGTAGATGTATTGGTTGGATTTTTGTGCTGAAAGATGACAATCTTACTTGTTTTTGGTACTCCAGAAACACTTCTTTTGTATATGATATACTTATCATACTTTTTTGTATTGTAACACAAGGATTGCTAACATTAGGTTTGCCATTACAGGACGCTTAATCGGGATGCAAGTCATTTATTTCAATAGCTAGAAGTAATTAGTATATTCATGTTTTAAAAAGCTTTAACTTTTTAAACTAATTACAGCTCTCTGTTAAACAGGAAGCTCGCAGGTTTTATTTTATAGAAAGTGCACTTGCTCTGGCGGTGGCATTTCTCATTAATGTGTCGATTATTTCAGTAAGTGGTGCAGTTTGCAACTCTCCGAATATGAATCCAGCAGATCAGGCTAGCTGTGCAGACCTGGACTTAAACAAGGCCTCCTTCCTCCTGAGGGTATGTGACGTGTTTATTGTCTATTCAAACCACTGACTTTTACCTGAAAAATTATATATATATATACTTGTTGGAGTGGTTGCTTCATAACGAACTACAAAATGTATTAGGATGTCATTCAATTCTTGTTACAGAATGTTTTAGGTAAATGGAGTTCAAAGCTTTTTGGAGTTGCGTTGCTAGCATCAGGTCAGAGTTCAACCATTACAGGAACGTATGCTGGGCAATATGTTATGCAGGTTATTTGCTCCCTCCTTCTCTGCCTCTTTTTGTTATAGAATAAGTCTTGGTCTTCGGTAGAGACTCATGGCTCGTTCTTCTTTGATGTTGGAGATTCAATTTCATTATCTTGAACCGGCTTGCCATGACCACGTTTTCTTCTACATACTTTCTTTTTGTAGGGATTTCTTGATTTACGATTGACACCATGGCTCCGAAACTTCATAACTAGATCTTTGGCAATTGTTCCTAGTTTAATCGTCGCCTTAATTGGTGGCTCTTCTGGAGCAGGAGAGTTGATTATAATTGCATCGGTGAGATATTATTACCTATAAATCTTGTTTTCTGTATTCTTCTTCTAGAGTGATGTATTTTTTTTTGTTTGGAGTTCGGTAACTTGCTATAGTGCTGGACTAATAAGATTTTCCACTGTATTCATTATAGTGAATATGCGTGACATTGATTCCTCTTGCATCTCTAAACCTACTTGTTGCTCTTGGGGCAGATGATTCTATCGTTCGAGCTCCCATTCGCTCTTATTCCGCTGCTCAAGTTTACCAGCAGCAAGACCAAGATGGGAGCACATGCAAACTCTTTTACGGTAATTTTCTTCATCTTCGCTTTCTTTAAATTTACTGCTACCATACATTGGGTATCTTGGCTTTTTATATACTGTTTTGTGCCAAAAATAATGCTTGGTTATTTCATGGGCCCGAATGTTAGTTTGAAGTACAATATAAAATGAAGCATGATATTCATTCATTTAAATTTGTTCTTCTTTCTTCATTATCTTTCCTCAGATTAGTGCCATCACTTGGGTAATTGGCGGACTAATCATGAGCATAAATATGTATTACCTCGTGAGTGGGTTCATCAAACTACTGCTTCATAGCAAGTTAAAAGTTGTGGTTATTGTGTTTTTGGGGATACTTGGATTTGCGGTTATTGCGATATATTTGGCTGGAATCGCATATTTAGTTTTCCGGAAGAATAAGGAAGTAAACCATCTTTTGGCCCTAACAAGAACTGAGAATGGACATAACGGTAACGAATCTGGTAACAATCTGCCAAGAGAAGATATAGCAAATATGCAGTTACCGCAACGAGTAGCCGGATCTGATGTGGATTAATTGCGTTAAAGAAGCTTCTAACAATAGTAGAAGATAATGTCAAATCTATTAAATAGCACTGGACTAGTGCTCCTTTGCTAAATGATGTACTTGACTACTTTGCTTAATAAAAAGGATAAATTTACTATTATAGAGCTTAGATAGGTGACATATTTAAATCACAAGCGTACCTCTCGTTTGGGAATAGTTAGTCTCATCGAAAACATGATCTGGAAAAATAAACGATTATATAACGTCTAAAGACCTGTGACATGAGTAACCTTTTTATCACAACATAAAGGTTCTGGTTACAAACATCACCATTTTTTTTCTGTTACAATATAATCATGTTTTTAGCGAATAATCTAATTTATTTATCGATGCAATTAGTTCTATTAAAATATTCACCCTGAACCTAAATCTTGATTTCTTTTTAAATATAAAGAGTCAATTTTAAACTACTCATTCAATAAAAAGATTACGTCTAGCATATCATTCTAGCGTTTATTTTAATAATGAAAAATACTGATTATCACAAACCCTAAAGATAAGTAAACAACCATGGATGCTGATTTAAAAGACCAAAATTAGTTGTTCTGAGGAAAACATCTAACTTCGATTAAAAACTTGATTTCTTTTTGGAATAGATCTTTTTTTTTTAATCAAGGGATAATTTTATTGTCAAAATTAGAGGTTTGTACAAAGATTGAGGACTAATAGAGCAATTACACCAAATACAGTTTAGACAAAAATTTGAACTTCGCCCCTCTGATTCCCTCTAACGATATTTCAGATTTTCAAATCCTATCTTCCCCAAATTTTTCAATTAGGTCAAAATTAGGGTTTCATCAAATGTCTAAAATGTCGAATTTTATTTTTAAAATGTCTAATTTCGACTTGCCAAGCCATAAACAAATGTGTTGTGATAAAAGAAAATTCAAGAACACATTATTTCAATAATGTGCGTCGAAATTAGCTATTTTATAAAATTCAAATTCAATCCATAACGTGGATATTAACCCTTTTACAACTACAAGTATTTCGACCTAAAAATTAAAATTAATTGGACTAACAGGGTCTTCACACTCTTAAATCAAAGTTTCAAAGTTTCAACGAACAAATAGAAAAATGGAATCATGAAATCTAACCTAAACTCTTCCGAATCAAAGGTTAAATGGTAAGTTTCAAATATATAATGGTAAATCCCTAACTAAATTGACTAATAACTAAAATAAATGGTTGGGTGAATCTCTCTTATATCACAATTTTTTTAGTATATATATATATATTTTGCGACAGAAAGTAAACTCTAACCCATGTACATTTTAACACAATCTATATATATTTGATTCTAATTTTAACGCTCCAACACCTTCTCAAGCTGGAGCATGAAGATTATCAATGCTCAACTTACCAAGCAAAAATTCAAACTGTTGTTTGCCTAGTGTTTTTATAAAGATGCATGCATGCTGAAACTGAGTGGGCATGTGAGACGCACAAACAACCCCATTAAGTATCACATCGCATAGAAAATGACAATATACTTAAATATGCTTTGAACGTTCATTGAACACAAGATTGTGGCCAAGATGTAAAGTTGATTGACTATCACAGAAAAATCGCATAGCCCCTGAGTGTGAGACCCCAAAATCCTTGAGGAAACCGTGCAACCACTTCAACTCACAAGTCAATCCTGCCATAGACCGGTAATCTGCTTCAGCGTTAGATAATGCAACGACACCTTGTTTCTTAGTCTTCCAAGAGACAAGGGAATCACCCAAGATCACCATCCAACCATTCACACTGCGTCGAGTCTTAGGACATCCAACCTAATCAAAATCACACTAGTCTGTTAGAGTGAGATTAAAACTACTCGGCAGGAGAATTCCCTGATCCGGGCTCCTTTTTAGATAAAGAACAACTCCTAATGCAGCCTGCCAATGATCCTCCTATGGTTTATGCAGAAACTGAGATAAAATATGTACCAAAAAACAGATATTTGGCCGTGTAAATCAGTCTCCCCACCAACCTACGGTACGCGGAGCCATCAATGAGTAGCGACGACTCGCTCTTGCCGAACTGGTGGTTCTGGTCCATGGGAAATGGTGTAGGCTTGCTACCAAGTAAACATGTCTCAGAAATAATATCCATAGTATATATACGTTGGCAGAGAAAGATACTCCCGAGACTCTCTGTTAATTCAAATCCAATAAAATACTTGAGATGACCTAAGTCCTTCATATGAAAGCAAGTGCTCAAATATCTCTTAAACTCCACCAATGCACCATGGACATTCCCAGATTGAATAAGATCATCAACGTACACTAAAAAAATCATACGACAACCACTCGTGGAATAAAAAAATAAAGAATAATCTTAATAGGACCGAACAAACCAATACCTCTTCAGTGCAGCCTCTAACTTGTTAAACCAACATCGAGGTGCCTGCTTTAGGCTATACAACGATTTGAGGCACTCTACTCTCCCATCTGTATGATATTTGATTTTATTATTCCATTGACTCTCCAAAGCTTTCTTCCCTGGAGGTAGATGCGCCAAGGTCCAAGTATGATTATCCTCTAGTACCTAAATCTCATGTTGCATTGCCTCTCTCCAACTAGGGTGCCACATAGCCTCTCAGAATGAATTAGGCTCATCTCTAGAGATAATAGCTGCAAAAAAAGATCGGTGTGCCAACGCGAAATGAGAAATGTATATATCATAAGTGAGAGGATAAGGCGTACCGTGATCAGGAGATGGAATGGAACCGGGAGTAGAAAAAGCAGATGGTTCTTAATATACTAATGTACTCATCATAAAATCTTTCAAACGAGTAGAACGAATTTTACTACGCTTACCCCGTCCAAGATCTGAAGAAATGCCCGGAGTATCTACAACAACATCCGAAACTACTGGTGGATCTGATACACCGCTGCCACCAACCTGAGATGGAGGTTGTGCATCACCAACCTTGGCAACCTCCACAAGTGACGCTACCACAGAGACGCCGCCATCCGGCGACTCCCCTTTTTTAATCTGCGAGACCTTCTCAACTTCCTCCCGAAACTCTAGAGCAGTAGTAGGATGTGCAGTGACCTCAATCTCAGAACAAGCTAACTCAGAAAGAAAATTAACAAATGAAAATAGGAATAGAAGTTCAAAAAATTCCAATCACGGGAACAAAAATTGACTCTCCAAATCATATACTTTCCAGTCTTTCTTACCATACAGGTAGCCCATAAAAACATACCGACGATTACGACTCCTCTGATCATGCACATAACAGAGAGACCCAAACACACGAAGCTTAGAGAAAACAGGAGGCACGCTAAAAAGCATCTCAAATGGATTCTCGGAACCCAAAAATTGAGAAGGAGTTCTATTAATCAAATACCCGACATTCAAAATACACTCCCCTAAAATTTAAGAGGTAAGTTACCCTGAAACCTGAGAGCACAGGAAACATTCAAAATACGTCTAGATTTTCATTTGATCCTACCATTTTGCTGATGAGTACCCACACATAAAGATTAAAAAAATACCCAACTCATAAAAAACACGACGCATAGAGAAAGATTCAGTGCCATTATCACTGCGCATTGTCTTAACAACCCCATTAAATTATTTCTTAGCCATTGCGAGAAAATGTAAAAACATGGAAGCTACTCCTGTTTTCTTAGCCAACAAATAAATCCATACAATACAAGAGTAATCATCAACAATACTGAGAAAATATTATGCACCACAGTCCCTGATCG
Organism: Limnanthes douglasii subsp. nivea; assembly: GCA_036936605.1. NCBI lineage: Eukaryota > Viridiplantae > Streptophyta > Magnoliopsida > Brassicales > Limnanthaceae > Limnanthes > Limnanthes douglasii. Next base: position 189,163,233 of record JAUPFV010000003.1, on the reverse strand, counting down.
TTGGTCTAGAATAACACCCCTAAAGTCCTACATACCACCTCTCTACTCACCTAATCCAATCACAGTCCCTGATCGTTGGTCCAGAATAACACAACAACTTAACACAACAAACAATGAGTCAACATCATAAGTCAAGTGGGATATTGAAAAAAGATTACAGGTAAGCTTGGGAACTAAAGTACATTCTGAAAAAACAACTGGAAAGAAAAACGTACACTACCACGATGTGTAGCAATAACCTGAGAACCATCGGACGTAGATACTACACATGATGGCATAACAATAACATTGTGCAATAGAGATATGTCACATGTCATGTAATTAGAATCCGAGTATCCATGATCTAAAGGGTAGTGAACAACTGACCACTCAGAAACCCATCAGTCTAGGAAACTTTATCTACTGAAAGAAGGGAAAGAAACTGCTGCAAGTGACTAGAAAGACGAGAAGCCTCGCCAGCAGGTAACTCGACAATAGCCGCAACCGTCGGATCCACGGTGGTTGTCTGTGTTGTCATGCTGTGCGGCCTTGGAGTGTCGCCGCCGTCTGGCGGTCCGCGCGAACCTTCTTTTACACAATCATAAGGTAGTGTGGTGCCCAAATGTGTCACATAACATGCAGGATACCCATGTTTGTCATAATAATTGGATTCCTCATGACCATTTTTGTGACAATAAGAACAAAAACACTGAGAAGAACGTGGGGCAGACAGATAAGTACCTCGAGGAGTAGACTAAACCGCAAATGTCATCAGGTCCTTTGAAGAAGTACAAAAAAAATATCGGAAATGAGAAAACACACAATACTACACTTGTAATACGTCACCGTAAGAGGAACAAGACCGGAAATAAAGTCAGTCTCGAGACAACGAAGGCCGAAAACACGTCGACTAATGAAAGCTACACCAGAAATACATCAGCACAAGAGGAACAAGACCAGAAATACATCAGCTAAAGATGAAATTTTTTGAGGCTAGGGTTTTCAATATAATCACATGACATGATGACTCTGATACCATGTTAGAATAGATGTGTAGGTTTAAAACGGATGTCACAAAGTAGCAAGATATTGTCCTCTTTAGGCCCAAAGGACCACATGGATTTGTGTTTGGTACAATTCCAAAAGGCCTCTTGTTAGTTGAGTTGGGTTCACATTTATATACACTTTATTATTTTCAATCTAAGAAATATGAGACTCTGGACCAAGTATATGATGATTTACTCTTTAATATAAATTAATATTAAAACTATAAAAATAAATAAGTACTTTTAATATTTGGGCATACGTTTGAATTTTTAATTCAATACTTTATTTATTGAACTTGTAAAAATAGTTTAAAGTCAAATTCATATTTTTGAAGGTTAAAATATTTTGAAAATTCAATCTATTAACAGTAATAAAAATAATGGTGAAGCTATTTCCTCCATCATATATTTTATTTTTTCCATGTTTTAAAATGAAAAAAGATTTATCACTTGCTTTTACTATCTTGTCCTCATTTTACATTCTAATTTATAACTTGATACCATTAACCATTATGAAATATTTATATTAACAAACACATGATTAAGCCAAATTCAATCCAATATATATGATTTAGCTTCTAAAATTAAACTCTAAAAAAATAAAACTTCTTAAGGATTACTAACATACCCAAATCAAAGATTTAACACTGGAGAACATCACTCAATCAACCAACATAGTAATTTAATCTTGTTTTTTTAGTTTTACATTCATGTAATTTAAAGATCCGTGTTAAAAAAAACATATTTTTGAAAATCCCGATTTGTGGAGGTTTTAGTAGAAAACAACTAATTCCGAGACAACACCTCAGAATCATGTGTTTTTTATATAAAAAAATACACTTAATTCCGAGATGTCATCTCAGAATTCGGTGCATTTCGTCTATTTTAATTAATAATGGTAAAATTTTAAATATTTTTTATGATAACGAATGATTTCTACCTTAGACGAATTCGAAAAAAACTTCCGTTATTTTTCAAGATTTGAAGAGAAATATGAATGGCTAGGGTTTGTTATTTTTCAAGATTTGAAGATAAATATGAAAATGATGCCGTTTTTATAGTGGCTAGGGTAGGGTAGGGTAGGGTTAGGTTTATGGGTGATTGATGGTGAGAAGCTAATAGGTTTGGTTGGGTGAAATAAGGGTAAATATGTTATTTCCTTCCTCGAGGAAATAACAAAGTGGATTTTTTATTTATTTATGGGGGAAATAAAAAAATTTGATGGAAGAAATAGCTTCACCCTAAAAATAATAAAGTTTTTAATATATATATTATGAAGCTATTTCCCCAATAACATTGTTTATTTCCCCAATAATTCAAAATCAAAAAAAGAATTATCATTTTCTTTTACTATCTTGCTTTCACTTTACCTTCTAATTTATAATTTGATGTCATCAACCATTATGAAACTCTTATATCAACAAACACATCATTAACCCAAATTAATCCAACATATATGATTTAGCTTCTAAAATTAAACCTTAAAAATAAAAAAACTTTACATTTTTTAAAGATTATTCATGGAAGAGGAAGACACCCAAACAAAAGATTTAACACCGGATAACATCACTTAATCAACCAACAATATAATTTAATCTTGTTTTTTAGTTTTACAATGACTTGAAAATCCGTGTCAAAAACCTATTTTGAAAATCCCGATTTGTGCAGGTTTTAGCGGATACAACTAATTCTGAGATAGTATCTCGGAATCAGATCTTAGAAGAAACAATTGATTCCGAGATACTGTCTGGAATCCGTTGTTCTGTGCAAAAATATCTGATTCCGAGATATTTTCTAAGAATTAGTTGTTTTCCGTTAAAACCTGCACAAATCAGAATTTTCGAAATGGGGTTGGTTGTTATGGTGGTAGAAATTAATGGAGTAGCCGGAATGAGTGAGTTTTTGGTGTAAATGGTTAGGATCATGGTAGAATTTAATGGAGTTGCTGGATTTAATGAGTTTTGGTGTAAAACTAAAGAAATGGTTAATTTGGTATTTCCTTAGAGAGAAAATATCAAAATGGTTTTCTTAAGGAAATAAAAAATTTGATAGAAGAAATAGACTCACCCATATATATTTCATATCTAAAATAATTTTAAATTTTTTAGTAAATTTATTTATTTTTAAATACAATGTATTAAATATAAATAAATTTGAAATGTTTTTTGAATATGACGTTTTACGTACAAAATTAATTTTTGACCATAACAATATAGATTAGGTTGAGGTGCGGTAACAAAAACAAATTAGGTTGAAACACGAATGAGACTTAGTTAGCAGGGACACCCGCAAGCCAACGATGCAATAAAAAGAAGGGTATGGTTAATGTTATTTTTTTTTCTAGAGAAAAGTATCTAAAAATATTTTTTCAAGTATCTGACTACCTTTTAGTACCTAAAATCTGGATACTACCAATTGGTACCCAACTAGAAAATAAGGGCAAAAATAACCCCGTGAGTGACTTTTTAGACCTTTTCACGCGTTTGAACAGAAATTCATCCCTCGACTATCGCGTTTGGTGGCAGATAGTCCCTTCACTTTCAAATGTTCGTTGACAGTCCCTGGACTATCGCGTTTGGATAAAGTTAGTCCACCAGATCCTCTATTCCATGAGAGGCTGCCACCTGTCACAATAGTCCCCAGATTTTTGTATCACCACTAGTCCATTGAGTTTAGGTCAAACCCAAAATGTAGAATATTACGGATAACCAAACTCAAGGGACTAGCGGTGATACAAAAATCTGGGGACTATGGTGACAGGTGGCAGCCTCTCATGGATCAGAGGATCTAGTGGACTAACTTTATCCAAACGCGATAGTCCAGAGACTGTCAACGGACATTTGAAAGTCAAGGGACTATCTGCCCCCAAACGCGATAGTCAAGGGACGATATACTGTTCAATGCCGACCTTTTCACCTAGAATTTCCCCCACAAAGCACTTAGAATATCAAAATTATCCGTAAACTATTTTGGAAACCCTAAAACTACTTCAGACCTACTTTCGTCGTTCATACTCCGACGAGAAAATAAATTCACCGACAAGAAAGTAACTTCAGACGTATGTCTTCATCTTTTGGTGAACGGTGATCAGTGAATGGTGAATATTTCTTTATCGACATAAACTCCAATACAGGTACGTGAAAACTGATTTCTGATGAGTTAAGTCACTAAATATGTGCTCGTATTTATCCCCTGCGTGGTTAAGGTCTGTAATTTTGGTTGAAGTGAACCTTAGGTTGGCACAATCACGTAGTGTTTTTTTACTAAATCGCGTAGTGCGTATCTTGTTTGCATGTATCTCGCATTTTTCTAGATTGAATGTTGAATAAATCACGTAGTTTTATTAGAAAGTTGATGAAGAACGAGTAAATTGCTAATTGGATCTATCTGTTAGTAAAGCACCTGTAACAAAGAAATTAAGCGTTCACATTTGTTTATTGCATGTTGTATATGGAGAAAAGGTCTTTTTACAGGTATGGGTTAGTTAGCCTTCTGAAATTGCTGCAGAAAAATATAATAACTGCTAAACATATTAAGCGTTGCAAAGCACACTCCATTCTATACTTTTCTGAAAGTATCGTTCAAGCTACACAATGAAGACTTTTCAAAGAAGAAGTATAATAAGGTGATACAAGAGACTGTGAAGACGCATTCTGTAAACCACAAGGCATTTAGAATAGGGTGAAAGCATGTAAAACTAACAACAAAAGATGTGAAAGCCATCTTTGGGCTTAAACATGGCACAAAGCAAATGCCTTTGAACAAAGTAGGAGAATTCATTGGTCGATTTGCTGATAGAGCTGAGAATGATTCTATATTGATGCAAAAATATATTTTGCGTCCAAGGGCTAGGAAAAACGGACCAACAAATCAAAAATCTGTTTCTAATACGATGATCAAGGTACATTGAACTCTTTATCTGTGACGTGGTCTGTATTATTGCATGAAACTATAGAGAAAGCTGTAAGGGATGGTGGGGAGGATGCCACAAATGACGTTGCGAAGCTGTTGATACTGTTCATTTGCTCAACCCTCTTCTACTCAGAATCCGAAGATATAATGGGTTTGATATTAGTCTTCTACGTAGAAGACATGCTTAAAATTAACGACTATTATTGGTATGGTGCAATTATTGAGAAGCTTAGCAGGTTGCTGAAAAAGTGTTTGAAAAACTGGGCACCCGATCGGGGTTATCGGTTAGGTAGCTGTTTTATTTGTGAGTATGAGTCCCTACATCGAGCACACTACTTTATTTGTTTTAGTTACGGATACATTATAATGTTTATGTTTGTTGCATCCCTTCATAATGGAGAACACTACTTTAGGGGCTGAACTTGTAAGGCCTGACATGATACCTAGGTGGTATAAACGGTGTGGTTAGAGTGCAAGGAATCAACCATGGTGCTGATTAAAACGCTGCGCACGCTTCCTGAATTGAGGTAAGAAATAGGTGTTGTTAGTAGTTATTTATTGCATGGATGATGGTTAGATGTGTCAACTAGTGAATGTGTTGTAAATCGTGGTGTGGTTTATTTCTACCCGAGGGTAATCTGGTAAAGTGATTAAAAGGTGTTTTGGTAAGTTTGTGGTGTTTTGTGTTTATTGTAAAGAGTAGAGAGATAATTAAGCTACCTACTAGTAATAAATTATTATCACCCTCATTAATGAAAGTGGTTATGGTATTTATACTTAATTACTGATCCATGAGCTTATTGGGTCGGGTTGTGAAACCGGGTCAAGTTTAAGGACCCACTAGTAATATAGTCTTAAGTTGATCAGCAACTAGCTTAGTCAATAATTAACACATTTGTCATGTTCAGATTTTTAGTGTGGTAGTTTAGTCTGAATTTTCCTTCGGATTTAATTATGGCACAGTGAATGAAATCTCCGAACTCATCAGTAGCCCCTTTAGGTCTTGCAAAAGATATTTGGAAGAGTTAAACTCAAAAAATCAACATCAAATTTTCCCATCTGTTTGTGTGGTTTTAATTGCAAGAGTCTTTCTTCAATAGGGACCCTGTTCGTACTTTGTCAGAACCGATTTTTCATCTCAGAATTCTAAGAGTTTTTCTTGAATCGTGGGACACGTGTCAAGCTTCAGCTCGACCTCCCAGCCGTTTTTTCTCCTAGATTGTCGCACTCACTAGGCTAGAAAGTTACCTAGGCTTTAATTTTCACACTTTGCAGCTTTTAATCATTGCTAAAAATTGATCCAACTCATCCTAGGTAATTTCTCTTTTTCACCGTTATATATAAACTGTTCTACTGTTTCATTGTTTTGAAAACGTCATAAGTATTCTTAGAGAGAGAGAGAGAGTTCAGTTCACCTTCAAAAATATTCTTGAGTCATATATGTTCACAGTCATAAACGCCTTAGTTAAAGGAGGTTGGTTGAACTTGTCTGAATTAGAGAGAGAGCACATAAAGTAGCGAGGGACAATCGCATTGCTGTTGATCTTCAAGCTTCTCCAAGTGAAAAAGATAATCGGCCACAACAAAATACTGATCAGGGGTCATCTTCTTCAAGAAACCTTAAAGTTAGGAAACTTCCGTTTGTAGCGAATCTTACACCTCTCCCATCTGGTTTCTCAGTTCAAGAATCCCAAAACCCTTTACCCAAGGAGAAAACCGTTTCCAGTTTAAGAAAACCTTCACCCTTCATTGCGATGGGATCAGACATAGAAAAATCACCAGATAAGTTAACTCCTCGACGGGTCACACGCCAGTCTAAACCAAAATTTACTCCTTCATCTTCAAAGCCCTCCAGTTCGGAGGTATTAAATCCCGTGTCTCAAGCTAAATATCCGGGAAGCAACCCCTAATGGATACCAGATTATCAGAAGTGTCATCTGCACAACCTTTTGAACAACTGTTTACAAAACCACCCGAACAACCACCCTCAAAGGCATCAGAACAACCTCTTCCAAAACCATCCGAAAAACCTTTCACATTGATGGAAGAAAATATGAAAGATAGCATAGAGGAAGCCCCTTTCGAAGCTGAGGCGCCCGATAAAACAAGGGATACAAATTCAGACCAGAAATGTAAAACTAAGGTGGGCATAACTCATCTGGATGCTCTTCCGAAGAGTTTGGAGGGAAAAGTGGGTCCCTGTTTCAATAAGGCAAGTGTAAAATACTTGGTGGCCTTTCAAAATATTAATTATGTGTATACCCACACAACTGAGCTAGGTCGGATCCATACTAAGTGGGGGATCCCATAATCTGTGAAAGTGAGGATCCCGATCACTCCGGGGACCCCCCATAGATTTCAAGCTAAATGAGGTGGTAGTCTATACTGAAGTATTGAACTAGGGACTTCGGTTTCCCTTGGATCTAGAAATAGTCAGATATTTCCATCTGATCAAGCTGTGTCCCAGCCAACTGAACCCCTCGGCTTGGTATACCCTTTTAGCCTACTTCATGGCGTCTAGGTTGTCTAAGACTCCACTACCGATGGAACAGTTTGCTGCCGTGGCAAGCTTGTGCAAGAACCACCAGATCCCCTTCTACCATTACAACATGGAGAATGACTATAAGGTAGTGGATGACCTCTTGGAGTCCTAAAAACCCTAGAGGATTGGGAGAATGGCAGGAAGATCAAGGCTGACACCAATCCAAGCCTTTTAACCAGCCGCTGGAAGAGCACTGATGAGTTTCTCTTGTTTTTTTTATCTTTTAAGTTATAAGTTTTTTAATTTAGACTATATTATATTTATTTCCAATTCTTCCGAAGGAGTTACTGGGCTACTTGGAGGCAATGCATGATACTTGTTCCAAGCTAAATGCTTGGGCTTTGGAGGACTGGGGAAATGCCTTCCACAATTGCTTCAAGTCAGGCAATTTTGTGAGGTCTCACCTGTGGAACACAACAGGTAGAAGAGATCTCACATCGAAAACGTTATTTACCCCTCCTCCTTCAGATGTGATCCTAAATAGGACAGAAGCCAAGGATGCTAAGTTATATTTTCCTTCCAGGGCCAAAACCCCCAGCAAAATGAAAAATAGGAAGAAAAAGGCCCCAACAGACCAACTCAAACGACTACCGAGGGGACCGATTCGGAGAACCGGGGGGCATCAATGCTGCTTTGCTGAAAGTAGTGGAGGTAACAATAAAGGAAGCTGGTGGGTCAAAGAACCCACCAAAGCCTCCGAAGAGGGATAAAAAATGTAAGGCCAGCAGCGATGAAAAAGCTTTCAAGAAAAAGAAGGTAACTCTGGGAGCAGAAATAATCCTTCGCCCATCTGAAATCCTCCCCCCCAACTCCTACCGATACCACCTTACAGGAGGAAATTTCAACTGACCTTCACTCCGGACAAGTTGATGGTGATGGAAACAATGAGGTGGACCTTGATGCCTTTCAAGACATTACTATCTATTTTAATGATCTAGAGAAAGATGACTTCGCGGGTCCTTACCGCCCTCCCAGTTCTTCCAATGTGGTGACTTATAACGGGAAGTCCTACTCTATATCCGAAGAGCAAGACACCTTGAGCCATGTCCTCCTAGACTACATCCAACCAGTACTTGATCTGGAGAGGCAGGTAAGAACTCAAACATGCACCATTAATTTTCTGACCACTGACAAGCAAAACTTGTCAGATAATCTTCTCAGTGCTCAACAAAGCATAGAGGTGTTGAAGAATGATAAAAAGAGTTAGCTGCCAAACTGCTCGCATCAGAGGCGGCCAACAAGGAGCTTCAAACCAAATACTCCAACCTAGAGACCTTTTTTTCACAAAACCTCATAGCCTTGAATGAGAAATTGAAAACTAAGGATGATGCTATCCAAACTTTATCTGATGAGAAGACCAAATTGGAGAGCACTGTCGAAGAGAAGATTAAAGAGAATGAGGCATTGGAACGCCGACAAAAACAAGCCGTTGATGCAGGTATAGAGAAGTATGCCAATGAGGTAGTGGATTCCCTAGAGAAGAGGGATGATGGGATCAAATCCGATATGGTCCTGTTGTTTCGTGAGACCTTTCCCAAGAGGACCCTTGGTCCCCTGTGGAAATATGTGGACTACGACGACATCCCCTTCCACACCTTAGCGGATAGTGATAAACATAACTACTCTAGTGGACTTGAATCCCTGATTATGATGAAGGAACATGTGAGAGTTTAAGTGCTGAACTCAAAAGTCCCAAAAAACACGGTGGTGAAGAAAAATCTGAAGGGAACAAACCCTAAGGTATGGCCAAGGCATTTTTTTACTACTGATTGGTTTGAGTCCGATCAGGTTTAATTATCAAATTTCCCTTTTGTTTAATACTTTGTTTAAATCTTTCATGACCAATGTTTAAGTAGCCCTTAATATTTCAGAAGTGTTCAACAAAAGTATCCAAAATCTCCGATCACATGTGTTTAATAATTGTGATAATGTGCTAAACGTATCCGATCAACCCAAGAAAACTTGAGAGCCGGGGTGTTGAATAAGAAATTTATATCCGAATTGAAACAAAATCACACCAGACTTTTGAAAAAGGCATCATATATTATTGAAAAATCCGGACACCTCATTAAAACCTCCCCGCGCCACCAGGGTAGGAAAAAGTATGCCCCATAATATTTACATTGATATTTAACAAGTAAATATTAACTAAATAGTTTTATTCTAATTATAACCAGAGATGGTCAACATTTTATGGATGCTTTAGAGCTCTCCCTTCTTTGTCTTGGAGCATGTGTGTCCATGGCTTAACTTTTTCACATACCATATAAGGGCCTTTCTAGTTTGGAACTAGCTTACCGAACTGCTTCTCCTTGGTATATAAAAAGACTTTTCTTAAAACTCTGTCCCCTGTTTGAAAATCTCTTCTTTTAACTTTGGAAGCAAATCTGCTCCTCATCAAGCCTTGGTAGTGTATTGTTCTCAAGTGTGCTTTTAACCCTTTTTTATTCTATTAAGTCCAGTTGATTACTAACCACTATATCATTAGCCTGTTCGGAATAGTTTTGGACTCTGTGTGATGGTAAAGTAGCCTTTATGGGGGTAATTGCATCAATCTCACACACCAAAGCAAAATGAGACTCTTGTGTGGCAGCCCGATGAGTAGTTCGGTAGGCCCACAAAACTTCTTGTAAATAACTTGGTCACTTTCCTGCAGCTCCCTCCAAATTCTTCTTTAGTCCGGCAAAAGATGCTTCTATTTGCAACCTCAACTTGGCCATTTTCTTGGAGGTGGAAAGTAGAAGAAAAATAATGTTGAATCCCTTAAAAGGCACATAAGGCTTCCATGTCTTTATTATCAAACTGTGGCCCATTGTCCGTAGTAATATTTTGAGGAACCCCAAACCTACAACATATGTTGGATAGAATAAATTTAATAACAACCTTCGAAGTGGTTGTGGCTAAAGGAGTTGCCTCTATCCACTTAGAGAAATAGTCAATGGAGACTATAATAGTTTACACCCGCCGGATGCCATATGAAGAGGTCCAACTAAATCCATCCTCCATCTGGCAAAGGGTATTGGTTCATAAATACACTCCATAGGTACTGCATGCACATAAATTTCATTCTCATATTTTTGACAAGGATCACATTTCTTCACCATTTCTTTAGCATCTGCCATTATGGTTGACCAATAGTATCCGGCTAACAAACTCTTCGGGTCAGTGCCCTATAGCCACAATGTGCTGAGCCTTCCCCATCATGTAATGCAGATAATAAAACCTGGGATTCTTCAAACCCTAAACAGCGCATGAGAGGCCTGCTCAAAGAATTTTTGTAAAGAACTTCTCTTATTATCAAGAAACCACGAGCCTTATGCTTAATCTTTTGTGCCACAACCTTATCCGAAGGCAATATCCTGTCGGAAATGTATTGAAGGAGAGTGTATCTCCAATATTTAGGTTGAATAACACACATGTTCATATTTTCTTCATCCTCTTTCTTATGATCTATCTATATAGATGGACATTATTTTACAAGAATCCAAGGGTAAGATTCAGAATAGGATATAGTTGCTAAGGAGTCTACCAGAGTGTTTTCCGATATGGGAATAAGCTCATAGTAAACATTTTTAAATTTGGCTGCCACTTATTTCAACATGAGCAAGTACTTGACCAACTGTTCTTTCTTGGCTTCAGACTGCCCTTGAGCATGATGGATAGGTAATTGAGAATCACTCATTAATCGGACTCTCTTAGCCCCCACATAAGAGAGCTAACTTAAGACCAGAAATGGCTGCTTCATACTCAGACTCATTGTTGGAGGCTCTGAATCCAAAGCATATAGTTTGATACATTTTATCACCATATGGGGAGGTTAAGAAAATTACAGCTCGACATCCCATAGTACTTGATCCACCATCCGTTCAAACCATCCATTCTTTTTAAAAATATTTTCCTGAATCTTGTCCGGAGGATCTGTCAGCATGAAACTCTACTAAGAAGTCAACCACTAATTAGGTTTAATTGTTGTTCGAGGGGAAAAATCAATATCATAATCACCCAATTCCACCGAACACTTGGTCATTCCCCTTGATACATCAGCTTTTTGAAGAACATTCTTCAAAGGGAAAGACGTTCAGACAACAATAGAATGAGCTTGGAAGTAGGGTCTCATCTTTTTGCTGCAATCACCAAGCCCAGTGCTAACTTCTCCAAATTTAAGTATCTCCTCTCAACATCCGGTAGACTCTTACTGATGTAGTATACCGGACGAGGATAAGTGTCCACTTCCCTTACTAGCACAACACTTATAACATATTCTGATACAACGAGATACACATAAAGCTTTTCGCCCCGAACAGGTTTGAAAAACGTTTTGGGAGAGGATAAATGTTTCTTTATTTCAATAAAATCCTGGTCGCACTGTGGGGACCAATTGAAGTCTTTAGAATTCCTCTATACTTGGAAAAATAGAGCACATTTGTCCAATGACCTTGAGATAAACTTATTCAATGCAACCAATCTTCTTGTGAGCCTTTGGACTTCCTTAATATTCCGAGGAGGGCCCATTGCTAATAAGGCATTAAGTTGATCCCGATCAGGATGGATTCCCTTTTCACTTATTATGTAGCCCAAGAATTTTCCAGATCAGACCCCAAACATATATTTCTCAAGATTTAACTTGAAATTCACAGCTTCTAAATTGAAAATATCTCTTGAAGGTGAGATATGTATGAATCTTCCTCCAAGTTTTTAACCATCATATCATCTATGACACTTCCATGTTCCTGCCAATCTGGTTAGCAAAGGTTTTATTCAACAACCTCTGATAAGTAGCCCCAACATTCTTCAACCCGAAGGGCATCACCTTGTAATAATGAATACCTCTGTGTGTGATGAAAGTAGTGTGATCTTGATCCTTCGGATCCACTTGTATCTGGTTGTACCCTGAGAAAGCATCCATGAAGGATAAGATTTTGTTTCCAGACATATAATCCCCCAACTGATTTATCCGAGGAACGTGATAAAGATCCTTAGGGCATGCCCTATTGAGGACAATGAAATCAATACACATACGCCATTTTCCATTCTTTTTCTTGACTAACACAGGGTTTGTAGTCCACAAAGGGTACTGGGATTCTTTAATATAACCCATCTTGGTTAATCGATCAACTTCCTGAACAAGCACATCTGTTTTTTTGTTGGAAAAATCTCTCCTCTTTTGTAAAATGGTGCAACATCACTCCTGATGGATAACTTGTGAGAAATAACATCTGTTGGTACTCCGGTGACATCACTGTTGCACCATGCAAACACATGTTGATTATTCATAAAAAAGACAACAATTTATGCTTCAAATATAGTTCAAATTTGGAACCAATCTTAACATTCTTGCCCTCTGCAAGGGAGTGAGTTTCAACTTCTTTAATAGGTATTATAACACTGAGAGCCTCTCTAGGATCATCAATCTCACCTTCCTCAGTTGAAGGCTCCAGTAGCTGCTAATCCTTGTTAATCTGACTGCCCCTAGAGTTTTAGGGGCAAGAGCTGTTGCATAACACTCCCTGGCTATCTTTTGACTACTCCGGACAACACCTACTTGTCCCTAAACAACATACTTCATGTACTGATGGACTGTAGAGGCCATATCATACATTTTTTAAATCCAAGACCTTCCAAAAATAGCGTTATACGATATGGGAAATCCACCTTAACAAATAGTACCTTGCCATCTTTTTAAAGGGCCCCTTATCCAACAACACTTCCTCTTCGAACTCCCCAATTACATCTGCAGAACTCCCTGTGAAGCCTATAATGGTTCTGCTCGAACGTTGAATAACTGCTGGATTCTTCATTTTCTTGTAGGAGCTTAAGAATAGTATATTTTCCAAACTACCCGTATCAATCAAAATTCGACGTATATGATTTCCCCCTATAGAAGCCCCTATGACCACCGCATCCTCACGAGGTCCTGCAATGTCCCTCAGGTCCTCTTCATAAAAAACTAAGAATGAGAATAGGGATTGGAACTGATGGGAAGACATTCCACCTTCTAACTGGGTGGCCAAATTGTAGACATGCCTCTTCATTGATGCAGTGGTAGGTGCAGTCACAATATGTCCTCCAAAAATGGTTAACGATTCGAAGAAGTTGGTCAATCCGGAAACTGTCTTAGTTTTATTTGTTATCACCCCCACCTTATTTCGACCTGGATATGGATCCAGATACTCAGAGTCTACATCAAATCTTTCAACGATCACCATGGAACCCTCTTTGGCAAATGTCCCACGATTGTTTAAAGGATTCATCGCGGGAGTATTATTTTGTGCACTATCCGGTCTGTTTCCACTTTGTTTTTTAACATAAGCTCCCAACTTGCCCCTCCCAATAAGTTTTTCGACCTCATGTTTCAACGCTATGAAATCCTGAGTATCATGGCCTATATCATTGTGATATGGGAAAAAACGAGTGTTCCAGTTCTCTATGGGGACTGCAGTGCTGCTGGTTTTCAGATATGCACTTCATTCTTAGTCTTATCATAGATTGTGGCTACATTCTCCCCCAATTCTGCAAACCATTCAGGCTGGACCCAGGGTCCCCTCTTACTTCTGGTTTGTTGGCTCTGGGTTTGGCTGGACTGATTCTGCTTGGACCGGTTGGACCCTTGTTCAGTCTCCTTTGCTCCGTAACGGGATTGGTTAGTGGTTGGAGAAGCTGTTGTTGTAGACCTCACCTGATGATGCACTCTTGTTTTCTTTGTTTCTTCCATATTGATTTGTTTTCCCACTTGGTTCAATAAAACATCTTAGGTCATAGCCTTCTTCCGAGTCACAGAAATGGATAATAGTGTCCCCATTACCCTTTAGTTCTTTATTTCCAACAAATTTCCTCCGGAAAGAAACCCAAAATGTATCAAAATTTCTAATACACCCTTGAGGTAGACTGCTATACCATTTAAGAGCACTTTCTGTGAATGTTTGGGAGAAAGCTTTACACAAAATCTTGTCATTGTCGTCAAAATTCATTATGATTTTTTTGAACTGCTCTAGATGGTTGCCCGGATCTCGACTCCGATTGTATTTCTCCATCTTGGAGCTATCAAACCTTTTAGGAAAGATGTCCAGAGAGTATTTTTGCAGATAAATGTGATTGCCTCCAATTCTTACTGCGACTGAAAACTGTATCTTCATTAGGGGTTGCAAAAATACCTGGCTCGAACTGAAAGGCAAATAGATCAATCAGCAACTGATCAACATGCTTATGAGATGAACCCTTATCCTGGTACCTCTTGAGTCTATCATGTATGTCCCTCTTCCTCGAATGTTTTTTGCCTAACCTTATCTTTTTTCTAGATCTCCCTTCATCACTACTCGAAGATAATGATTCTTCAAGCTCTGCCTCATTTGAGGAACTGCTGGATGACTCATATGTAGATATTTTAACATGCTTAGATTGATGCGTCTTTTTTTAGATTAGGCGAGTCTTCAAAGACTGCTCATTTTCTCCAGGATTGTCAGTGTGGTGAAGTACTGATGCTCCGGATTTTTCCTTGATACCTTTTTTCTGCTTGTTTTATTGCTCTCAACGCCTCTATTTCAGCCCTCAGCTGGTCTCGCTCCTCGATGGTATACTCCTTATTTTCCTTTGCGCTTTCCACCTTTGGGGGTAGAGTGTTTTACTCATTCGGATCCATTCGAACTGCTTTAATGGCTGGTTTTGAATGTAAATTTCAGGCACTATCGTCTCCCACTGTGGTCGCCAATTTGGTATGGTTTATTTCTACCCGGGGGTAATCTTGTAAAGTGATTAAAAGTTTTTTGGTAAGTTTGTGGTATTTTGTGTTTAATGTAAAGAGTAGAGAGATTATTAAGCTGTATACTAGTACTAAATTCTGATCACCCTCATTAATGAAAATGTTTATGGTATTTATACTAATTACTGACCCATGAGCTTATTGGGCCGGGTTGTGAAACCGAGTCAAGTTTAAGGACCCATTAGTAATATAGTCTTAAGTTGATTAGAAACTAGCTTAATCATAAGAGCTTGTTGGAGACGAAGATCCCATTGTTCAGGAGATTCAAGATCATCTCAATAATCTTGGTAGAAGATCGGCACCTGCTACTTCTGAAGTCGCATCTCCTGAGAGTATTGTTCCTGCAACCTCCTTACCTCTCATTCCTCGAACTAGCCCAGTGGTCTTTCTTCCAGCAGAGCCATCTGAAGATGTCCTAGCCGCTCTTCAACCTTTTACCCATCTCAATGTTGTAGCGCAAAAACTAACTCAAGAAATCAAAGCCTCTCGGATTCAATTAAAAAACATGGCTAAAGAGATGGTTCACTATAAAAATTATGCTGCAGCTGAGAAAAAGATGAGAGATATCTTTGGGAACCTCGTAAGAGATCAGTTTCATGAATTTCAGAAGGCAAGATCTGAATTCCTCAGAGTACTTATTCATGTCAAGAAGTATCTCCGAGAAGTGCATCGAAAAGAAAAAGAATATCTCAACGCTTCACATCAGAATGAAATAGATCAACTCAAGACTAAACATCTTGAGAAGTTTGCTGCAGAGAAAAAAACTCAATGACCTTCAAATTTCTCTTGGTAATAGTGAGGCAGAGAAGAAACTATCGACAGATGACATGGCCTCCCTCAAAGCCCAATTCGATAAGGAGAAGCAATTTGCTGTCACTGTTGCTAAGGATGAGTGTGCAAAAGACAAGTTGACAGATATCAATAACGGCAAAGATCAAAAACTCATCACACTCCTTCGAGAAATTCATGCCACATATCCTAAAATTGATCTTTCCAGCTTTTGGAGTGAAATTCCCATTGAACGACGTCCTAGCGAGACTTTTGAACTTGTTTCAAGCTCGTCATCCGAAGATGACTCAAAGGAGGATTCCTAAACAAGCTCTGTGGATGAGTAATTTTACTATCTCTTTTTTTGTAGTCATGCCATCACTATAATGTTTTGTCTTAATAGATGCCTTTTCACTTGGTATCTAGGAAATTGCACTATGCTCATAGAATTAGATTGAATGACAAAAATATTTGTTTGTCCTTTATTTTCTTCAAGTTATATATGCATTTGACTGTTATTTAATTATTCAAGTCAAAATAAAATATGGTATTTTAAATAACATTACAATACGTAATACTTCGAATATTATAGTGCGTTTAATGGACGTAGCATTTCGAATATTAAAGTGTGTTTAATGAATGTAACACTTCAAATTTTAAAGTGTGTTTAATTTACATAACACTTCAAATATTATAGTGTGTTTGTTGAATGTAACACTTCGAATATGGTTTCGAAAAGTGTATTCAACACTTCAGAATATTCATCTCTTGGTCAACTTCAAAGGTGATCAGTCTTTGATCAGTTACCAAAATAGTTTAGCACTTGTAAACAACCATTGGCCAAAAAATGAATTTTATTGATAGCTTTGAATATGTATATAGCGCCTTGTTAAAACTTTCATGGGCCAACAGGGTAGGAAAAGTGCGCTTATTAATCAAAGAAGACAATTTCACAATACAACACAGTCACTTCGAGTACAATTTCAGATGTTGTATATTCCATGAATGTTGCAGCATCCTCCCCTGATTATCACAAATGCGGTAAGAACCTGGCTTTATCCTTTCAACAACCATATAAGGTCCTTCCCAATTTGGGGGTATCTTACCGAGGCTCTTTTCCTTGCCATGGAGGAATACCTTTCTTAACACTTTGTCACCCACCTCGAACTCCATTCTTTTCGCCATCGAATTATATCTACTCCTCATAAGAGTTTGATAATGAATTACATTCAAATGAGTTCAAACTCTTTTCTCATCAATCAAATCCAAACTTTCTCATTTAGCTTCATCATTCAACTTTTCAGTATATTGGGTTATTCGAAAAGAAGGCAATGTAGATTCTACAGGACTAACAACATCCATTCCATATGCCAAAGCAAAATGAATCTCTTTAGTAGCATCCCTAGGGGTCATTCGATAAGACCATAGTACCTCATGCAAATAATTAGGCCATTTCCCTGCTGCTCCAGTCAAATTCTTCTTCAATCCTTCTAGAAATAGATCTGTTTGTCACCTCTACTTGTCCATTCTCTTGGGGATGAAAGGACGTGGAAAAACATTTCTTGATCCCTTTCGAAGTGCAAAACAAAGCCATTTCTTTATTATTAAATTGAGGATCGTTGTCTGTAGTAATTTTTTGAGGCACTAAAAAACGACAAAAAATATTGTTTACAATGAACTTAATCACATCTTTAGCTTTTGTTCGAGACAATGGTTATGCTTCAACCTACTTTGTAAAATAATTCACTATAACAATTATCATTTGTCGTCCTCCAGAGGCCATCAGCAAGGGTCCCACCAGATCTATTCCCCATATATCCAATAGAACTGCTTCGGTAATGGACATAAGTGGGATTGCTGGTTTATGAATAGAATTAGCAAACCTCTGACAAGTATCACAACTTAGAACCAAATTCTTGGCACCGTTCATAATTGAAGGCCAATAAAACCATGTAAATAAAACTCGACGAGATAATGCCTTAAATCCACAATGCAATGATCCTTCTCCATCATTCCATTCTGATAAAACTTTATGTGATTCGTGTCTTCTCAAGCATCACAATAATGGCCTACTCAATGCTTTCTTATACAAAATTTCATCCAATACTATATAGCCAAATGCTTTGCCTCGTAACTTCTTGGCTAATTTCATATCTTCAGGCAGCTCTCCTCTAATAAAAAAATTCAAAATATCAGCTCTCCAATCTCCTCAGATTGTTTCTAGGGTGACAAACACTTCATCAATGTTCTCACAGTTCTCTGAATGATTTAATATCGATGGACTTTCTTATAATAAAATCCAAGGATACTCTTCTTTGTATGCAACTATTACTAGAGAATAAAAAACTATGTTATTTCCTTGGTTTATATGTTCCACCACAACATGATCAAACAAAAGAATAGGACTTCGAAGCTCTTGAAGGTACAAAATTAAATGATATTTTTTTGGCTTCAGAAACTCCACACACATGGTTTGCTACCAACTAAGAATCTGTCTCTAAAAATACTAAGGTTGCACCACATATCTTTGCTAGCCTCAATCCTACTAATGCATCTTTATACTCAGCTTCATTATTCGACGCATGAAAATCAAATTTAATAGAATGGAGCATCGTTTCCTCAGATGGGGCAACCAATTCAACTCTAGCGCTGCATCCCAAAATGCTGGAACCTCCATCGGTTCGAACAATCCATATCGAATTAACTGGAAAGACATTCTTGCTAACCTCTTGATCCAATCTGCTTGAGTGAAACTCAACAAGTAAATCTGCCAAAGCCTGTGCTTTAATTTTCGTCCGAGGAGAAAAACTAATTTCAAAATCTCCCAATCGTACTGGTCACTTAGTCATCCTCCCTGAAATATCACGACATTGTAAATAAAGTTCGAACCTCAATAGTATGAGCTTGAAAAAAAGGACGCATTTTCCTAGCAGCCACCACCAATACTAATGCCAATTTTTCGAGCTTCAAAAACCTCTTTTCTACTGCTACCAGACTCTTGCTGAAATAGTACACTGGCTTCGGAAATTCCTGAATCATCACTTATCAATACTGCACTTACTGCAAAATCGGATACTACAACGTACAAAAAAGAGCTGCTCTCCACTTTGAGATTTAGACAATATTTCTGGCGATGATAATAAATCCTTGATACTTGAAATTTCTGCTTCACAATCCGAAGTCCACTCAAACTTCATTGGTCTTCGTAACACTTGAAAGAAAGGGAAACATTAAGTGCTGCTAACCTTCCTGCCAAAAATTGTAATTCTTTGATAGTTTGAGGCAATTTCATAGATACTACAGCTTTAACTGTTCTAAGTCAGTTGTATCCCTTTTTCACTGATAACATAACCCAGAAATTTCTTTGACCGAACTCCAAAAGTACATTTTTCTAGATTCAACTTTAGCGTTATTGCCCTTAAGTTCAGAAATATTTCATCTAAATCTTCCAAGTGTGCATCGTCTGGTAAGCTTTTCACCATCATATTATCGATGTATACCTCCATGTTCTTTCCGATATGGGTAGCAAATTCCTTATTCATCAATCTTTGGTATGTGGCCCTAATAGTTTTTAATCCAAAAGGCATAACTCTATAACAGTGCAAGCCTCTGTCTATGATGAAGTTAATACATTCTTGATCCTTTGGATCCATCTGAATATGATTATATCCTGCAAAAGCATCCATAAAGGTCAATATCTTGTTTTCCAAAGTGGAATCAATCAGCTGGTCTATTCGAGGAACAAGAAACGGTTCTTTATGACATGCTCGATTCAAGTCTGTAAAATCAACACACATTCTCCACTTCCCATTCTTCTTCTCATAGACTTACCTCCCCCTCGAATTCCTCTATTACTCGAGGACCTAAATTTAAACAATAAAAAATCATATAAAAGATTGTAAAGTTATAGGAAAAGATTAGAACTTTGTATTGGAGTTGAAGACTAATATGTAATTCTCTCTTTTATGTAACTGTTTCGGTTATGAGCTAAGTCATTGCGTCTCTATATAAAGGGCAAGGCTGATCTAATAAATGGGTTGGCTTTTTGAGATTAATCACTATTGCAATTTAACTTTCTATCTCTAACTTTATTATTCTTTTTAGATTTGCGAGATTGATCTTTCACTTCTTTCGAAGAGGCTTGATATCTTTTAAAACCAGATCCAGAACTTTCAACCTTTTCGTCACTAGATGTGACATATTTGTGTTTATTTTTTTGTACTTTTGAGAAGAATGACACTTTTTAAGTGCTTTGAACCGCGCCTTTTTCTGCTCACTTTTGATCATCCGATCAGTGTAAGATCGATCAGATTGATCACCAGCGTCATTTTGGTTATTCACTTGTCACACCTCGGATATCAGTCTAGTTCACTGAATTTCCTACTCTCTCTGGTCATATTTCTCGTTTAGAGCATTTATTTTGTCCATAAGCTAATTAATTCGTAATTCTATCTCAGATTGAGTTTGATGAATCAGAGTAGATCCTTCTTGTCTATCATCTATCATTTGTAAATACTTTTTTAGTGTTTCAACAGACGATCGAACTAACGGTCGTTTTCTAGATTCATTATCAAGCTTAAAATCGTTTTCAAGATTTAAAAAGTTGAAAAATTCAAACTAATAAACTAGGCACCAGTTGATGATCAGGTCCCGGTGGATTCGCCAATTTGGTGAGTTTGATTACTTAGGATCATCCAAGTGAGTTGAGAGAAGTTAAAATGTAAAGAGATAAATAGATTCAGAGAGAGAGAGTTAAATTGCAAGAGTGATTAAACTCAAAAATCCAACCCCTTTATTAGATCAGCTTTGGCCTTTATATAGAGGTGCAACGACTTAGCTCCTAACTGAAAAAGTTACATAAAAAGGATAATTATATATTAGTACTCAACTTAAATATAAAGTTCTAATCACTTCCTCTAACTTTACAATCTGTTATAGGAAGTTTATTCTTTACATTTAGGTCTTCGAAGTTTTATTTCCTTATCACATTCTATTTTGGAGAAAGGGATTAATATCATGCATTATATATACTCTCTTTGAGGCTTCAAAAAAATAATGGGAATTTGGTGAGTGTGTAGCAGTGGGAAACAAATTAAGAGAGATAATAATTATTATATTTCTTTTGGGAAGAATGAAACGTGATCTTGGAAGAGCATTGTGTAAATCCTGGAATTTAGACTTTCTGTAGACACTGATTTTCGGTAACTTAATCTTTTATATTGTTGAATCTGTTTGAATATGTATGAATAACATTGTTGTGGCTCAAAATGGACGTAGATTGAATTTTCCAAACCACTTTAAATATTATGTGTTCATCTTTTTCTTACTCTGTTATTTGATTTTTTCGTTTTGCTTATATCATCAGTTGAACTACTGAGTATATGTAAATGATTCTTGGCATGATGTGGTTGATTCTTGATCCATAAAATCGTCACAGTTCCTTTATCCTCAAGATTCTTGGACTGGAAAGAAAGCTCATTTGGAAAATTTTAGAGTTGTCATATGTTCTTCCTACTAACATTTGAATCAAGACAAGCTTCAACCGAGAGCACTAAAATGTTTGTTCCTTGGCTACTTGGAAGGAGTATAAGGGTATATGGTATGTTTCCTTAAACCTGGGCGCCAAAAGGCTTTGATAAGAATGGACGTGATTATAAATGAGGACATACCATCGAAAAAGGAAATGTAAACCAAACCTAGTACTTTCTAAAAGAGATATGAAGTTGATGATAAGTCTAATCAAGAGAGTAAAGCCTAAGATGCTTTGGTCGAAAATGATTTCAGACTTGGTCTAGCTTCGACCCATATAGAGGAAGTTCACCTATTGCACTAGTTTGAAGATGGCTAAGAATCTGATGTTCCACAGCCTTCAGATGATCAAACTCGAGAGCAAGATGGGCTTGACAATTATCAGTTGGTCAGAGATAGAGCATAAAGACTACGAAAATCTCCAAAAGGTTATGGTTTGCTAATGTTATTGGTTATACTTTTTCGATTTAAATGAAGGGATATGTTCTTTAACTATAAATCTGTCACGATGTTGTGAAGACCAATGATAAAGATAAGTGACTAAAGTTCATGAGGGAAGAAATGAGAACTATCAAGAACTTGAGCATCTCGATTCTTGTGAAATAACTGAAGGTTCGGAAGCTTGTAAGGATTAAACATATATGCAAAAAAAATTTGGAGTAGAGTTATTTAGATACAAAGGTAGAATGATTAAGTGATTCACGCAAAAAATGGTAGTGTTGATTTCAATGAGATATTCTGACCGATTGTGAAACAAATAACGATAAAGGTTCTAAGGTCAATTATTTATAGGTTTAATATTAAGTTATATTAAATGTATGTAATTACTGCCTTCTTACATAGAGAACTAGAAGAGACCTTATACATGTGTCAGCCTAAACGTTTAGAAAAAAAGAATTAAAGAGATATGTATTTTTTTCAGGAGACCTTAATATGAGTTGAAGTAGTCACCGAGATAGTAGAATAGAAGATTTGATTTTTTTATCAGGTTTATCAATTATGTAAGAACGTTTCTATGAGAACTGTGTATTGTAGCGGCGAAACATATATGAATATACAAATTCTTTCCCTTTTGTATGTGAATGATATCCTAATAGTTGAAAAGGACATGAGACATATTGAAACAACAAAAAACAAACTGATGGGAAAGTTTTGAGATAAATGATATGGAAGAGGCTAGAAAGATACTTGATATTGAGATCAAGAGGAAAAAACCAAAGGAGTATGCATTCTTATCCTAACAAGAATATATACATAAGGTCCTTATGAAGTTCCGAATGTCTGAAGCCAAAGATGTTGTGACTCATGAGATACTTGAAGGGTGCAGATGAAGTTGGGTTGTGTTATAACCAGAAGAATATGATAGATGAAATGTTGAAATGGTATATTGACTCTTATTATGTTGGCTTCCTTGACACAATAAATTCAAATTTGGGTTATTTTGTATACTATGTTTGAATAGGTGGTTAACTAGAATTCTTGTTTACAGAAGGTCATTTTCTTTTCATCAATAGAAACCGAACACATGGTTACCACAGAAACAATGGAAGAAACCATGACTGAAGGGTTTGCCGAGTGATATCACTAATATATAGAAATATGTAATTATATTTTGTAATAAAACTAGTGCTCATTATTTAATGAAGAGTCCAAAGTTCCACAAAACAACTAAGCACATAGATATCAAGTTGCACTTCATTAAAGATGTTATAAAGCAAGAGCAAGTGAATGTGGCAATGTTTACAAGTGAGGAAAATTCTTTGGATGCTCTGAACAAAGTATTATCGGTTTTAAAGTTTACGAACTATATGAGACATGTGCAAGTCTGGGCTGCAGGTGCACTGGTCTCCAACGATTAGTTGAACATCGGTAGTGACGGATGTTATAGTAAGTATAATCTTAGATGAAGAATTTTAAGTTGTATGTTAAAATTAATTGAGACCAATGTACTACCGAAGACTATAAAAGACGATAGATGGACGACTCAAAACTTATAAAGCATAAACTATTTGAATATTTATGTTGGCATGCTACACTGAAACTTATATGCAAAGACGTTTAGTGGAACCTAATGGAGTGCTCTCCCAAAGACAAGAAGAATGTTTCTGTTATAGCCGAATGTGCATGCGGATCACCTGTTCTGAAGGCGCAGAGGATGTTTGCCGAAAGACTTCTGAAGATACCTATTTATTTCTAGAAGAAATTGAGTCACCAAAAAATGTCTGTATGGATGTATAATCTCAGTCATTTGATCAAATACTGTTGATCTTGGTATCTTATCATGTGGTAGGGTAGTACAAAAAGGTACCACTACTAACCATACATATGTCAGCAACGCGCAATATGTCTGTTTGCTTGGCATATTGGGAAAATAGGTTGTCATATGCTATTGATGAGCATGAAGATCAATACACACATATTTAGTCCTCTATAAATAGTGAGCGAGTGATATGAAGTCATTGGTACGAGAAGAAACAATTAAGATTTGAGAGAGAGCAGAAAGCTTTTGAATAGTTAAGGTAGATGATAAAAACTTGGAATACTCTAAGATCCATAGTTCATGCTGTAAGTTGTGAGTGATTTGTAACAAAAGATGAGTGATTGAGTGTTAGTGTTTGATAGAGCCCTCTAGTAACCTTATATATATAACATGTGTTCGCTACACGAGGATGTAAGATTTCTTCACAATTGGAACCACGTTAAATTCATCTTATGAGTGTTTGGATTAACATTCTTAATTTTATTACTTGTTTTATTGTTTTTGGTTCAATAGTTGAAGTTTTGAGTACAAACTCAAGCCATGTAGATCCCTATCCTACTAACAAATAGGTTTCGGCTAGACTAACACTATCCTATATTCAACTATATAGGAAACTTGATATTTTTTATTATTTCAAAATGGATTTCCTGGGTGTTTCCCTAACATAACTTGATGAAGGTGCATTCGTCTTTCTAAAGTATAACTCGACGAAATTACAAGTTGAATTTATAGAAGCTCGTATCTTAAATTCCCCATAGTTATGGAGCCTCTACTTTGGGCATCAGTTTGAGCATCCGATGCTTTCAAACTTTGGTATAGACTTATGATGCTCCAAGAACTTATATATTTAAAACCGCTTGTCAGCAACCTACAAATTTTGTCCATATAACAAATGACCTCCATCACTCTCTCAAAATAACCACTTTGAAGAAAGTTCAGTTGGAATAGCTCGTAGCTCGTACAAATCCTTGCTAAAGGTGACACCTTCAATGTTCCTTTTGATATCCCCAAAAGGATCATAATTTAACGATACATCTCAATCGAAGAGTACCCATTCACAGTGGTGTAGCCAGGATGGAAACACAATGGTGTCCTAGACCTTCTGATTATTATCAAATGAATGTATATATATTTATCAAAATAAATTAAAATAAGATACAAAAATGGTTATAACAAATATGGTTTACTGTAAAATCTCAAACTAAAATGTGATTAGAAATAAAAAACAAAAATAAAAACATAAATACAAGTTAATTTTACTTGTAATTTCTCTTACTCATAGCTTGAAAATGTTGAAGGATAATTGTTCTAATAATCGTGGTACATACCTCTTTTTCAAAAAACGTCACCAAACAATCATTAAGTCATGGATCGCTCATTCTATTTCTCAACCCATTCACATAATTTAAACTTGAGAAACTCACACGAGACTCAGGTAAAAGGAAAGCAAACTTCAAAAGCTCATAAACCCAATTGAGAATTTTATGCTTTTTTGTATTCACAATAATCCTAGAAAGTATTGTGAGTCCTTTTATCTTGTGTCTCTCCTCCGGTTAACTCCAGTAACTAAATTAGAGACATTTGTATTTCTTCTTTTATATTTAGGATTTGTTTTAAAATATCTATACATCCTATAATGACAAACATAAAAACTCAACCAACAATAAAATTTAAACTTAGCATTGCAAAATAAAAATTATGATTTATGCATGTCTATTTGCTCTTAAATTGAACTCTACAGCTCTCTATCTTAAGGAAAAACATAGATCAACCAATATTATTCTTAAATAATAACATAAGACATGTAGCAAATCTTCCATTTTGAGAATTAATAACACAGAGACATAACAAAAATTTTAGTGTTTGAAGCTGATTAACGTTTTCTAATTGATAATATAAGAACAATCGTTCAAAAAGATTATATCTTGTAGTTACGCTTTTCTTACTAACACTATCAAATCTATATGAATTTATTTTATTTTTTAAATCAATATATTTATTTATATTAATATAACTCTGTTATATAGATTTATATTATGTTTTTATATAAATAAATTTATATTATTTTTTAAATCAATATATTCATGGGAAATGACACACTAAGTACCTTTTGGCCAAACCTATTACTATCTAGTACCCAAAAATGGGTTAATGCTCACTTAACACCCATCTCAATAAAACAATTCCCTTTCAAGACCTATTTTTTTTAATACCATAACTACCCTTAACCTAGTATATAAGCCCTATTCTGAGAATTAATGGGTATTTTCACCCAATCATCAATTTCGAATTTTGAATTTCAAAACAGCCTCCACTCTCGATCTGTCTTCTCTTACTTTTTTTCTCTCTCCACCTTCGAACCCACTATCTTCGTACCAACTAAAATCGCCGACGATTATCCCCATACCAACCAAAAGCGCCGAAGATTATCCCCATACCAACCACCACCGCAGATTCTTGTCGTCTTCATCACCCACTGAAATCAACTCCAACACTAAAACCGCCAACGATTATCCCAACCGTCGTTAACGACGGACCTCTCATCGCCGAGGTCAATATGGGCGCCGACTGCTCCGCCCCCATCGCCCGTGTCACCGTCGTCCAGGCATCTACAGTCTTCTACGGCACTCATGCGACCTTAGGTTTTAACTTCATTTCCTACCTCAAAATATATACTTGTGTTTCTACTACTATTGACTTTGTACTGACCAAATATGTAAGTAAACAGATAAGGCAGAGCTCAGTTTGTGTTATTTCCGGAGGTGTTCATCGGAGGCTACCCGCGTGGTTCAGATTTCGGCGTTTCGATCGGCAATACGACGACTAAAGAAAAAGAGGGGTTTCGCAAGTATCATGCTTCGGGGATTGACGTCACTAGTACGAACACTTTATTGCTGATACTCACCGGATCTGTTGATTTTGTTGGACTCTAAACTTAGATAGATGTCTTTCCACAACTGATTTTGATGCTATTTTTATTTAGTAATATGTGTTTAGCAGCTTTGAGGTCAATTGATTTTGGTTTGCAGCCGATCAGAAATTGCTAGAGATCCATAAGAACAGCTCGAGGACTCCGCAACCCCTTTTTAAGCTATATGTATCAGTACCAGATTATCGTACATATGTTTTTGTTCTCTTGACTGTGTATAAACAAGTAAGCCTTTTGCTTTGCAGTCTAAATTTTCTTATTAAACTGTTCGGACATTTAGGTCTACTTATAATACTACTGTAATTCGGGCTTGTTTAGGTTGAGATTTGAGTTTAGAAACTTCACAATTTGGTATGGTTATCAGACTGAATCAGTACTAAAAGATCCAAGTCTTGTAATACTATATACCATCCTGTTGGTGTTGTTGCTCTTAAAAGTAGCTTAGCTAGGCCATACTAAAGATTTTCTGTAAGCATTGGATCAGTTTGTATTTTAGATTTTTTTTTGATGATACAAGTGTTGGGGTCTAGGGTGGATTGGATATAGTGTGGAACCCCGACATAAATATTCTTGAGGAGTGGGTGGCTAAATTTTATATTAAGGCCTAATGGATCTGTATATGGTAGTATAACATGTTCTTTATTTGTCGGGCTCGCCTGTATACATAAAGTATATTCTATGAACTATAAAGCAATCATCACCGAAGGAAAAACGACATGGGAAGGTAATGTCATGGTTGTAGCATATTGAATGCCATTGGAGCTGTTCTGTTGACTCACTACACTCCAACGAGAAACTGAGGCAGATTTCCTGTATAGATTATTCTTTCCTGCTGCATACATAAGATTATTCTTGTTTATTCTTTCCATTTTTTTATTATCAAATTACCAAGATTCTTGGTTGTATTCTTAGTTGCATTCTGAAGGAAAGGAATCATATATCCATGTATCTCATTGTGATTCAGGATGTGGAAGTGGACATGAGCCTGCACATGTTGGATTTGTTGGAGAAGGAATGTTGACAGCTACTATCTGCGGGGATGGCCGAGAAGGAATGCTGGATTTGTTGGAGAAGGAACTTAAGTTCGTTTTTTTGTTCTTTTTTATATCATTGGATAAGCACTCCTTATCTTTCGATTGTATGTTTTGAAACTGTTAATATTACTTCGTACAACGTCTGGTTGTATCGTTAATTCTATTCTTTACAAGTGTTTGACATTGCTAGATAGGCTATGATTACATTGCTAGATACTTGTTATATCATTTGTAGTTGCATTGAACTGATGAATTGTGATGAACTGAGTAAGATTTATATGCTATTCAAAGCTGATTCTGTTTCTCAATTCAAGGAATCCTTTAGAAACTATGACTTAATTTGAGTTTTGTGGCTTATCCCTCTTTCGACTTATATTTTTGTATACTGTTAACATTGATATGTACCATGTCTATTTGACTGGATGATTCTTATCGTTTATAATGTCTAAATTGATAGATACACTGAGATTACAACGCTAGATACTCGTTATCTATTTGCAAGACATTGGTAGATATGTGAATTATAGTCTGATAGATACGGAACATCTACATTAATGGATACTTGAGTATAAATATGATAGATGCGATATATTGACATTGCTAGATATGTGAATTATAGTCTAATAGATACGGAACATCTGCATTAATAGATACTTGAGTATAAATCTGATAAATACGATATATTGACATTGCTAGATACGTGAACAATAGTCTGATAGACACGAAACATCTGCATTGATAGATACTTGAGTATAGATCTGATAGATACGGAACATCTGCATTAATAAATACTTGAGTATAAATCTGATAGATACGCTATATTGACATTGCTAGATACGTGAACAATAGTCTGATAGACACGAAATATCTGCATTGATAGATACTTGAGTATAAATCTGATAGATACGGAACATCTGCATTAATAGATACTTGAGTATAAATCTGATAGATACGATATATTGACATTGCTAGATACGTGAACAATAGTCTGATAGACACAAAACATCTGCAATGATAGATACTTGAGTATACATATGATGGATACAATATATTGACATTGCTAGATACATGAACAATAGTCTGATAGACACGATATATAACATTAATAGATCCTAGATTATACATATGATAGATACAACAATTTATGTATACGATTTTAAGGTTCACATCCATCTGATAGCTTAGTTATATTTAGTTTGGTAGGTACTTTAGATTCTCCCTTTAGTGATTCATCTCATAATTTACTAGAGGATGTGATTCCCGACTACTATAGCCTGGTAGATTGAAGATAGATATATGACATCGATATTGCTAGATACGTTGTGTTGTGGTTGAGATTAGCATTGATTTATTTGAGGCCTTAAGTTTGATTTACATTCCAGTTACTAGAAGTGCCTATCAGCCATATCCAACATTGCTAGATACAACAAGTTTTGTCTGCGATTTTAAGGTTTACTTAGTTTTAATAGATTAGTTATAACTAAATTGCGATTGTGAATCCAAACTGCCATTACAACTGCTTCACTCAACTGCTTACTATCAATGTTAACTTGTAGTATTCAAATCTTAACCAAACATTTTAAGATAAAACTACACAAATACTAATAAAACCATAACATTAATAGAACATCAGTCAATGCATTACATCTTCCAAATACACCAACCCTCTCTAAAAAACAAACTGCTCAGAGGGTTGGTGAAAGTTATAAGTCCATTGAAGCATAAAAAAACATTACAAACAACAACAAAAAAACATAATGAAAGGAAACTGCATGAACATCTTTAAACCCAATCAAAATAATCTGGATGACATATGGACATTGATAGATACTCGATAATAAGTCTGATAGATATGTAATACAGACATTGCTAAATACAACACTTTGTAGTTGCTATATACGACATATGGAGATTGATAGATAATTTGATAGATATGTAATACAGACATTGTTAGATACTTGATTATAAGTCTGATAGATAAACCGTTTTTGCCTTGTAGCAAGCGGACAGTAGTGACATATATAAATTACATCCCAAACGACTCCCAGCCAACCACATCTCATCCAGAATATCATGGGCGGTCTCAAACGAGCTTAAATGAATACAAGCCTCAATGATATCAGAGCATAAACTAGATTCGTTCGACGAATGGAATTCACATTCATATTAAGTAATAACTTTGCTACCTCACATTCATATTTAAGTAATAACTTTGCTACCTCGCTGACCTTCCCGTGTTTCATATATCCATAGCCCGATTGTTGGTAATTTTGTTTAGAGATTTCCGGATAAACTCTGAAGTCTTGTTTTAACAATTTCAGATTGAAATTATTTTGGTGGTTCTCCAAAATTTTCAACCGGATAAAATCAGAGCGTATGCATTTTGAACAACGAGAGTGGATTTTTGTTGTTGTTCTGTTTTTCTTCAACAGAACCATACTTATTTATTCAACCAAATTTCAAAAACTGTAAAACAGTTTTAAGTCCAATAACGGCTATAATTTTAAATGATAAAAACGACCAAAATTATTCAAATTCAAATTTGAATTAATTTTCCAAATTCAAAATTTCCATGAATATTCACAATAGCCTTCATTTAAAATAAATTTAACCACAACCAGGAGACGCCCCTTGGACCCACTAATCATAATATATTCTTACAAGCGTGTACTCCACACTCTCCGACTTGCTCGATAATATATTACGACTGCATTGGTCGACTAGTCAATCCAATTACACTAAAATATCCAACAATCTTCCCCCATTTTAGTGCAATTCATGATTAACTAAAACAAACTCACAACAAATAACAAATTTATGCATAAATGAAATATCGTAACGATTGAATTTCATATTAGTATATTACACATTCCAAATATTCGAATATCAAAGTATCACTAAGGATTGAACCTTTACTATCCATAATGAATACTCGAAGATAATATACACAAAAATTTACATTCTCAAATGTTCTTACTTGACACTATCTTTTACTAGCCTTGTGTCCTTATCCTTCTTAAGCATATCAAAGCCAAGTCCTAGCTTCTTGAAGCGGCTAAACTTCATGCTTAAATAGGTAGATCTTTTACTGTTGCACATGCATATGCAATTTTTCAAAAGAGCTATTAAGAATATAAACTTCAACCTCCACAACTTGCATGTCTGAACACATACTTTGGGATAATACTACTAATGTGTTCCAATCTCTAGATGTTAAGCTTTCCACATTGAATTCAGCACCTAATGTCATATTAGATGGGAATTGGGTATCTTAACATGAGAGATTTCAAATGGACTTTTAATCTCATCCCTATAGCCGATTTGTGCACAAAATCTCTACTTAACCCTTTGGTTAAATTATCATCTAAATCATATCGAGTTCTCACAAACTCTACTGCAATAACATCATTCATGATCCGCTCCCGAATCATAATCTGTCTGACACCTGAGTGTCTAGCCTTACCTTTGTAATAGAATTAGGTGGTATCTTTTGGACCACAACAAAAGTTCACTCGGATTTCATTGATGAATCAGTAATTCAACTTTGTTTCTTAGATGCCCAAGAGATAACAAGTCCTCCAAGTAGAAATACACATCCACTTATAGAGTGGACTTCCATATTCAAAATATAACTCGCATCCGAATATACTACTACGCATTCCAACAACAAATCCAATATCCGACCTAGTGATAGTCATGACATACATACACCAAGATTTCTTTCAGCTTCTTCCAAATCTTTCATCTCAAAACTAGACGATAAGAATTTCTTGGTTTCTTCAAGTTGATTTGGTCAATACCAAAAATCAACATGTCATTCACATACATATCAAAATTTACCAAATTTGTAAATTATGTTATATCCGAACAACATCAAAATTTACCAAATTCTTATATCCGAATAACATCAAAATTGACCAAATTTATAAATTATAATATCATACAAACAACTTATATTTAATGCATGCATAAACCAGTGCCATAAACATTACATGCATAACAATTATTTAACAATTAACTTTTTACCTTTAATAAATAAAAACAATTTTCTATTACAATTTAAACAGACTTTGCATGCCAAATCCTTTAGACCGCCACATGCAAAATTAAGTGCAGTTACTTTTTCTCAGTTACTTTTTCTAGTTTGTATTAAAGAAACAAACTTTCAAATGCTGCAGTTAATAGACTACAGTTTTACATGCCAATATTAGTTTAAATACAATATGCATTTATCTTCTTCTATATTTTCATGCAGTTCTTTTGCATGCAAAAAAATTTCAAATTATTTACTGAACAGAACTACAAATTTAATGTCCTTGGGAAAAATTTATCCACATTACTTCATTCTCCAAGATGTGTTGCAAAGATGTGCCCAGATTTGTTGCAGGTTTCATACAATCATAATCTGCAATGTTAGTGGAAAGCCAAATCACAGGGGAGCCATCTTCATAGCCAAAGATGGCCCTTGATTCTATTCGTCCAAAATCTGAACATTTAACACCATTCTCCTTTTCCTTCTCAAAAGATCCTTCATGAGGAATGATAAGACCTGTAATATACAGGTCATCTAACACCATCATCTCTAGAGGCTTCAGGACACCAAGGTCATCATGCAAAACAAAATCAATCAGCCTTCTGTTTGGCTGAACCTCGTCAGGTTGTACAGATGTTTCGCGTATGACAAAGATCTCCACTTCAGCAACTTTCATCTGTTTTCGTGCTACAAGGGAAGATACAGATCGCTCCTTGAAATCTGTACGGGCAGCAACCCGCTTCGGCCTTTTCGATGACCTAACAGCCTCTTCAATGCTCTCTTTAGAAGTTCTCTTCAATCCCTTAGAAATCATAGTAGTTTACTTCTTGGAGATAATTGCAACACATCTTTGTTTGCCTTTTCCGTTCCTTGTTCCTGAAGAAGCGCTAGGAGGAACATGATCAGGATTGATGGCCCGAGCAACCTCGGCATCGACACCATTAACACCAGCATTGGAACCAACAGCAGCAGGCAATGCCATTTTCGATTAGCGAACAAAAAGAGAAGCAAATAAAGCGTGGTAATCTGAAAATCCGAATTGCTGCCTTAAGTACGAAGCGAAGTGGCGAAACAAAACTAGTGAACGTTGTCCTATTTCGTATCCCGCCCACTGTTTGACAGTTGATTTCGATTTCCGATTTGCATGCAAATTTTCAATTATTAAATTACATCCCTTCAATCGCAGGTAGTAAAAGCCATGCAAAATCGAAACCACCAGAAAAACACCTATTTAAGAAGTTTCAGTGTGTCATTAGCTTCTCCATGTTGGGCATACCCACCAATCATGACAGTCCAAGTTGCGACGTTCCTATCTCTTGTAGTAACTGAATCGAAGATAACCCCTGCTACATCAACTCTTTTACACTTGGCATACATGTCAATTAGAGCATTAACCACCATAAGATCATTCCCAGAACCATCACCCTCCAAGTTCAGGATTCTTTTAATGACATAACCGTGAGTCTCTTGCCCATAAAGCAGCGCTCCAACAGCCGCACAACCTGAAAGGAGTGATATAAGCGTAACCTTATTTAGTTCTGATCCGCAGACCTGCAAATTGCTTCACGGCCAAGTCCTCTCTGCGCATATCCTGAAATGATTGCACTATGAGTCACTACATTCAATTCAATGTTCTGCTCTCGCATCTGCTCAAACAATCCAAGAGCCTCGTCAAATCTTCCAATCTGAGAGTACCCAGTAACAATCGCATTCCAAGAGATAACATCTTTCACCTTCATCGTCTTAAAAAACCTTACTAGCCTCATCAATCATCCCATCTTAAACAGACGCGCAAGCAGGAATCACATTAACAAGATATAGCCTCAGGACGCATCTCATACCCGTTAACCATCTTATCAAACAGCCTTAACGATGTTTCAGCATCCCCACTCTGGACATATGCAGTCACAATCGAGTTCCATGACACAACGTCAAAAACACTTCTCTCAAGCATTAAAAGCTTTGAAACAGCAATACAAACTGCAATTGCAGGTTTTTTTTTATATAAATGCTTTCGAATCATTTTCGGTCTTAGATACACTTCCAACACTTAATTGTTTTAAAATTCCAACAATTAAAATAACAATTATCCAACAATGAAATGCATGCAAAATACATACATATGAACCATGGATATGCACTTCTAAGAACCAAAACAACAATTAATCCAATGTGTGTATCATTTACCGAATTTAAAACAATTAAGAGATTATCACCATTTTCATAATCTCAAAAACTACACATCCATCATCAAAAGTGATACAATAAAAAGGAAGAAAAACTTACAGGATGAGACGACGCCATATCTCTTCGTTTCAATCTTCGTACAAATCATAAAACAAGAACATCTTCATACGAATCTCTTCATACAACAAGAAAAAATTAATTTCAATCTTTTGTTGGTAATTTTGTTTAGAGATTTCCGGATAAACTCTGAAGTCTTGTTTTAACAATTTCAGATTGAAATTATTTTGGTGGTTCTCCAAAATTTTCAACCGGATAAAATCAGAGCGTATGCATTTTGAACAACGAGAGTGGATTTTTGTTGTTGTTCTGTTTTTCTTCAACAGAACCATACTTATTTATTCAACCAAATTTCAAAAACTGTAAAACAGTTTTAAGTCCAATAACGGCTATAATTTTAAATGATAAAAACGACCAAAATTATTCAAATTCAAATTTGAATTAATTTTCCAAATTCAAAATTTCCATGAATATTCACAATAGCCTTCATTTAAAATAAATTTAACCACAACCAGGAGACGCCCCTTGGACCCACTAATCATAATATATTCTTACAAGCGTGTACTCCACACTCTCCGACTTGCTCGATAATATATTATGACTGCATTGGTCGACTAGTCAATCCAATTACACTAAAATATCCAACACCGATTTGTAGGAATAAACTTTCAAATTCTAACACAAACAAACCCTGGCGTATCTTCTACTTTGAGAACAGAATCCTTTGGCAATAATTCCAGCCAGATCTGAATCTTCAACCTATCCCTGAGGTTTTATGGCCTGATTGCCACAAAACGAGGCTTTTGTGATTTTGTTTTAACGTTTTGCACAGGTAACGAGTCCATGACTCTGCACATACCTAACAAAAGCTGACCGGCAGTGTCTATGTCATCAAACTTAAAGTTCAAGCTCAACAAACTGTCATACAACTGTCGATAATGACAAACAAATGGACCGAAAACTCCATCGATATGCTCTTTGATCTTTTTCCGCTCATCCCTTTGACCATTGGTTTCTCGGATCCTGGAAATGCTAAAAATTGAGTATGCATCGGCAACCATCCCAGTTTTAGCCACTAACTCTGTGGTTGTTGGCCTTTTGGTGACGATGAAAATCTCACACATACATCTAGGACGAGGTCAAAGATCATTGTATCAGTTTCATGTGATTCGCACGACTGCTTTTCTCCTCGGTTAAACGTAAGAAAGCATCACAAATCTGCACAAACATATTGGATGCGAGACTCGTCCCGCTCTCGGTCTTCACCATATGCAAGAATACCAGCTGAAGTACACCCATCGATGGAAAACTCTATTTCTCCAACATCATTCTAAGCAATGTGGAGGCATGCACAGGTCTCTGAGCTCTAGTCAGAGAGGGAGAGACAGCTTAGTCAATACATCATTATGAAATAAACGCGATTTCTCTCTATAGCCAGAATGAACTACATCATATGCTTTCAATAGCCAACTGCATTTGATGAGTACGATAGCTCAGTGACAAACTTACTCAACAAAGTATGATTAGGAAAACCAAACAATTTTGTGAAGAATAAACTTCATCCCATAGAGGAGAATAAAATTCATCCCATAGAGGAGAATAAAATTCATCCCATAGAGGAACCCCAATCCCACATTGCCAAGATTGAACATAAAAAGAGTGTATATAAGTGTGAGCCCACCTCAACTAGCAAGAGGCCTTTTGGGAGTACACCCAAGAGCAAACCCGTGCGCGCCAACGAGCGCAAAGCGGACAATATCTTGCTAGTCCGTGCATTTGATGAGTACGATAGCTCAGTGACAAACTTACTCAACAAAGTATGATTAGGAAAACCAAACAATTTTGTAAATTCTTTATATGTCTCCCATGATTCGTTCGGTTTGTGATAATGATTCAAACTTTTTCAACAGGATCTCGTGAGCTCGAATTCTGCAGCCTAACTTTATCGGACCAATACTAGCACAAAACCATCTGCATAATCGAAATTCAGACAACTTGTGAAACAAATAGGGACCTCGAAACCTTACTAAACTCGTACTGACAAATGAACAGCTTCCCATTAAGTGTTCATGCCCTACTACTTTTCTTATAGACATTTGTAGATCAATACTATATGGTATCCAGTAACTTGGTACTAGACGAGTAACCAGGGTGGAGTTAGAAACAGGACATCGCTGTGTCTCCGGCGAATAAGAAGAACCAAAAGACCACTGTACTGTTTGCCTTTACAGCCATAAATTTAACAATATTTAATATTAGTACATTTGGAAACAGACATGTTATTTTTATAGCTGTTTCTTAACCAAATTCGAACCCACTTGGATTAGGGATAGTCATTTAATAGTAATGTTTATGAAGTTACAGATCTCTAAAAGAACACAAAAGATCATTCAGTTTTCTATTTGATGGAACAGAAGGGCCAAACAGAAACCATGCAGGCTATATCCCAAACAGAAACCAAGTACACGAGGGCCGAACAGAAACCATGTACATGAGGCTATATCCCGAACAGAAACCAAGTACATGAGGCTATATCCCGAACAGAAACCAAGCACACGAGGCTGATGATATATCTTGATAAATATAAAGATTAAAAGGACAATAAATTGTAAGAGAATGTAGTTTTTGCAATGAACAAACAAAAATACTAAGACCAAAGTCGCAATTATGACTTAGTGTTGAGGGGTTGATCATCTTTACGGTTTCGTGGGGAGAGATGTCCTTTCTCTTGTAAGCTCACAACAGTATCGTAGAAGGTCTTCTCTACTGGTATAAACTCCAGCCCCAGATCCTTCAGCTTTTGGTTTGAAAACTTGTAGGCTTTTGCTTTTGGATTCTTCTCATCAGAGCACCTTCATTCAAATTATCAAAACATCAGTAACTTAGCAACGTTCAGTGTAATCAATCAGCTGTTCATTGAATACATTTTGTTATATAAACGATCGGGCAAAGACTTAGAGCTGCCGATCTTGAATCACGCATATCTAATGGTTATACTACGTTAAATAAGTTCATCCTTACAACATATATGTAAGGGTGGACCAAAACCATTTTATCAGCTTGCATATTATCTCGGATAGACCAAACAATTCTTTGTTCTGATGATAGAAGATATTTGGTTCACTTCTCATCCATTTATAATCTTCTAAAATCCAATGATTCAATGTAAGGACGCAAAATCTTGTCCAATCCAACCCATTGATTCTGTCTAATCAGAAATAAGTCAGGTAAGGACAAGGATGATATGTCCGATTTTGAATTTGGACATAAAATATTTGTCCAATTTGATACCCGGACCAAATATGGTATAGACGTCCAGAAAAATCAGTCAGATTTGTGTTACATATTTTAGTGTAATTGGATTGATTAGTCGACCAAGTTGAAAAGTGCAGAGCATAGGGAGCGAGCGAGCTGGATCAAGTGGGGTAGACAGGTAAAAGTGGTTTTTCTGATTTTATCGGATTGAAAAATTTGGATAACCACCAAAATAATTTCGACCTGAAATTATTCCCCGACAAGATTTCAAGAGTTATTCACGAATCAAACACGTTTGACTACGATTTGAACACCGGAAAACTATAAGGTCACAATCCGAATTGGACTTGCAAACCGGATTTTTTCACCCCTAATAAAATCAACAACAAATTAATATAAATTTGTAGTTAAAATCTAAAGCTTATAGAGCCATTTTTCAACAGTTGTGAAATGAATACATTTTCTGCCTAAGAAACAAACTTTTCAAAGCAAAAGAGTTTTTAAAGTATTGTTTATAATATTATTTTTCCTCAAAAAAAACACATAATTGGAAATGGGGTAGGTAAAGGACGACTCTTCACCAAAAGTGACAAAAGATATTGGGGTTGGTAGGAGAGAACCCTCTAACTCCACTAAAATACTTAGTGAGGGCATGTCTTTCCTTCTTTTGTAAGATAAGTTGGAGCCTACTTATCAATCGACTTGGTAGGTGAAATATTCTGTCACATCTAAGAAGTTGGTGAACCTACAATTTCCCACTAAAATATAAAATAAAATGTATACACTCCAGAGATATTCTATCCAACTACGACTACATTTTAATAGTCTGTGTTCATTTACTACAATAAAATAACTTTTATATACATACTACAAGTTAAGCAAATAAATATTTAATGGTAGTCCAAACCATACATTTTGATTGCAAATTATGTGTCCTAATCAGGATTATATAATCATTGACCAAAACATAAGGCAGTGTTTAGGAGCCGTTTGGTGCAAGATGATAAGTCAAAGCTGGTTTAGCTTAGAACAATACCAAACATCAGTTAAAATGTTCTAAGAGGTAGACACACTGTGTCTAAATGCAAAACATTGACAGTTCTAAGAGGTAGACACGCTGTGTTTGGGAAAAAAGTATACTCATTTTTGTGTCAAATGTTCAGTTCAACGGTATGTTATATTTCTAAATAAAATCAACACTTTTGAAATATATCTAAGTTAGGCTTGAGAGGTAATTAGATAAGGCATGATCACCGACCATAATCCAAATGTTAGTTATGACTAATTAAAAAATTATGCTAATAAATGACTTTTAGTATAGTTGTTGTACTCACTTGGTGGGTATTGGATACTCAGGGAAAAACTTGGACAAAATGTCGACAACCTCACCGCGATGGATCACACTCTCAACACATAAATACCGGCCAGAGGCAGAAGGAGTTTCGTAGACCAGAAGGTGGGCTAATGCTACATCCTTAACATGCACGTATCCTTGAACCAAATTGGCATAAGTTTTGGCTGAGCCCGTTAAGTACTTGAATATATGATGTATGCTAGCGTTTATTGTAGGCTGCAGCGCTGGCCCAAGCACCAATACTGGGTTCAACGCCACAAGGTCGACACCTTTCTCCTTTGCCAATTTCCACGCTGCCTGCTCTGCCACAGTTTTTCCATAGCAGTACCAATTCTGTAACATTGAAATTCAATAATTATTAAACAAAAAAAATTAGTGTTTCCGATCATTCGCAATAACAGTCTGTCCGTAATGCATGTTTGCGCACCTTGGTATTCTTGCAGAACTCAAGATCACTCCAGCAAGACTCATCGATAATTGTTTCAGGGTCCCTCTTAGGGTCCATGTAGACAGAACCTATCGACGAAGTGAATACCACACGCTTAACTTTAGCCTCGGCTGCCGCCATAATCACATTTTCTGTTCCTTTCAAGGCTGGTTCGACCATTTGCTCCTTCACATTAGTACGGGTTACAAATCAGCAAACACCGCTCTAGTATTAGGACGTCTAATATCTAATAATATCTCAAGGAGAAACACAACATGTTGACTAATAATAAATTTCACACCATTTTAAGGTAGATTGATTTAATCACTCAGGATTTAGCACGTCTAATATCTAATAATATGTCAAAGAGAACAAAACATGTTGACTACTAATAATTTTCACACCTTTGTCCCTATTCTAGCTTTAAAAAGAACATAAACAAAATTGTAAAAGGATTTATTTAATTTTGAAATTGTGCTTATAATGGTCAAAATGTTATATATATTGAGTTTTAATCCGATGTAATAATTATACATAATATTTCAAAATTATATATGTAAACGATTCAGTTGTGAATCCATCTCAATATAATATTTCTAAGATAATATGACTAGGACCCACCCACCAACAACAAAAACAAGAGTCCTGCCAAATACAAAGCCTTTGACATCTATAATTTCCTCGAAAGTACTACTTGTCTTTCCGATTTTCCATTTGGAACTAAACTGAAACTTAATGACGAAAAAACACTAAAAGAAAAGAAAAGAAAAACTCACAGGATCGTCGGTAACAGGTGAGGCAGTGTGGAAAACGCCATCGCAGCCATTAATCGCCTCTTTAAGACTCTGAAAATCGAGAAGATCGGTTCGGTAGAGGCTCAATCTCTCTTTCGCTCCTTCCAGCTCTCTCAGATGATTATTCTTCGGATCATCTGCGTATAAAACAACACTAATTGATAATCTGATTTCTGATTACGAGACAAAACGTATATATAATTATATATAATCTGTGGAGTGAGTGTGACCTGGATTTCTGACGGTTCCTTTGACTGTGTAGCCTTTCTCGAGGAGAAGTTTAACGGTCCATGAAGCGATGAAACCACCGGCGCCGGTAACGCAGATGGTTTTGCCGGATGGGGATGAGCTAACCGTCATTTTCAGTTCCTCAGATGTCAAATTGCGACTGAGCTGACTCTTGGGAGAATTTAGAGAGAGAGTTTGGGGTCGGAGTAATGATATGAGACACAGGAGGTATTGTATTTTTATAAGGACAAAAAAGGGTTTGATGCCACGTCCTCTCTACCTACCCTCACTAATAAAATGATTTATTATTTTCTTATTTCATTTATGAACCGATTGTACAAAAATTAAAGAAATCCACAAGACTAAACTATACGACAAAGTTATAGTATTTTTAGGTTCCTGGTCGTGGTCATCATTATAAACATCGTCGTATGAGACTTGAGCTCAATTAATTATTCCTTACCAGAGTCAATTAATGTTTCTATATATATGTTTTAAAAAAATTATCTATCGTTCTATAAAAAGTAAAAGAAGAAATTTATTTAAAAAAAATATAGTTGATATAAAATAATAAATATTATTTGATTTTATTAAAATTACATTTAATATTGCATTGATAATTTTACACTATATTTAAAATAGAATATTTTTCTCTTCCGAAATTATAAATTTTGTATCATTTTTTGTCCCCAAATTTCAAGTTTTGTATCATTTTTATCCCAGAATATGCGGAGGGACCAATCGTATAAATTTTTAAAAATAAGAACATGAGTTTTATGCAGAAATGAACGAAAGGGACTATGTTGATACAAGTGGTAAACACGAAGAGTAACAGTTTTTTTAGCCTGTAAATTAATATATCAAATATTGATATATTTAACAATTCTCTCGTACATAATTAATAATAATATATTTGACAATTCTCTAGTACATAGTTATATATTTGACAATTCGTAGAAGTTAATATTTTTAGATGATTTATATCGATAACAGTAATTTGAAATTTCAAACATGATGGTGAAATTCCAATCACATGATAGAGGAGGTGGAAAAGAAATACATAAATACATAAATAACTTTAAACAGTGTGAAAAAAATACATAAATAATTCTAAACTGAACAGGTGATAATCCAAACAGACGGTTAAATAGGATAGCGCATTGAGAAACGACAAAGGTAATATAACCAAAGCCTCGTACAAAGCAGAGAAATATCACAGAAGGTCAACCAAAAAGAAAAAAAGAACCGCCAAAGCAACCGAAATATAGAGGACGACATTAGTTTTTATTACAAAGTTGAGTTCATTTAAACAGACGTGTCGCTGCAAACCGAGCAAGAATCAAAAATGGAAAAATGTTCAAACATCTACAGCATAGATAGACTAAGAACGAGTAGAGTATGCGAGACTTGGAAAATAGACAGAGGCCTCATAGAGGAACGATGGAGAGCAGAGCCATATAATCAAGGGCGAGTTGAGAAGCAAAGAGGGACTAGCAAGGCAACCGATCAATGGAGAGTTACAATGACTCGTACTACAACGAGGAGCACGGCTGAATAGACGCCTTGGTGAACATGCCGAATAGGAGTCAATATTGAAGAAACGATCAGACGTTTACCGAGAAAGTGAACAAATGACGAGCAGAGATGACAAGATCGGTCGAAGCCTACAATAACGGGCATGTAATCAAGGAAACTAATAAATGCCACACAGAATGAGCTGATCAACGGTATTAAGAAAAAGAGAGTGAAGTAATGACCATAAAATTAAGGTTTTTATCATAAATACTAGTCAACGCTTCGAATCAGTGGGAATTTGTATTAATTAGCTACTAAATACGACCAAAAAGAGGAAGTATAAATAAGCTCCCATGTCTAAAGAATTGTATACCTCGAAATAAATACAAAACTCTTTTTGTTATATATTCCTATAACAAATTGTGGGCATTCTCAGAACCAAACTAGCACTTAAAACTAGGTTATCTAACCATGGTAGTAACAAGGTCGGCGGTTAAAAGAGAAATTCAATGGTCATCCGAGGTCACGGATCAAAAGAGAGCAGCGACGAACTCGCTAGAAGGACAAGATCAACGCCCCCCGCAATAGTCACTGACAATGGGGTGGCAGTAAAACCGTCTGTTGAAATCGCACCCCAACTGAGGCCACCGTCGACCATCATAGAACTGGAGGTGGAACCACGGGTACTAGAAAATATTGTGAATCATGTCTTACAGGAAACAATGAGCGGGGATCCGGTGGCCAAGATATCGATCCAACAACTCGAGCAACAACTCCAACACCTGCAACAAGAGCAACATAGGGTGGTATGTAAACGCAACGCTAGAGAGCAAGCTATGCATGCTACTATTGTCGGAGTGAATAACACAATGAATCCACTAAAAACTAAAGTCTGAGGTATCAGCCGTGCCAACCCCCTATCAAGGCCCGAGGGTAGCCACGCGAATCGAGATGACCTTTCTTCCAAGCATAGTGAGAGAACATAAGGAGAAATAGAAGGCGAAAACGGAGGCAAAAGACGCTCCAAGGATCACAACCCCTTGCAGGAGGAGGAGCCACGCCCTTCTAAGAAAGCTAAAGAGGTTGAGGTCATCCAATACAATTAAGTGCGACCGAAGCTGTCGACGTATATACTCAAATAATCCCCATTTTTGAAAAAAATCTTGAACCGCAACTCCATAGAAAGTTTGATCCAATTAGGATGGAAGCCTATGATGGCACGAGAGATCGGGAAATGAACTTGGAACAATTACACAATATGATGATGTCATATAACCCTGATGATGTTAGGCTCTACCGAGCTCTGTCTATGACCCTTAAAGGTAATGTAATGGATTGGTTCAGTAGTTTACCTAAAGCATCGGTTTATGATTTTGCAGGGTTGTAGAGAGCCTTCAGGGAAAGGTTTGTAGGAAACAAAAAGCTTAGACGCGAGCGCGACTCAATCATGGATCTTTACCTGAAAAAAGATGAGTCAGTAAAAAGTTATGTCATGCGTTTTGTCCATTGCATGAATGGTTTACCAGATCTGGAAGAAAATATGCTTGTCACCTCGTTAAAAAAAGGCCTTGATCGGCGAGGGGAGCTTTACACTGATTTGATCCGATTCGTGGCCGAACATTTGGGAGACCTGCTGGACAGGGCAGACACATTCATACAAGTGGAAAATGCTAGGAAGGGAGACTCCATAGAGAGACTCGTTTACGACCGAGAGAAGGGAGTCCGACATATGAGGGGCCTCGCAGGGATACTATTCGAAAAACGACACATCCTGATAATCCATCCAGTTGATTTACACCATTGATCGAGTCTATTTTCGTAATCTACGATCGGATGATGGGCAGAACGAGATATCAGCCTCCACGCGTGATGATTGCTTCAGGCTATAAGAGATCCAACTAGTACTTTTGATCATATCACAATGACCATGGCCACCCCACTGACGAGTGCTAGTAGCTCAATGAGGAGATTCAGGGGTTGATCGATAACGGGGAGCTTGTTCCATTCATCAAGCGACATGATCGTCGTCTCAAACCCGAGCGGAGAGAGAGGAATTTCTCCATATCAATGAGGAAAAACCCAACAAGGACAAAAGAGCAAAAACGGGAAAACAACAGTGGTTGTTCGCCATAATGGAAGGATATTTAGAAAAACCTGAGCAGGAGAATGGTGCAAATAACAACGATCTGAGCGCCCTGCTTCCTCTGGATAAAGTGCAATCTGAGGTAGTTAGCAATTCAATACTGCTTAGTTAGGACCCTGAGCCGTCATTATCCAGAATCGCTGGTGGAAACTCTTACATATCTCGCGACATAAAATCCAACAAGCGGGCAAGGGTCGATCACAAGATTAAGACAGTCAAGGC
The DNA here is from genome assembly GCA_036936605.1 of Limnanthes douglasii subsp. nivea. NCBI lineage: Eukaryota > Viridiplantae > Streptophyta > Magnoliopsida > Brassicales > Limnanthaceae > Limnanthes > Limnanthes douglasii. The sequence goes on along the minus strand of JAUPFV010000003.1, from coordinate 189,119,263 downwards.
TTCGTCCTATCACAACTATTGGGATCATGTTGCCGACCTCACGTTTAATGACGATTATTTGAGGGGGGAGGGGCAGCACACAACATGAGGATACTCTAACAGTAAACCTACACATTGGGGAAGTTATGGTAACACGGGTCTGAGTAGATGGAGGGAGCTCAACCACTATTATTTTCAAGGCGAGCTATGACCACATGCTCGAGGTCCCACCCTACAAACCAACAGAGCGTACCTTCGTAGGATACGAAAGCATGGTCTCCCGGTGCGTGGGTGAAGTCAAGCTGATGATTAAAATTATATATGAGGGCACAAAAAAGAACTGAAAACATTGTTTATAATTCTCGACGCCCCAAGCGTTTATCACGCGGTCATTTGTCGGCCTTGGATTTACAGGATGGAGGCCATTCACTTTACGTTTAGGCAATGCAGCAAGTATCCAGTAGGAAATACGGTCAGGATCATTCGTGGAAGCCAGAGGACGATAATAACATGTTACAAAGTCACAGTAAACCCGACAAACCCCCTCCGATAGAAATTAGCGTGCTGGGAGAAGCGTGAAAATGACGGCCGAGCATCGCTTCCCTCTGATCATGTTGATGATTTTCACTAGGCAGAACAAACTGAGGCAGACCAAAACGACTCGATTGAAGAAACAGTGGCAGAGGTTTGTACTCTGCGATTAGGTAAAAATTTGGATTCTGTTTTTAAACAATTATTACTTGATTTTCTATGGAAAACTTGGATATTTTTTCTTCGGACACTCGTGACGCATCTGGAGTAGACCCCTCAATTATTCTCCATGAGTTAGCAATAGATCCATATGACAAGCCCTTGAGGCAGAAACGACAATCATTTTCTCTCTAGGAGCATGAGGCAATAAGTGCCGAGGCGGATAAACTATCATGGCTTGGGCATATCCGGCGATCTCGATATCCAGTTTGGATAGCCAACCCAGTAGTGGTAAAAAAAGAAGAGAGGCCAATGGAGAATGTGCGTGGATTTCACCGATTTGAATCAAGCTTGTCCGAAAGCCGTGTTTTCTCTGCCTCGTATTGATCAATTGGTAAATTCAACTTTGGTTTGTGAATATCTTTCTTTTATGGATGGGTAATCCGGATATAACCAAATTCACCTTAGCCCGTCTGACGAAGAGCACAAAAAATTTCAAACCGAGAGTGGCTTGTATTGCTATACTGTGATGTCATTCGGTTTGAAAAACGCAGGATCCATATACCAACGTTTGGTCAATCACATCTTCAAAGACAATCTGGGTAAACACATGGTGGCCTACATAGATGTCATGATCGTCAAAACACACACATTAGACAAACAACTTGAGGTACTTCAAACTGTGTTCAGCGTTTTACGTTTATATAATTTAAAGCTTAACCCAGTAAAGTGTTCTTTCAGCGTGCAAAGTAGCAAAATTCCTCGGTTATGTGGTGAGCAAAAGAGGAATCGAGGCGGACCAGGCGCAAATACAGGTATTTATACAGATGGCCTCATCTACAAACGTAAAAGAGGTTTAGTGCCTTACGGGTCAGTTAGCAACGTTGTCGCGCTTTATTTCCCGAGTCTCCGACAAAAGTCACCCCTTCTTCGAGATTCTCCGAGGAGCTAAAAGATTTGCGTGGATAGATAAGTGTAACACTGCCTTCGAGGCACTAAAAGATTATCTCACATCGCCTGAAATACTTTCAGCACCAGTAATAGGTAAGACTCTGTTCATATATTTATCCGTTTCATTTTGCTCCGTCAATGCAGTCTTAATTAGGGAACCTGATGGCGTGCAACGACCAATTTACTACATCAGTAAAACTTTAGTAGATGTCGAGACTCAATACCATAATCTCGAGAAACTCGCGCTCGCCTTGGTAGTAGTAGCTCAAAAGATGCGACCTTATTTTCAAGGACACACAATAGTCGCCCAAACCTCTTTTCCACTCAAAGCTGTGTTGCAGAAACCCGATGCATTAGACAGACTGACCAAATGAAGTATTGAATTAGGAGAATACGACATCGAGTTTGAACCTCGCACTGCAATTAAGGGCCAAGCTTTAGCTGATTTCCTCATATAATTTTCCACACCCCGCGAAGAACCACTTCCAAATTAAACATTTGTTGAGCCCAAACAGCTAGAATGGGTCGTCGAAGTAGATGAAGCCTCTTGCGCATCCAGTGAAGGGGCGGGTATCATTCTTAAACCACCTATATGAGAGAAAATACGCCAAGCAATCCACTTTAATGTTTTGGTAACAAACAACATAGCAGAATACGAGGTCGTGTTTTTAGAATGAAGTTAACACTTATATGCGGGGCCCGGATTCTACGAATCCAATCAAATTCACAATTACTCATTAAACAAATGAATGGTTCATACAATTCTACGAAGGAGGGTATTTGTGGGTATTTGACAGAGCTTAAGGAATTTAAATCCAAATTCGACGCGGTAACATACGATCAAGTGCCCAGGTTGCACAACTCTAACACTGACACCTTAGCCAAAACAACGGAAATGGACGAACATCCTCTCATACTACTACAACAATTACCCACCACATAAATTCTGCATCAGAGCGATGCAATCTGCGTAATCGACCACATCAATGACTGGAGACAACTTTACCTTATATATCTCTAATTCTGCACCTTACCAACTAAAATAGTAGCCGTCCGAGCTATGTAACTAAAAAAGATAAATATTGTGTACTGGACAATATTCTATACATAAAAAGCTCCACACAACTTCTGCTCTGCGGTTTGGATTCTGTTGAGGCTACCTTGATTTTGCATGACCTACATTCTGACGATGCTAGGGAATATTGCAGGTATCCCAGCCTTATTCGACGTTTTTTATTAGCAGGTTATTACTAGCCTACACTGGTCGACAACGCTGAAAAACTTGTTCAACAATGCAAGCAATGCCAACAGTTTGCAAATACTGGTCATATCCGAAGTAAGCCGATGCAATTAGTTGTTGTTCATTGTCCTTTCAACAAATGGGTCATTGACTTAGTAGGGCCACTTCCTATGGCGACCGATAAAAAACAGTTTTTGGTAGTAGGAGTAGATTATTTCACTAAGTGGGTTGAGGCCAAGGCTCTCTCCCATATCAAGCCCAATAAATATGTGACTTCATTCTTTAACAGATTTTAGCTCGATTTGGAATACCTCGCGTCACGATGACAGACAATGGTCCTCAATTTTACAATATGGTGGTCACTGCATTATGCAAACGTTTTGGAATCAACCAACACTTTTCTACACCGTACTATCCACAAGCGAATGGATAGGTTGAGGTAACGAACCGAGCTATATTGGACAACATAAAAAAGACGCTTGAGGGGGCCAATGGAAAATGGCCGGACAAGCTGACCGAAGTTCTTTGGGCATATCGAACTACCCCGCGTACTACAACCGGGAAAATTCTTTTTTCACTGTTCTACGATAGTGAGGCTGTGGTCGCAGCAGAGATTATCATCCCGAGTCACATGATCAGTAATTACGATAAGGATAGTAATACTAATGACCGAGAAGTAAGTATAGACCTTATCGAAGAACATCGCGATCAGGAACGAGTTAGAGCAGAGAACTACATGAGCCTCAGGCAAGGGCATTTTAACGCTTCTTGAAGGTTGGTGAAAAAGTAATGAAGAAAGTTTTTTTAAGGCTCAGGTGATAAAGCACTAGGCAAGCTCATACCAAATTGGGAAGGGTCGTATATAATCATCTCCAAGGGGTAAATGGGAGCATACCGCGTCGCTGACGCTGAAGGGAACGCACTTAAGTACCCATCGAATATTCACTATTTAAAATTGTATCGCCACAATGTGTAATCTAAATGATTCGTTTTTTTTCCTTCTTGATGGTGCTGGAAGGTTTTTTTAACAAGGCATCAAACTTCCTCCCTTCCTTTTTATATAATACAATTCATCTTTTTCACCAATGCGTGTATTTATTTATTCATTTTTCCATGCTTACAATAGCAAAACAAGTCAATGACCACGCCTACGGGCTATGTAAGAGGCCATGCTGAGCCCAGACCATAAAGTCTATTAATACAAAAGGGCTACGTGACATGCCTACGGGCTACGTAACGCGAAATGATCTAGTATCAAGTCTTTAATAGGTCCATGCAATAGGTTTAAATGACCACGCCACGAATTAGCTGAAGGATTATATCTCGCTCATAGCTACGTAACACGAACTAATCTTGGATCAAACCCTTGAACGTGCCACACAATAGGGTCTAAATGACCTCGCCACAGAATAGGGTCTAACTTACTTATGCAACAAGCTTAATAAAGCACTACATTGTAAGGAAATGATCCATATATATAATAGATAAACACATGCGTTCATAACTTAAGAAGCTCTACAATTGTTATCCTATACTAGTACAAACAACGACGACGTCATAAAGATGTGATTAGGATAATTTAATTGTCTGAAGAACATGATCAAAATAGATAGATATGAGTTCAGTTATAATTACAAAACATTCACCAAACAACACAGTAGATTCAAAGGCTTTTCGAACATGCATTGCTTCAGGAATTATGAACCAAGCTCATGCCATCAACCTTAGCATCTTGTATTCGTTCAGCGCCTTGTTGTACAACGGCTACTTCAATTGTCGAGGTAGGAACATAAGTTAGCTCCTGTTGCATCCGCGATAGCATGACAAATGACGTACCCCCATTCGGGCACCACTTCTCGCTAAGTTTAATTTTTTTCCAACGAATGCAACTTCATACATGGATTCAAAGACATTAGCTCAGTTATAGCCTCTTCCTGTTTTCGCACCATCATCACCATAAAAACCTCCATTAACTGTGCCTCCCTTTCATCCAAATCTGATGCGTACTTCTTCAGAATTTATCCATGTTGTTGCTCTACTGTTACCTTTAACTCTGTCAGCGTAGACGTCAATTTTCTATTCTCCAAATTAAGACCGATAATGCGTTCATACTGATTTTCAACTCTTTTAGATTGAGCTACATTTTGAGTGAGCAGCATTCGGCTTTGGGACATCACTTCCTTATTCATTTTAATTAGCCCGTTGTTTTGGGCTATCAACACGACATTCTTATTGGTCAGCTCCTTGCATGTCGCTTCAGAGGTAGTCATGGAACCTTAGAGCGCGGTCACTTTCTGACGCAAATTTTGATTCTCCTTATCTGCCTTGTCCTTCCTTGCCTTGTCTACTTCATATGAATTCTTAAATCTAGCTAGCTCGATGGTCAACCCTCTCACCAATCCAAAGAACACGGGCTCAGGTTTCCACTTCTCCATGAGTTGACAATCAGCTTTAGACTTTCGTCCGTATGGTAATACCATGGAGTTATGATGTATCCGTGTTTACAATAAGGTTAGC